>PTEX01000029.1:1989062-2354034 GCA_003342815.1 Eudromia elegans | reverse complement strand
GCATGGGCGCGCGGGGGTCGCGCGCTCCCAGCTCGGGCGCCACGGGCCGAAGGAGCGGGGGAAGGGCGGGGCGGCGCCTACGGCCCGGCCATGTGCGCGCGGCCCGGCGGCCCCCGCGCGGTGGCCTCGACCAACGCGCGCGCGTGGGGGGGAGGCGACCTGGCCGCCCTGCTCCCGTGGGGCGTCCTCGCCGCTCGGGGCGCGCGGAGCGGCCGCTCTCGCTCGGCTCTGCCCGCAGAGAGCGGTGACAACGGCGACCTCCGCAGCTTCCCCGCGCRGGACGGCTGTGGCGCCCCCCTCTCGTGCCCAGCGATGGCTCAATCCAACATGGCGGCTGCAGGAGTGGGGGGGGTTCGGCTGAACCATTTTTGGGGAAGGGAGGAGCGGGGGGCTCTGCGCTGTTTAGCTGAGCCGATGGCGAGCGAGGCCCCTGCTGCGCTCTGGGCATCTCGTCGCGTGTTCCTGAAAGCAGCAGGCGGGCGGTGACAGCGTGGCATGGCGACACGAAGGCCGCCCACGCTCCCCCTATCGCCCCTACAAACGCGCCTCCGTGGGCTCGACGGAAGGCGATACCAAGTGTGTGTGTGAGGGGGAGGCAGTGCACGCTCGCACTGTGCTCAGGCTGGGTAGAACAGGTGTTACCCCCCCGCAGCGGATAGCGCCTCGCGTCTTGGTACGGSCCGACGGCGGCCGCCACGTCAGGGTGTGCGCGAGGGGCGCCATGACGGGTTGGGGCGCTCGCCTCGCGGAGCGGTGGTTCAAGGAGCCGGCGCTGARGGAGCGGGGATGCTCTCGGGCGTCGTGTGTTCGGCTCTGGGCTGTGCTGCCCGTGTGGGACCGCTGCCTGCGGCCTCCCACGTTGTCGCGGTTCCCCCGGCCAASGAGGCGGCAACCCTCGGGGCAGGGCCCACGCTGGGGGCGCCGTGCTGAGGTGATCTGGGCCCCCCACGAGTTCCTTGCCTCATCCTGASGTCCTCGCGTGACTTCTGATCCGCGTGACCGGCCCGCCGCGTGCCCCGGCTCTGCCGTGAGGGGGTTGGCCTTGCTGTGTGGGCCAAGCCGTGGCTTTCCGTGAAGGACACTTCAGGCTGATGCAAAACTGTACAAAGCATCATTCATTTCCACCACTTGAGCCTCAATTCAATGATATCGAAAGTGACAGGCAGCGAAGCTGCAAAGGCAGAACGTGTAGTTTGCTCTGGGTGTTGTTTTGGGATTAAAATGCACCTTTTTTGGTGTAAACAGAACAGTTCTTGAGCAGTGTGTTGGTTCCAAAGTGAACTCTCGCACACTGCATGGTTGTTTTAGTCCAACACTTTCAAACAAATTATCAGAATGTATTATAAAAACATAAGAAAAAATCAGAACAGCTGCTGCAGTTAGCACTATACATCTAGGCTGTATTTCATGTTGTAGTGTTTTTCAGATTTAGATAAAATCTTGAGAAAAGAAATTAACAAATGAAGCCAAAAGAAAAACCCAGTTTTGTAGTTTTAGCAGCTAGTCACAAGATGTCAGCCTAACTCCGTTGAAATTAATGGGTTGAGCTTATCCTGTCCCATCTCTATTTACACTAAGGCAAAATTTAAGAATGGAAGTGAAGAGTGGCACTTTGTACAGTGGTTTATTATTTTTTTTTCCGTGTTAGGTCGTTGCTGCTGACCCAGCTCTGACTCTGGTTTGAAGTTGCATTGACATGTGCAAATGTGGCTGATTTACCTCTCCTGCCACCGCAAGCAGGTATTTTTCCAAAGGTGATGACGTGCTGTGGTTCAATCCACAATCCCGGCTGTGTCCTCAAGATCGCAYAGCGCTGCCCAGACCATGTATTTGGTCTCTGCCTGTGTTTCGCCACTCTCACAATAGACCAAGTTGTCGGAATAGACATTTTCTGCAAATTACCTTTCCTCCTGTTTTCAAACTAACCACTACTTTTATGATCGCTTTGGTTAAACATTTAATCTGAATGCTATATCCTTTTTTTTCCCCTGCCTTTGACTATTCTCCTATTTGCACTTTTCCTTACTTCACAGAAACTTGATTTATCTTTTCTTCCTTCCTTCCCTTCCCTCCTCCTGCYTTTCCTTTCTTCCACTGAAATTTCCCCTCTGGCCCTGTGCTGCTATCTCTCCCTGCTGTTCTTTGTCTCCTAATCCTTACTCAGCGGTCTCAGGGTGAGCTTCTACAACCAGAGATTATGGGTAGCTGCAGCTGCAGCCTATTCCTGGATATATTCCACATACAAAACTCTCCATAAAATCAGCAAGAAGTTCAGGAAAAGAAGTTCAGTGGGAATGGCTTCCTGTAACACATCTGTCAAACCAGAAACACCTCGTGTGTTTTGCTGAGTACGTGAGCCAAGAATAGTGGAGCTGAACACTTTGAAAGAGTAGGCGAGCTCTAATATTTATGCTCCATATGGAATTTTATCTGACACTATTAAGATGTGCATAGAACAACCTTTTGAAAGGTTAAAGGCCCCAGGTAATCGTGTGTTTCCATACTCGTTACATTTGTGACCCTGCTGATACCTGCTGCTGATACCTGCCTGTTCCTTTTTCTTTCTCTAGGGATTACTTTATGCTACATGTTTTCAAAGGCTTTTGCTGCACTCACACACCAAAAAGAAAAAAAAAAAAAACAAACCCAAGAGTTAAAATAGCGTATGTCAAACACAATATTTTGGGTGCTGTTCAAAGATTATTTCTGCAACTGAGTTATTTCTTTCACAGCGTTTCAAGATTTCTCCCATGAGCTGCAAAAACAATCCTCAGTGAAGAATGTCATATTTATACCAAATAAATAATTATGCTTATTAGCTTAAGTACAGACCAATCAAAGATCTATAGCTAAATGAGAACGTGTTGATTCCTCCATTCATTTTCTCTAAAAATGCCATATAGGCGAAAAATTGCGTAGCGCTTAGTTTTCGGAAGTGCTGAGCGTGCAAAACTCTCCACTCGGCTGCAGTATAAACACGGTTTGAAGGGCCTCTCAGCTTAAATAATACCATGCCTTTCTAATTTTATAAACAGCTCTAGTCTGCACCCACGCTTCTGGGGATCTCTGCTGAAAGAGAGGCTGAGGCGAGAGGTAGAAAAAAGAGAGTTACTCGATCCTTCAGATCTTTGTAGAAGGATGGCAATTTTAAAGGGAAAATACAGTGATAATAATTACTCAGACCTAAAAATTCTCACTTGATAATTTCTGTGTTTTAGTTCTCTGTGTATAGAAGGAGGATAATTAAATACCTTGCAAAGATTAATATCTAAAAGGAACATTAATTAGTGAATGTCTATCCAATACTTTGGATGATAAAACATAAAGTAGTGCTATTGATTGATAACATTTTAATGTCCAGATTAAAATCTGGAGTGTGTGTCGTGCTTGTTGATGGTGCTTGCAGGAAAATCATTGTGCAAAACATCTATCTGCCTTGTATTTTACCTGAGTCAAACATATCATTCCAGTATAGGCAGTGAAAAAAATACTGGTAATGAGAGTAATTCATGTCTGAAATTCTTATTTAATGTAGTTTTAGAAAGTGTATTAGCATTCCGTATGTTTATATTTCCATGCTTTACTGCACAGGACAATATTTGTTTCTGCTTCGTTTATCTGTATTGATGCATTCTTTCTGGGCATAGCCTAAAACATTACAATGTCTTTTCCTGTGGAAAATTATTAGTATCCACTTTGACCTGTCCACAGTTCATAAAAATCTACACGTGTCTGAAATATCAAAAATAGTGAGTAGGAGAAACATCCTCATTGCATGACCAGATGGCAGCAAAAATGAAATTCCATGGTAAAAGGGCACTCTATGGAAGCAAGTATACTAAGATTTTGGAGTATCTTATCTGATTTTGTGAAATATGAACCACAGTCCTCCCACAAATCAGTCTCTCTACGATGGAAAGGTCTGTCTGCTTCCTACTACCTGGCWTTTATTTTCTTTGCACAGCATGTGATGGAATCAGCCTGGAAGTTCACATCCCAACAGCCATTGGGAATGACAGAGTGGCCCTTTCCAGTTTTAAGCTAAAATTTGATTTGATTTTGGAGTAGAGCCTATMTTGAGCCCAGGAGCTGATCACTTCTGAGCTTTTCTGTGCTTTAAGATATATGGGAGATTTAGCCTTAATCTGGAAGGGGGTTCATGGTGCTTTGAGCAATCCGGTCAGCAGCAGGGAAGGGTTATTACCCCTTCAAGTGTCTGAGCACCAGTCGTGAGAAACCAAACACACTCCCGGTAACCTTGAGGCCCCRGAGCTGAAGTGCCTGCTTAAGTGTTTCTCCTCATCAGGGACATTATCTTGAAGTGCCACCATAAAGCAGGAGTAGTTCAGCGTGACACAATCTCGTGCCGCAGAAGGACAAGGCCGGGCTGGAGCACTGGAGTGGTGGTGACCCAAGTACCAGCACATCGGTGGGGCCTGGAGCAGGGCCGTGTTGGTGGGGAGCAGAGAACCACCACGGACTGAAGCACCGGTGGCGGCGGCGGCACCGCGGGACGGGGCGGGACGGCGGCCCCGGGCGGTCCCCCCGCCCCCGGGCGGCCTCGCGCGGCCGCGGGCGCCGCCCCTCCCGCCGGGCAGGCGGGCGCTGCGGAGGAAGGGGAGGGCGGCGGCGGCCGCGGCCTCACATGACCGCGCCATGGACGGCGAGGAGCCCGCGGGCGCCGGCACAGGTAGGGGCGGCGGGGCCGGGCTGGGGGCCGCGCGGGGCGGCGGGCGGGGGGCCCCTGGCCGCGGCTCTGCGGCCCCACGCGGGCGTTGAAGGGGCGTTTCGGCTTCCTTCCCCCGGATCTTCCCTGCCCCAGCGCGTTCGGTGGCGTGCTGGGCATTTCTTGGGACATATATATGTATATATATGTATATATGTGTATCTATCACCTATATATCTTCGTGCAGCCGCTCATCGGTTGCAGCCCGCGGCTCCGGCGGAGCTCGCGGCATCGCTCGCTGCCAGCGCTGGGTGCGGAAGGAGTGAGGGGGGAATTCTGCTCTAAATAATAATAATAATAATAACGAAATTAAAATAAATAATAATAACAAACAACTTGTAATGTTTAAGCCAAGGAAAGTTTTTTAGAGGCAAACAGTAATGCCGCGCTCTTAAAGCTGCTTTAAGTACTCTCGTATGGGTAGTTACTGCTCCGTGGGTGGTGTTTTTATGTGCGTGGAGGGAGATGCTGTTAGCGGTGACGGGAGGGTAGGGTTTGCACGTGGAGAGGTGATGCGGCTGTTCTCATTGCCCACTCCGAGAGGTGTTTTGTTAGGCCTGTGCTGATAACGCTCGCAAATAAATGATTTTGGAATATTTYTGTCCAGGGCTGATGTAAAATATTGGGATATTGAGCGGCAGCCTTTGTGGGGAAAAATAAAAATGTCCTACTGTGTCAAAGAGAGACCTTGTTCAGGTAGGTGTGCTGCATCGTCCCGGCTCCTTCGGGCGGAGGCGAGGCCGAGGACAGGGTGCTGGGATCTGATTAACTTATTGCTGGTGGAGGCGCTTCTGGTATCTCCTCGGCCTCTGCTAGAGAATCGGGCTTTGTTTGGCCATCAATGTGTTGTGTCTGCTGCAAGAAGGTATCTAATGATCTTGGCAAAAGGAAAATAAATTTCTTTTGTTTGTGGCGTCGTAATAGGGGCTTGTGGAGTTTCACCCCTCAGTGTTGCTGTTTTGGAGGTCGGCAGTTTGTCACTGACTCTGCTGGGAGGATCTGAGTATCCTGCATGATGATGGGACTCCTGGCAGGGCGTTTAGGTGCCCATCTCTGCAGGATGTGCAAAGTTCTAACTTCTTGTACAATTGGAAATAGTTTAATGCAATCAGAAACCAAGTGGAAAAAAATAGGAAAAAAAAAAGGTAATGTATAACAGAGTAAAGTAAGTTTTGCAAAGTTGCTTTTTTGGCCTTTTTTCTCCTCTTTTTGGAGTCTGTTTTTGCASTGAGTGTGGAGCTAGTCCAGCTGTGCTGACTGGGAGGGTGGAGGGTGCCTCCTTCCATGTAGTCTAGTGGTAAATGTTAACTTTGTGCCCAGCCAGTGGGGAAGTTTGGTCCGGAGGAGGCAYCGGCGACAGGCACTGCAGCAGGAACATAAATGCTCTTCCTTTTCCGGAATCTTTTGGGTTTTAATGGGTTATTGCAGCATGGAGGAGAGAAATGTTTCAGTTCAGTTATGTTTCATGTGGAACTGGTACAAATTTTTTTTTTCCCTTTAGAAACTTTTGATTCTAAGTGTGTGCTTGCATACAGAACAACTGAGATGATTGCTTTGTGACAGAAAGTGACACAAATGAGGTTCTAACTAAAAAAAAAACACAAGTGGAAATACCCTCAGAACACTCTTCTGGGTGGAGTAGAGACCCCTCTTAAACACTTGAATAGATCAAGTTTTCCCTAGTGTAATTAGGAGGATGAGCAGGGTGCAAGGAAGGAGAGAAATTTTGGTGTTTTCCTCTGAGGGGGCTTTTTTCTTGACATAAATAAGGAAGGATGATTGTGGAAACTTGGCAATTCTGTAGTGTAGTTGAGCTAGAAAGCTCTAAYAGACAGACTGATGTGTGAATTTCTTTAGAATACAGCTGGGTGGCTTACGGCTTCCTGGAAACTACCTTCAGAGGAGGAAATTTCCTGGAAACCAGTTGCAGGTGCTGTCACTAGTCCTGCTACCTTTTTTTTTTCTTCTTTTTTTCCCCAAAAGAGGCTTATGTGAATTTTCACACTCCCAACCTTTTTGTTGGAGCTGGCTCTGAGGAATTTCTTAGCAATCCTCTGCTGAGAGCCGAGAGCTGCCCTAGGCAGGATGTGACTTTTGCCTCTGTAGTCTTTGGAAACATTCCTCAACGGACTTTTCCCCACTAATCCTGTTATTTCTTCAGTTTGCAGCCCTATCTTCCTTTATGGTGTTTGCTGCAGCCTGAGACCACGGCTGTGTGGCTGACTTGCTGATGGAATGTGCCCCTTGTGAGCCTGGACTTGGGAAATCGTTTAATTAATTACTTAAAGAGCTAACATCCTAGTTAAAAAAACGACTTTAGTTAGTTTTTTATTATTATTAAATAAAGCTTAGATAACTCCCGAACATTTTAGAATTGAGCCTGTTTTCCCATTTTAYGATAGTACGTGTGTTTTGTCTTGTCATGCTTTAAATCTCTGATATTTACAAGTTAATTGGGGTAGACGAGAAGGAAGCATGTCATCGTTCCTTCTCTCGACCAGGGTGGAACTAAAAATGATGACTTTCCAYGTGCCTGGTCAGGAGAAAGGACCTCCCTTCCGCGCTGAACACGGATCTGTGTATCAGTGAGCTTTGTTCAACATATACACTCATGCCTTTGCATTGTTCCCCTATAGATAAGCSTTACATAGTTGTGTGCTCTAGTAAGGAATTTACAAGTTCTTAATAGGAAGAAAAGCTTCTTTTTTTTTTTTCTTTTGTGGAACTTCTATTTTTGTTTCTTGATTTTTTTAGGGGATTTCAAGTTATGCAACAATTTAAAAAAAAAAAGCGAGGAAGGAATCTGCTTGAAGTGGATTTAATCTGTAATTTCTGAGGCTTTTCGTAAGAAAATAGAAAGAAAAGGAAAATGCTGATGAATGTTATTTACATTGCTGTTTCAGGAGTTTTCCAGCCTTCATTTCTGCTAGGGGGAAGTCTGTGTTATCTGCACAGAAATACACAGTCCTCGTTCTTCCCTGCTTTTCCTGTGAGTTGGCATCACCTCTTCCCTGTGAAACCACAGCCTGTGATAAGGATGAGGAAATCTTAGCTGTTCTTCCCAAAGGCTTCACTTCCTTTTGGATTGTTTTCTCCTCAGAGAGAGTCTGCTTCTAGTATAATACGTGATTCAACTCTGCAGAAGAGTTTCTAATAAATTTAGCTGCTTATCTCCCTCGTATAATGAAGAGTTGTTAGTGGCAGCCATCCACAAAATGAAGATAAGCTGTCCAAATTTGACGGAACCTACGTAGGCAAGGGAGATGTATGTAGTGATTTATTATCTGTGCAGCCAGCCCTGTCATGGCCATTCTCTTTTAAGTGTGCTCACTTGTGTGTAAAACTTGCTTGTAACTGATCAGAGACTTGACGTTTCCCTTTGGTTTTCACAAATGTGTGACTGTAGATATTTTGATGCAGGAAACTGATAACTSGGTGGAGGAGAGGTTGCTGTCTGGGTGTGCGAAGGACCCTATTGAGCCGTGCGCCCCAGCACACGGATGGAGGGAGCGTGGCAGAGAGCAGCGTAGCTTTACATTTCGGTTGCTCTCTACGTGAGTTTCTTAACCCCTTTCAGGCCAAAGGCTGTCAGACTTGCTACAGAATAAAAGAAGCTACTATGGAGTGTTTCCATAGTTATATTTCGACAGCTAATAAAAATTGTGCTGTGCTTTGAATGAATTCCTCTTTCAAACTTTTATTTCCCGTCTTCTTGCTGTCTTGTTTAAATATTTGTGTATGCATGTATGTATATATAACTTTCAGACTTTTTTTCTGTTATCCTGGGCTACTTCCTAGTATTTTATGGAGAGCACATTGTGAAAATCTGTTGTAGTAAAAGGATAGCTTGCACAAAGAGGCTTTATTGCAGTGTGTCCATCGTCGCTGCTTCCCTGTGTTCAGTGGATCATTCTATTCCTTGTTTCTGCATTTCTTTACTGCCCTATGTATATAAGCCTTTACTAGATGATGATTTGCTGAAACCAAAGGGAACGTTTTCAGAATTAGCTCTTCTCGAACAGCGAGTACGTGATGGGAAGTGTTAAGTGTCTTGCTACAATGCATGTAAATCCTTGCACTGAGTGAGCACAGGAGTTCATACCAATGAGCTCACGCTATTATCCATCAGTCGCAGTGGGATTCCTGAGGGTGTTCTGGAACTGACCTTTTTGTCAGCAGATTGAGACCCAGGCTCTTGAGTGTCCCAGGATACAGCGTTCTGCGGGCCTGATGCTGGTGCTGCAACAGTGTTTTCCAAAGCAGTCGTCTTACATCTGCTCAGTCCCATGTTTGAGGATGCCAGTGCAAGTTTACCTTGATAGACTGTCTTGTTGGTGTTGGACACCCTGTATTTATCAATTAAACAATAGTTATTCAAACTTATGGTCTTTTAATTTGTATGATACTTTGCATATTTAGGCAGGGTTGGAATCTAAAGAAGTTGCAGCGTATTTTGGCAAAAGACAAGTGCGAGAACTGCTGATAAGGAGAAGGGTTTCCTGAAAATGGGCTCTAGGAAGCAATTTTAGGGAATAACTTGATGAAAGCTGGCAAGGTTTCCTAAGTGAGAGGAAGAATGTGGGTGAATTGTCAAATGAACACAGTATCTTTTTGCTAGATCCCTATATGGGGTTTCATTCTAATTGTTATATGGGGTGATGTGGATTCAGTTCACTGAATCTGAGAATCGTTCTTGACATGACTTAACAGTGTGAATTATGCTGCACCTTTCAAGACTTGTGGATGAAACACCAGAGGATTTACGGTTCATCCTGTGGGTCTTTTCTCCCAGATCCATCTTTTCCCCTGGCAGCTGCACCGACTTGGCAGGTCATGCTGAGCCCCACCTCAGGGAGCAGCAGTGCCATGAGGCTGCTGCTTGCTCAGCGAGGAGATGGGAATCTGGGAGCAGTGACCGGGGGGCAGGAGGAGGGCTGTGGTACTCTCGGTGATGCTGCCTGTGCAGGACGTGCATCTTGACCACCCCTGCGTGCATGAATCCTTCCCCAGGGCTTCCTCTGAAGTGAGAGCTGGTGGCTTAGCAGCAGAGCAGGCTGCTGTTGTGTCCGCTGCATTAAACAGTGTGTATGAATGGCAGAAATCCCTAATTCTCCTGTGTCGTGTTGTTTCACTGATGTGTCTTGAGCAAATAAAACCAAGATACAACATTGACAAGCGTCTGCATGCAGAAAGCCTCTGCTTTGGAATGTGAGGCTGTCCAGTGCTTTTTGCACTGCTTTCCCAAGTGTATTTATGACACTTGCCTTGATAATAGATGTTTATCGTACTCTGTTGCCCATCAAAGGTCAGCTGAGGGAGGATTTTGCAAGATTAGAAAAATCTTCGACCTTACTATCTCTATTCTGAATTTTCTTTCCTTCTTCTTGGAATCTACCCGAAAAGTGGATCCAGAAAGATATTCTCGGCTTATCCAGCAGTATCCCTTGTTGACATGGAATTAGCTTGCATTATCGTACTGCAAATCCYTGGGAAGTGACTGGAACTTCTCCGAAGCTGTTACATAGGTAGAGTTGGTAGGTGATAAGCTGTTCTGTTAAAGTGAAGGTGTTGGGACTTGCTTCTCTGAATCACCGGAGTGGGAATCTGAAGCCTGATGAGACATGTGGGATAAGGTCATTTGTCCTGGTTTACTTAAGCCGTTTTATGGAACGGAAAATGAAGTGTCTGCTGTAATGCTGAGTGTCTGCTGAATCAGAGAATAACCGTTTTCCTTGTTTATCAGGGCCTAGAGCACATGAAGGAACAGGGGGGAACTTCTAGGGAGGACAGGGTTCTGAGTTAATGATACGAGTCCTTATTTTACCTATGTGAATTTCTTCTGCAATTATTAGCCTTTGGAGCAATGTGTCCAAGCTTGTAAGACTGGCTTTGGTTCTGTAGTGGACATTTATTAGCCAGAAGTGGGAGGACTTCTGCACACTGGCGAGGAGGGGATATTCAATAATACTCAGCTTTTCTAGGTAATTTTTCATTAGGGGGTTCAAGTTGCTCTATAAAAGAGGCTGATCACAGTACCCATTTTAAAGAGAAATGTATGGAGAGAAAGAGCACAGCAACCACTGGCTAGAGAATCAAACCCAGGTATATTGAAGAGATTCCTGGGTTATATGCATGCTACTGTCTTTTCTTAGTGATAAAATGGGTAGAAAAGGGAATACTTTGCAAAATTAGTGTGTTCAAAGTTGTCCTGCTGTGTTTGAAATTACTTTAGAAGCTGTTTTTTAGCTTCCAGCGGTGGAATAGGTGTATTTGGAAGATATTGCCAGAGCTTGTTGTGACTAAGGATTTGTCTGATTGCCCTTATTAGGAATATTTTGCTAAGCATATTGACATAGTAAATTATTATAATTCTTGTGCATTCTAGCATATTCTTATAGAACTTAATAAAAAATATGTCAAATGAAGTATCTCCTTTTGTAATAACACATCAAATTAATATATTACATTTCTGCAGTGCAGTAAAATAACGCATTTTCTTTCCTTCTCCGAGCCCTCCTCGGCAGGATCTGTAAGTGCTGAGCTAGAGTTTCATTCCTTTTGGCAGCTCCTGCCGTGGTGGGAGCTGGACCGACAGGAAACGCAGGCCTCTTCGCTGATTCACAGGACAAATTTGGCCTGTGATTTTCTTTCGCTCAGTGGAGATGACTTTCTGGCTCGGTGTAATTGCTGCTGCTCCGCGAGTGTTGTGAAGAGGGAGGTACCCAGGTCCTAACCCTGTGGGAAGTAGCACAGCCTCCTGGGGAGGAGCTGTCTGGGCAGGGTTCTGCTGGTGTTGCTGTTCTGTGGGAGCACTCAGCAAGGGAACACAATATTTTAAGGTTACTTTTTTTGTTCGTGTTATATTCTCAAGATCTTCTGGATGTTTTTTTCTTCCCCTTTTGTCTTCTAGATTTGGCAAAGCCTCCGGTAAATGAACCAAGGGAACCGGAACAGTTTCTAATGCAGGCGCCCCAGGGAAATCCACTGCTGCTTTCCCACACCCTACAAGAGCTATTGAGCAAGGATAGCGTGCAGGTGGAGCTTATACCTGAGAAGAAGGGACTTTTTCTGAAACATGTGGAATATGAGGTTTCCAGCAAGGTAATGTGAACAGGCATCTATCGGTGTGAATGTGTCCTCATAGGAGCATCCACACAGTTACTGGTCCTGCAGTCCAGGTCTTCTGTAATGTGATAGATGTGTTGTGTGATGCGGCTTTTGAGTACGCCACTTGTATTGGTCTGCTTTAAATGCAGCTGCTTTATGCTTTCCCAATCTGGGCTTTTGCAGTATAGAATATATCCTGACTGAGGGCTGTTGGATGGTCTGATAGTTTTGCAAAGGAGTTGGGTAGTAGAAGGAGTGCTGACTCACCAAGTTCTCCTAAAACCTGAGCTCTATGTGAAAGCAAGTATGCAAAACTGACATATCAATGTCTTTCGTGACAGGTAGGTGTAGACTTAGGGAGATTTCAGTCTAGCTGGAGCTTGTGAAGAAACCAGGTTGGTTGAACCAAAATCCCTTATAAACAAAATAGGTAGTGCAAATCTTCCTCAAGGGTCTAAGCCATTTACAGTTTACTTGCCCTAATACTAATCTGTAGGCTCTGCTCTTGGATATAGAGGAGATTGAAGATGGTGTATGTTTTCCTCTTCATGGAACAGCCAGTGAAGTAGCTCTCTGGTAGCTTCTGTGTGTTAATGAGAAGGAAGTCCATCCTTTTCAAAGTAGACCAAGAGTAATTTGCATCTCTCGGGCCACCAAATCAGCAGTAGTTTACTGACAGTTGGATCGCGTGCTGTACCTAGTCAAGTAAGTGACATGTGGGTCACTTATCTCTAGTGGCACTTGGGGCTTTGCTTGTTTTAATGTTGAAGGCCTTAAGTTCCTCATAGACCTGTGAGGGGGCACGGGCTGATGGATTGAATGCTTCTGTGTGCTCTTTTGGACACAGCATTGATGTTTGCCTCTGATTTCAGCACAGTGGACTCTGTGACCCTGATGGGCTCTCTAGGCCTCTGCTTAGGAGCCTGTCACCAACTGCTTTCAGTTGCTGTCATCTTTCTTGCAATTCTGTATAATGGTGCATCCACAAAAAGAAGCATAGCTTCTCCTAACACCAGGAAAACAGATGGACATCAGAGTTCAGAGCAGGTGGAGGGAGGCCCTGAGGGCTGTATCCTCTGTTCCAGTTGCATGCCCCACTGTGGTGTTTGGTGTTCCTGCAAATGTCACAAGCAGTGGTGAATGACGTAGTGCAGGTGTACTAAAAATGGTTGTAGTGATGCATAGTCTTTCTGATCCAACGCTTAGACAGTGGAATGTGCAGTAGTAGTACTTTTTAAAAATGTTTTTTTTTACCTCTCAAGTGTCTGAAGGTGCCACCAAACTCCTTWAGCAGTGAGTAGCCCGTTTCTTTGGTACATTCTACAGTTTGATCTAAGAAATGGAAAATTCAGGACTAAGGTTTTAAAGGAGCTCTCAAACTTTGCCTATAGACTTAACTTCAATAGCAGGTCCCTTTTTTCTTTTGTGAGATTCATTTCTAAAGTTCAGTTGTTTAGACTGGCACTTAATGTGGTGTATGTTTGTTTTGCCACTTCTAGGTTTGAAACTGTTTTAGAGAAAGTTTCTAAGAACTGGAGCATGGAGTTGAAGTGTTTCRAGAAAGGAGCTCTCTAGAGCGCTTTGAGAGTATTTGCAGCCCTTTTGACAATATTCAATACTTATAGTTAGAAGAACACCATCAAGTTAGTTACATTTTGCATATTAATAACTCAATGGTGGCTGAAATGGAGTTTTTTTTCTCCCTCCTGCCTCTCAAGGCTAATGGTGTCTAAAAGTAAGAAATACCTCACTCTTGAAGTGTCTGGATGTGATTGTGATTGCTGCTGACTGTCTAGCCTGAGCGTGGGTTATTTTTTCTCCCTTTGCTCTGTTGCAGCGKTTCAAGTGCTCGGTGTACAGACGATACAATGACTTTGTGGTGTTCCACGAGATGCTGCTTCAGAAGTTTCCCTACCGCATGGTACCAGCACTCCCCCCAAAGCGGATGCTGGGAGGTAAATCTGTTTTGTTTTCCTTTGACTGGAGAGGTGCAAGCGTGATCAAGAATGWCACTGTTGAAAATGTATATTTAAAAGAATACAATGTCTTCAGTTTTGCTGGGAAAATTACATGATTGTAGCATGAAATTTGGAGATATGAAATAGTGCAATGCAAGAAGTTCTGTATAGGTAAAATGTTAATCTAAATCTTCAGTGTTCTTTTTTCCAAGCAGAAGCTCAATGTCCAATGGTCTTTCTGACAACATTTAAGGAGTAACGTGGCAAAAGAGCATGGTAGAATTGCAGCTGTTTTTTAAAGAAAACAGATTACGGTGGTTGCAATTTTATGATGTTATGAGTCAGCCCTCTCAAACAGCTGTAGTGTGCTGCTGCTTCTTGAAGTGCTCAGATTACTAAGTATTTGTGGAAATCCCATTACTCATCTGTAGCAGAACAGAGAAAATTGAAACTTTATATTCAAGGGCTTAAAACCCCAAAAGAAGTGATTAGATGGAGAGTACAGTCAAGGTGTTATGCAGAAGGGGCTGACAAACACAGGGATATTAAGCAAACTACTGTATCAGGTCACTATGTTTTATAAAATTATCTTGTATAGAAGCCTGGTGATGCAGGCAGTGGTAATTAGTATCTCTATTTATTTTCATMGTCTTTGTGGCAGCCAAAGCAACTGCCTTACAGTAGCTAATGCTGTTTTTGTTTCCCCTTTTAAAAAGGAGTGTATCCATCTGCTTAGTCTAACCAGAAATTAAAAGCAGAAGTTGGAATCAGTGTGTCGAGTCATTCAACTACAGTGTAACTGTTAGAATAGAAACCAAGGAAGTGTCTCAAGACTGAAAACATATCAAAGCTACTTCAAATACAATTTTTTATTATTCATTCAAAATATTGGCACTGTTTTCAAACTTTTTTTTTAACCATTTGAAATGTTACATAACTCTGTAATATCTTGTCTTGTTTTCTGCTTTATCTGCTGAAGAACAAGCTTTCCCCTGTCTTGTCTCCTGCCCATATTGCTGAACTTACCATGTTTCAAATAAATAATTGATTTTTGTCTAGGAGTCCGTGTGTCACTGCAGGAAAGGGGAACTGGGAAATGGTGAGCAGAGTTTATAGTGACCTGGAGCAAAGCAAAATGATACAAAATAATAGTGTTGAAAAGCTTCAATGATAATAGTTTTTTATGGTGGAATGCAAAAGCCCCCCTCCCCCTTTATTTTTTGGAGGTTGCAAGAACCAGTCTGTTGAATTTGGCCTGATTCAGTGCTCTCAGGTAGAATTTCCAGACTGACAACTTCATGCAATACCTGAGAGCAAAGTGACCTTCTCTGATTAATCTTAGTGGAGGAAGGAGAAGCTACCAATACATATTATTTGTCAGTTATTGTTATTTCTTTGTGCTACCAGTGCTGATACTTCTGTGAATTTGCATGTGTTTCTTACCAACAGATACCAGGTATTTAAAAAAAACCCCAAAAACCTAATAGGATTCCCAAAAGATGCTAGGGATACACTCCTAAACATTTTCAAAACCTTTATTCTAATGACTCTGTATATAGAAAAGTTGAGAATGTCGTGTTAAATAGAAACTGCAAATGAGGGGAGGAAGAAATGGGATGGATAGTTTTTGTTTCGGTCTAGATTAATGAAATTTCAGGGCACAAAATTAAATAGATTCTTATATGAACCCTTATATCTTCATTTTCTTTAGTTCCAGAGCCTGATGGGCAAAGCTCTATTCTCTGTGTATTCAGTATACTTTTATACGAAGTTATATGCTTTA
The DNA here is from genome assembly GCA_003342815.1 of Eudromia elegans. Lineage (NCBI taxonomy): Eukaryota > Metazoa > Chordata > Aves > Tinamiformes > Tinamidae > Eudromia > Eudromia elegans. The sequence continues at coordinate 2,338,460 of PTEX01000029.1, read as the reverse complement.
AATAATAGTCTGCTTTCATTTATCTGTCAGGTGAAGAAAGATTGATAGTTTCTCTGCTCATTTGGGAGCACAGCAGCAGACTGAGGCAGGTATTGTAGGAAGTGAGTAGATGACTTCAGAGATCCGTGTGCAGGCTGAAGTGTGAACAAAGCACAGTGAAGGTCTATGGCCCTAGTGACCTGATGAGTAATGCTGAAGATCCTTATAGAGGCTGCATGCAGTAATTGAACTCTAACTTAACAGGGAGGCCAAAAAATTGCTCTTTCATGGATAAACTTTAGGTCTTCATTCACCTATATCTTTCAATCTTCTCTGCTCTCTTTTGCCTTTTTATTGTTGTTGTATATCTCTCCTGAAGAAAAAAAAAATGCTCTATGGTCTTTGAATTGCTGATTTAACTGCAGTATAACCTGGCTGAAACCTTCTTGCCAGACATTTTTTAGCTGGACAAGTAGGGAGACTTTGGGTTAATGTGCTACTGATTGCCACACAGGTCTTCCAAAGTACTGTCTGAAGGCTTGTGTGAGAACGATGAGCAATGATCTTGAGCAAATAGTTGAAAAAAAGACACCTGGAAGCATGGCAGAGAGGCAGCTCAGAGTAAGACACTCTGAAGTCAGTTCTCTAGAAAATGGAGTGAATAAGGTGTGGTAAGAAGTGATGTGGGGTAGTTCACTTTGCAATCAGTAAAGTGGTTGCAAGAGGCCTCATGGTCTGCAAATGCAATAGCATTCAAGACTCTCAAGCAGCGTAAAATCCCTTCTGTGGACCATCTATGGAATGGACTCGGAAGAAAAATCTTTATGTGCCTATTTTTTGTAAGCAGAGGCTCCAGGTCTTAAACTTTGTTTTTTTCACCCTGCCTACTAATCTGTCTTGTGGAAGTAAACGTGTATGGATGTATTTTCCAGGACTGAATGTAAAGATCTACTTGAAAGCAAAGTTGTTTTGGTGATCAAAARTTTGATTTTAAGGAGCTCTGATGGCCGTTCTTTGGTTTGCAGCACTTTAGCAGGGCRTACAAGTGGAAGGGAATTATTGGACTGGGTGCCTCCTTTCTTTCTTTCTTTCTCCCCTCCTCGTTTCGAGTATGTGTAGTATGTGTGGTGCATTCATTCAMATTCAACGTTCCTTCCTGCAGCTGACCGAGAGTTCATAGAATCGAGGAGGAGAGCTCTGAAGCGTTTTATAAACCTGGTGGCCCGGCACCCCCCTTTCTCWGAAGATGTGCTCCTGAAGCTCTTCTTGTCCTTCAGTGGCTCAGTGAGTACTTGTTAAGGACAGTCTGAGCTTGCATATCCTCCTGTAACTGTTTCGCTGTGTGCAGAGTTCATGGGTGCTTCTGACCTGCATTTATTGCTCTGTGAGGTGAAGATTGTTTTGTYTCTATAGGTATTTCTGCAGCTGGAAGATGAAATGTAATCCTATTCAATGCCARGAGCATTATATTTTGAAAATGGTGTCTCTTCTTGGGGGAATATATAATAGGCTTCTGCTTGGAGCAAACCTAAGCTGATAAAGCTACCTGCTGACTTGTGCCATGCTCTTGCAATATATCTSTGACCTGTGTAAACTGCCTATATTTTACTTGGTTCTTTAATGTTTATTTGATGCTGTTGCTTCTCCAGGATGTGCAGAATAAGCTAAGAGAGTTGGTCCAAGGAGTGGGAGATGAATTCATGACTTGCAGACTAGCTACCCAAGCCAAGGTATCTGTATTTCTCACAATGTGTTATTCTGTTTAAATGCCTCCCTTCTCCAAGTGGGTCAGCTATGCTGTTTGTTGGGTGATAGACAGAAATGTTAGGAAGGAGGAAGCTGTTTGCAAAATTAGAAGGACTTGTAAAATTCTAATTTTATAGAAAATCAGAAATATATATTTGTCTCCTAAGGCCTAGCTACTTCTAGCTTAATGTTGGTGCATGAATATTATAAAGATTGAAAAATACACCTTGCTTAGAATGTGTTTTTCAGCAATTACTTGTACCTTCCTAACAGACAAATATGCGTACCATCATATGCATATGCATCTAGACATCAAAGCTGATGTCTAGATTGGTATTTTCCACACATGCTTGTKCCATCGTTCTATCTTCTCTCTGTGTGAGAGCAATTTAGACTGTTATAGAGGACTTTAAAAATAACCTACCTGCTAATTCCTATTCACTGAACGTTTCATTACTTCTCTTATGCATGTTGRCAGAATTTTGCTCCGCAGGAGGTGAGAGGGTGACCACTGAAGGGTTAAAAATTGTATGTGATTTCACAATTTATGTACAATGCCTTTTCATGATCCTGGTGTGTGGATCTGAAGTATTGCGTTAGAAAAAAAGGAGTGGGCAAGTAACTTTGCTTCTCGTGCCTCAGTTCCCACACTTCTCCCTTTGAGAAAGGAGAGTTAAAAGTTGTGATTTTTGAGACTGTGGTGTTACTTTCAGACTGTAGTGTTAAAAGTGCAAAGCAAGATCTAGGTGTTATTTCCTTCTGAGTTAGAAGTTCTCCATACATCTGTTTATTCCAGTGATTACTGCTGTGGCATTTTTTCAATGTGCATTCACTGTGTTTGAGCAACTTTGGTGTGAGTTGCTGTTCAGGTTCTTCTATTGCTAGCCAAAAGTTTTGCAATTGGAGCTTAATCAGGCTCCTGCTAGTGATGCACAAGTCAGAGCTTAGCTGGGCCCTTTGGTACATGTTTGACTTTGCCACGGTGGTATTGCTAGTAGCTTCACATCAGAACTTRTGAATCTCGCAAGCCTGATTTAATTCCATAGTAGAATTTGAGATTTTGCCAATTCTGTGTGGTCCCTGATTTTAAGCCTCTTTCAATCCCTGAAAATTAAATATATTCATGTAACACCTGACTTGGACACCTAAGTTRCACAGCTCATCTCTCCAGGGCCCTTGTAGGGTAAAGGGCTGTGTGTCCCCATGAGAAGGACCTTCCAGGCAAAGCTTCCCTTCCACAGCCTGAATTCTTTCTGGAGAAATGGATTCCTGCTGCCTGTACAGTCTGCCTGCAGWTGGGTTGTGTGAATACTCATGTGTCCACAATTTATCCCTCTTGTGCTTCCTCAGGATTTCCTTCCAGCTGACATACAGGCCCAATTTGCTGCCAGCAGGGAGCTCATCAGGAATATTTATAACAGCTTTTATAAGCTTCGGGACCGTGCAGAGAGGATAGCTTCTCGAGCCATTGATAACGCCTCGGATCTCCTCATATTTGGAARGGAACTGAGGTAGGTTGGCAGAAAGGATTTGCTAATGGGAACTTTTCTGCTGTTGCTTCAGCACTCAAAACTGCTGTGAAGTTTACCTGCGAATATGTACCTTGTAATGAAGCTTTTGCTTCCTTAAAAGACGAGAATGCGTTCTTTCCTTCAAGGTAACTCTCTGTAGAGCAAAAGAAGAGCAATACCTTGACATGCTATTGCTGATTACACTGCCTACTCCAGTGTATATGCAGCACTCCTTATGTTATTGTTCAGTAGTAGCTCTGCAGCATGAGCTGTTTAGACAGATGTGAATCTCTGAACTGCTCTCTGCAGGTAGGTGTATCTGCACAGTGGAATTTGTCTCTTGGATTTGACTACTGCTTCTTTCTTCTGCCAGTGCTTTGGGCTCAGACACTACACCGCTTCCTTCCTGGGCTGCTTTGAACAACAGCACGTGGGGGACTCTGAAACAAGCCTTGAAGGGTCTTTCTGTTGAATTTGCACTTCTGGCAGATAAAGCTGTGCAACAGGTGAGTTCCTTTTATTAAGGGTTACTTCTGCGTGTTTGTAGGGAGGCTGTAGTCCAAACACTCATCATCAACCACCAGTTTGCTTGTGTAAGTTGGAAAGATGGGTGGGGAAAAAAAATGGACCATGCTTTAAATGGGAATGGGAAGTATAATGGGCAGGGGAAGGAGGGAAAAGCTTTTATTATTTTTTATATTTATACATATATACATATATGTTTGTATATATATATACATATAGCTTTCAAAAAGCTATTGGACAAGTAAAGTTGTACTGCTCTCATGAGCTGAGTCCTGCCTTCTGTCCTATTAATCTGCTTCAGAGGAACCAGAAGAACTTATTTCTGAATCAAGTTTTGATATTAATGCACTTAAACATTACATGAGAATCATTCAGACAAAAGTGTCATATTCCTGTGTGACTGTACAATGTGATAATGACAGAATAATGTGAGAACATGACAGTCTGGGAGGGAAAAGTAATAGTTTTCATTTCTCATCTTGTTGCGTTGAAACACTCAGTGTGCTTTTATAGATCAATCAGACAAGTTAGGTTTTTTTTCCTCTGGAGTTTACGCTCTGGAGAGCTCTCTTAATACAAGAGGAAAATAAAATGCTTAGTGAAGAAATAAATAAAATAAAAGATTAAAAAAACAAAGTTGAAATTTAGCTTGTTGTCTCGTCTCTGGTTTGTGATGCATGAACTGTGACAGGGATCATGCAGATATTCATAGATTTAATGGATTAGCCGTCTTGTAGAAAGGAAAGATGAAAGACTGAGGAATCCACAAGAGCGAGAAATTCCGGGCAGGGAGAGCTGAAAGGACCGACACGCAGGACTTGTGAAACTAACTCCTCTTGTTATAACAATCAGTCAATTGGAAAAGCTGTTCCTGCTCCAGTCAGGTCTTTGTTCTGTGTGCTAAAGACTAAACCCTCCAGTGCCATCTGAAAGCTTCCTGATGCAGTTGTGTAATCATTGATTTGCCCTGGAGAATAGCCTGCATGCTGTAAGGATATGGAGAACTGATGTTAGTTCTTGCCAGGCTTACATAAAATGTACTTTTTCTCCTTGTTTTCTAGGGTAAACAGGAAGAGAATGATGTGGTGGAGAAGCTGAACCTTTTCCTGGACTTACTCCAGTCCTATAAAGTGAGTTCTGCTGTTCTTCTGCCAATGAGAAAGTTGTTTAGAGCAGGCCTGAGCTCTTTAGAGGGTGTAACGCCAGCTGAATGGAAAACTGTCTGGGAGGGCAGTTCAGAGGCAAACTAGGCATCTGGCAGAGCAAGGGGAGTGGCTGTTGGCCCTAGCCCCTCTGTAGCCTCACTGATCAGATCTCATCTGGTGATGAGATGTGGTGGGGTAATGCCAAGCAGCAAACCCTGCAAAGAACCTGAAAATGTGTGTGCTTGAATAGTATGGATCRGCTGGCCTTTTTCTAGATATGGCTAATTCTAAGTGAAGGTATTGAGCTGGGTAGCTGCTGTTTTGTACACAAAGACCTAAGATCAGCTACAAATGGAAAAGTTTTTGTTGATACTAGTCTTTTGTTTAGAGGTGTGTTTTTCAGAAGCACCTAGTTAAATGATGCTTGGCAACCTCTCCTGATGTTCCCAGGCTTGGACAGAAATAGAAGGCAAATGGCAAACTATTATTGCTGCTGATTGGCAGCACTTCATATTAAAAAGGGCACAGAAGATGAGTGGTTTGATGAAGATGCAAAATGTTGGCATAAGTGATGTTCCAGATTGCCTCTTAAGCTCAGTGGCCTGGGTTCAGGCAGTTTTGTTTCTTAAAGTGCTGGGTGCCAGCATTGTCTGACCCTTTTGAAAACACAAAAGCCAAAAGATATGCAGTGCAGAGGTTACATAAAGCACCACCATTTAAATTCACTTCTGTTTCTGATGCACTTGGCTTGCTTGCTTACTATGCAAGCCCCATGCCTTGCTCCGTAAGTTATCTGCCATCCTTTTCCCCTAAAGGACCTGTGTGAAAGACACGAGAAGGGGGTATTGCACAAGCACCAGCGAGCACTGCACAAGTACAGCATGATGAAGAGGCAGATGATGAGTGCCACTGTGCAGAACAAGGARCCAGAATCCGTGGAGCAGCTGGAGTCTCGGATTGTGGAGGTAGGGTGGAAACCCATGAGAACAAACAGTAGCAGACTGCTATAATGATACCACGATGCATCTYTGTCATAGTTGCAGAAAGCCATTAGATGGAAGGGGGGTAACCTGTGCTTTAGGTAATTGAGTTACCTGCTGTGCTACAAGGAAAATGCATTTGTTTTCTTCAATACTTATTTCTGGCTGTTTAGCAGCATGTCATTTGCTGGAGGTACAGAAAGTAATAATCTGTATGATGGAAAGTATAGTTGCTATCATGTGAAATGGGTCAAGGAACTGCCTTTTGAGTTCTTGGTATAAGTTTGCGTTGGTGAGAAATGCTGTTTTCTCTTGCTGCAAATGAACCTTCTTGGCCTCTTATTCCTGAYCACATATCTCACTGAGTTTCCCTTCTTCTAGCAAGAAAATGCCATCCTAACCATGGAGCTGCGGAATTACTTTTCTTTGTATTGCCTGCATCAGGAGACACAGCTCATCCACATCTATCTGCCTCTCACATCTCACATCCTGGGGGCCTTTGTCAACTCCCAGATCCAGGGTCACAGAGAGGTGAGTTCTCTTGGTCTATTTCTTTTTCCCAAAATAGGAATGAAAATTTGAACTTTTTCCTTTTTTTTTCTTTTTTCCCATGGCCCTTCCTTCTCTGATAGTTTGGCCTACTGGGATCTTTCATAACCTTTTAAGAAGTCATCAAAGATCTGCTCAGTTGGGTGTGAGAATCAGGGCTGACCTYTAGCCCTTTAAGGGTCTTTGCATCTTCTTAGAACAAATTACTGTTTTTCTTCTTTTTTTTTTTTCCTTCTCACATCTGTTCATGGCTTTTATGATAAAGACRATTGAAGTAGACTCAACCATTAAATATCTAGTTATTCTGTAATGAATGATATATTTAGTAAATAGATCTGCTTTTGGTTGTGTTAGAAATTATATGACATCTTCCATCTTTTTCGCAGAATCCAATAGCTCTCTTTGTTTACCCCTAAATATGGTCTTCACTCTTTGCCATATATGTCCATTTCTTGCATTAGAGAAAACTCTTCTCCTACAATTTCTTTCCTTGCTGTCATTGAAGGAATTTGTCCCAGATGCAGGGAATCTTCCTTCCATGCATGCTCAGTAAATAGTGTTGCACTATAGCACCCGTCCAAAGAGGACAACCTGGATCCACTGGTCCTCCCCAAAGTTCTTCAGTGATTCAGTGCATCTGTGTTCTTCTTTTGAGTACCTGAAACTGCTCCTATAATACAGTGTGGCGAGATACTGACCCATTATGTTGTGCTGTTTTTTTTCTTTCTTCCTATCCCATTCAGATGAGTAAAGTTTGGAATGAATTGAAGCCGAAGTTGAGCTGCCTCTTCGTGGGATCTAGCAATATGCCAACGCCACCGCTGTCTCCTCCAGAGGGAAACTTCTTCTCCAATTAATGCTCTGAGCACCTAGGATGGAGCAAGAAGTGCAGCCAAGGGAGGGTGGGATCTCTACCTCCAAATGTTAGAATGAATCCTCCAAACAGCTATTATTTTTTTATATTGCTGCTTTGAGCTGCTCTCTGAATTAGACTGGATATAGGGCAGAATATACAGATGTAAAGACAATCTCTTTAATATGAAGTGCTTTGGGCAGGTCTGAGCTCACTGTCCTGCAGACACTCTTCCTCGTGTCCAGATGTGACCCGTGTCGTGAGTGCTGCAATTTTGTTGCTGGTGCCTCTGCGTCTTGTATGGACAGTTCTCCAATATTTGTCTGCACATTTGCTGACGAACAGCTGGGCTGCTGAGATAAGCAGGATATCTGAGGCCCTTGCTTACAGAAGAGATGTATGGATTGCCTTTTAAGCTTAGGGGGGATATATGTTAGAGGTATATATGCACAAGGAAAGCTGAAGGCTATTCCCAGTTCCACTAGCAGGTGTCTGGATTTCTTACTGATAGACTTCTGAGCAAATGGCATGAACATACTGGTTGGATTCACTAATCCAGCTGGGTTGGCCTCAGTGCTGCTGTGAGGCAGCAATTTCCCATTGAGCCTAAGCAGGCTCTGTGTCAATGTGATTCAGTTCAAGGTTGCGGGGCAGCCTAGGGACTTGGTTATGTTTTTCAGTTTGGGACCAAAGATGACTGGATTTGGGAGCTCAGAGGAGTTTCCTTAGCATAAATGAGAAAATAATTGATTGAAACACTCCTTAATTGTACGTTGCTCCTATTATACAAGCAGTACAGGTTCAGGTTAGCTTTTATATTTTCTTCTGGAGCTTCTGACATCGCTCTGTTGAATAGTTGTTTAGGACTATTGAAGAGCTGCTAGCCCAAAGGCTGATGTTTACTCTGCTAAAGATGAGACGTCCTGTTACWCCAGCAGGTTGGGACATAATACCGATAAAATTCATTAGCAAAAAAGCAGTACTTGTTACTGTTCTCTTTTCTGACTCTGGACAATATTGGAGTGTGTTTGTGAAGGACAGAAGACAACGGGAGAGGTAGTTCTTTATCTCTCTAAGAATAGCATTGTCCTTGGGAATGGCATTTTCAGAACGATTTCTCATTGTGATAAAGGGACTGAACATTCTCCATGTCTCACTCTATATCTCTGGTGACTTTCCCTCATAAAAAAACCAGGGTAGGACGAGGACAATTTGCATATCATCTGTTATTTCAGGAGAAATTGTGCGTATCCTCTAGAGAAACTGATAAGTGAAGAAACTGCAAAAGTCTGCAGGAAAACGCTATGTGAACTTAACTCCTCTGGGACCAAATGAGCAGCCAAAGGGGAACTGGAGACTTGGCTCCTTACCATTTGTTTTGAGGGGTAAAAAGGAAGCACAATAACAAGGGTGAGTGCTTGCTATCAAACTGAAACCATTACAGTATTTTCCCACTAGGGAACTTTCCCATTAGTAAGATACATATTTAAATTCTCCAATCACAAAAGTCTTTTTTCTTTCTATTATTATTTAGAAAGTCCAATGCAGCATGAAAAACTTAATAGTTCAGGTGGAAATAATGGATAGTTTCCTCAGCTAGGTGCAAGATAGTAAGTTATTTCCTAAGGTTCATAAGCCAGGCATAACTATTCCTTTATATATATATATATATATATATATATAAAAATTCTGTGTGTGTGCAAACACACACACATATTGTATATGTACGTTATACATCTATAAAGAAAAAATTTGGTAAAATGCACTTGGTGATGCATTTCTTAAGGAGTGCAGGGTGTTACTGAGAGTTTTTTTAAAACACTTCTTTTTCTGGCTTGCCATTTTATTAGTTAGGAAGAAAGACTGTGGTTAAAGTGCTGTTAGCATCTTACCATGTATCCTAGTATCTCCAGAATGTGCCAGCTGGTTAAGGCCAGTTGCTTATTTAATCTATTTTTAACACTCATTCTGCCTTATTAGGTCTTTCGTTTTGTCTGATATGTTGAGTAGTCTAATTAAGAAAACACTGCATTTTTTGGGGAGGGGGAAGATCTGACATTTTATATAATGGATCTTCTATATATGTTACTGGCTGGTGTAAACAACCAGGCTCTGTTCTGTAGGAACACCTAAGAAGTATTGGGCTGAAAGAAACCTTGCACTTTTCCCTTTTCACAGTTACAATTTCAGAATTAAGCCACTTAGACTTTGGACTAATTAACTCCTCTTTCCTGTTCCATTTTAAAGTAAGAATACAAGTCCTAATGTAGAGGCTCTAACAATGTACAAATAGACCTCAGATGTATCAGAAAAACTGGAACTGTGCTGACTGGAGAAAATATCCATTTCTCCATTGTCAGCYATTTATTCTTTGAGGACAGCAAGTTTTGTCCTACCTTTTTGCCTGTTCACCTAGTATTTTGAAAACAAATGCCTGTTCTTACAGCTGATACAKCTAATAGCACTTTCAGAACTATTTCCTACTGGACTGTAAAGCTTCTCTGTCATTTCTAAAYGCATACTACTATTTAATACAAGCTTTAGCTTGCAAACCTAATTTTTGCAATACTGGTCTGTGTGCAACCCACAACATCATGTTTACTTCAATGAATGAGGGGGTTCCTACCAGGATATGTTCCATTTATTTTAGGGATCTGTCGGATTTGCAGAGAACAGAATCCAGTACAGTTTCTTTGCTATAAAGGAACGCAGCAGGGATCAATCAGGTTGACTTCAGCTCTCTGTCAACCCTAATCACRATGCAGGGGAAATGGAACTAGTTACCTCCCTGCGATTGCTTTGTACAGCCAAGAGCCTCGCGTCTAGCAATAGTGAGAACAACACTTCATGGAGTTACTAGTTCTGTGTCTGGTAGCTAAGTAGATTGCAATAAACACTAAGCARACGGGACGAGGTGAAATGTGCACTGCCTATCCGTGGACTGATGCTTCTCTGAGACTTAGCACCAAAGAGTTAACGTGCCTTCCTGGATGCTTTCGGTGTGTCTTGACCTCATGGTGGCTTCCATGTCAAAGYAGTAATGACAGAAGAGGCCTCCAAGCTTTGTGTCACTGTCTCCATCTAACATGCCCAATACCAGGTTAGTGAACAGCTGAGAGCCTGAAACKTCACCTGAAAAGTGTCTGCCTTTCAAAAGGGCTATATGTTTTCTTCACTCCTAAGTTGCCTCTGCTTCTAGCTGTTGATGTTTGATGCATCTCTTSCATCTTTCCTCCTTCCACGTTATTTTAAGTTGCTGATGGTAGTCTGTTTTAAACTGTGCCCTACTGCATTTGAGGACTTCTACCCTTCTTTAATCGTGCAAGGGTGTAATTCCAGGAATCCGTAAAAGACTAATTCACAATCTTGTTTGCTGATTCCTGAAAGACAAAGATCACCAGCTGGGTACACCATTTCCAACACAACACTCCAGAACTGCAGCAGGAGCAGTAAATAGTTGCTCCCCTTCCACAGGGTTAGGGCTAAATTCARTGCTGGTGAAAGCAACTCCATAAGGGGATGGATTTGGCTGCAGAGGTAGGGGTTGGCRTTTGCTTTTTTCCTACTGAACTTGTTCAGAAAAAACAAAAAAAACCCCAAAAAAACCCCAGCTATTTGAGCTCTCTGCCCATGCAATTTACCGTTTCCCCAGGAGATAAGATTACAACGCAGGTGTCAGCTGCAGACTCCCCTACCTACCATGCAGTAAGGATTTACATTCTGCTACAAGCTGCCTATTTCCTTGGCCTTATTCTTTCTCCTCCATTTGCCTCAAGCTACTCTCTCCATTAGAACAACCACAAACCCATAGTGAGTTGTTGCCTCAGAAACAGAGGTGAGTATTAAAAACCCTGCAAATAAGTCAGCGTGCAAAACAAAAGGAAAGGTAAGAGTATAAGATGTTAACTCTTATCCTCTGACTTCTAGCTGTGGCTTTCTGAGCATATGAAGAGCATTTTTGAGTGGTATAAATTATTCAGAACCGCTTGAGGGAGACAAGGAACAATCTTGTTTGGRGGGTGTGAAGTTTGCTTGCCTGGAATATCTTGTATCTTTGCTTTGCTCAAATAGCCTTATGTATGAAGCACTTTATCCAAATGCAGGAATTAAAGAAAAAAACTATTACAGCAGCTGGTAGACTGGAAATGTTTACAAATTCTATRTTACATTCCAAGATTCTATCTGTAAGTGTTAAATATATTTGTAAAAGTGTTTAAAAAAAAAAACTCATATAAGAAGTATCCTATGTGACGTGTTATTTCTAGCACAATTAGATTAAGCGTTCAGTGCCCTGCATACCAAGTTGGCCTGACCTCAGTGCTGAATTCATCACTTCTGGCTGGCATGTGGCAAAGCCTGCAGCTGTAGGTGATTCTTAACACAGATCTGCTTTTGTCCAGCATATTTCTGCTTGTCAGTWCGAAATGCAAAAAACACTTGAAGTTCACAGCAGGAGCTCCAACAGAAGGAAAAATGAAGGCACGGTTTGAACAATGCCATGTATCCATGTCAGACCTCTGGTTTGGACTCCTGTAATCTTATGCTGCTATCAAGAGGAAAGTCTTGAAAGGTTCCCTGCTTTCAACTTTCCAAAGACATTCAGAGCACTGAGCAAGACTCACCTTGTCCCAGAAAGTAATGYTGAACATGGAAGGAAAGGAGGTAAATACTTAAATGGATCCTAGTCTTAGCTTGAGAAGCGCAGTTCCCAGTTTTATCGGTTTCATGTTCTTGCAAAACGAACCCAACTATTGATAGGCCCTGAAACAACTTAGAAGCTGAACAACAGCTTAAAATAGGACAACAGATGTTTTTACTTAAAAAATATTTTTATTTTTTTAAATATTTCTAACAAAAGGAAAAAAGCCTAAAAAAATTCTCGAGAAGGACAGAGTTAATGTTTTTAGAAGCTGTCATCAGGCCACCACTGAAGCCTACCACAGCCAGGGACTTCATAGCATGGAGGAATTTGTTACTTTTCCTCCTCTACTAAGAAAACCCCTGACTTTATTTGCCAAACCACAGGGAAATCAGTCTCCACTACTGCAGGGCTGAGGAAGATGTGCAGGATAAGACAGTCATGCTGCTCCTAGCCCAATGTGGGCAACAGCACGGGGCTTGAGGGCTTCYGTTTTCTTCTTAAACTTCCTCCACTTCTTTCAGGGTGTGCTCCAGGATTGTGTCTTGTCCCTGGAACTTAAAATAGCCACGAAACAACTTTTTCTGAAGCACCAGGGGAAACCAGTAGGCATCGTCTGCCCACATGTGATTGAATGGCACCTCATCCAGCTGAAACCACTGTGGCCGCATTTCTGGTGAGACAAAAACAGAGAGGTGCTCTTGCTTGCTTGCTGCCTGGGCTTTGGGTGTCCAGCAAGAGCTTCTGTCTCCAGCCCTGCTGCCTCCCTTCTCAAAGGAATTTCAACATGAATAGTTCTGCACTGCTTTATTAGCAAATACTGCCTCAGAGAAGAATGCACATCCTTCCTTCCCCTCCTCTCTCCACCTACCATCGCTTTCTGTTGGCTCTCCGTGAAAATCATCTGCCCGGAAAATGTGAACTTCCATGAGTTCAGAGTTGCCCACAAATTCAAATGTGATCTGACCCATCTTCTGCAAGGTGTCCACCGTCAATCCGCTCTCCTCCAGAAGCTCCCTGCACAAGAAACAAGACCTCTTGACATGAGAGGGAGAGCACAAAGTCATATTCGCTCTACTCGTGCATTCAAAACACTTCAGTGAACCAAAGAGGAAAGCTGCCTGTGTAAAACAGAGCAGGACCCAGYCTGCAGAGCAGACAGGCACCAAAGAGCAGTGTTCTGGCTTGCACCAAAATATTTGTCTACTTCTGTGACAGTGGAACAGTGTCAGACTGTCTGCCTTAGGTGTTATTTCAAGCTCCTGCAGAGTGCTGAGAAAATAGTCTGTGTAGGAGTGGGGAGGATTGAGGAAAAGGGACCATTTGGTGTCATTTAGCTTTCTCAGCATATGATCTTTCCTGAAATTTGTTAGAAGTGGGCTAATGTTCAGAAGTATTAAGGCTGTAGTTGGATACAGCTGAAGAMCTCCAAAATATACTTTACTTAGGCAGGCAAAATGCTTTGGCCACTTCAAGCTAAATCTTGCAGAACTGTGGGTTTCCCACAGCAGGTGGGAAATATTAGGGTGCCTCTGCCTGCCACAAAATCAGCTACTTACAAGCCTAAAAGAAACTTATATATATAACATGTTTATACAAGATTACCTGCACAGGAAAAAAATAGGAATATCATCTCCCAGTTAAATGCAGTATAAAAATACAATTCAATGTGTTAAAGTTTCCATTTCTACTTCTTGGAAGTACATTTAGAAGCTAGAAGGTGATGCTTTTAAGATTTTTTTTTTCCTCCAAGGTTTCCAAAGAGCTCTTTTCCTTGCATCACCATGCAGGGCCACTTGAAACAGACTTGATTGTTTCCTTATATGCCCACATTATGTAGGACCTTCTCTAACAAAGTTGGTGTAATTTGAAGTTAAGTTATTTCATGTTTTTTCTAATGTACACAAATAATGAATATTTTGAAATCTAGTATATTTTCAGTTAAGATTAATAATTAAGACTCAACTTCAAAATTAATTTGTAGCTGCATTTTTGTAAGTAACTTCCTCATTAGATGTAATGAGGTTTATCTTTAAAGCTCTAGCTTGCTTTGGCATCAATTTCATGGATCTCATCCTTCAAAATTACTTCGGTACATAATGTGTTTGCTAATTTTAGTTGATCTTCCTGGGAAACTATTTATGTCTCAAATAGCATCAGCAACAAAGATAAAAGCCTCATTTCATTCGTGATAATAATTAAACACTGAGCTAACACTTTTGTGGTTTTCTGAGCACTTCATACATCTGTGATCTGCTCAGCTCCCTATACAGTAAATGGAAACATAAGAGGAAATAAGGTAGAAATAGTGAACTAGGTAAATGCCTCTCTTGTAAGATGTGACACTGAGGACCTGTMGGTGCCTAATTCCTCAAGGGAATATCGTGTAGGTGGTGGAGTATGGAAGTCTTGCTGATCCAGRAGCCTTAGGTATTCTGTCAGCGCTGTGCAGACACACGACACACATTATCCCCTTGCAAATCCCACCAAGGCAGTACAAAGAGAACCAGAGCCTAGTGCCTCAGCAGCTGAAAGGGAAGAGAGTTGGACTGGTGTGGATCTGGAGCAAGTATTTGGAGCGAGTGCCACCTCCTGAAGGACAGGTGCCTGGGCCACGACACGCTGCACTGCCTGCACCCTGCCCTTGTGTAAACTTTTACCAACCGGTATCTTCAACGCTCCAGTTTCCAAGTCCAGGCCTGCAAAGATAAGCACGTGCACCGACCAAATCAAATGCTAAATAAATCAAAACGGTAGATTTACACCAYACTTGGTGGCAATCTAAGCTTGGCAGATGGAAGACCTGGCTTAAGTGACCAGACTGATCTCCTTAATTGAAGAATTACATGAAAAGAGCCGGTGCAGGAGTCAGACACAGCAACCCTGTGCCCTGGTGTGTGCACATCTGTGCAAAGGGCTCCTCGGGTACCTCACCGCAGAACCCGGGCGGTGGCAGGAGACGTGCAGGGCCAAGGCTGGTGTCAGTTGAGCACCAAGCTTCCTGCAGGTGCAGGGTAAGTCTGGGCGTACATCAGGGTGCCTTTGTACCACACAGAACTGCACAGAGATCTCTAGGGTTTAGCAACGCTCCTACGATCTGCTACTTGATTTCAATGGCTACATCAAATCCAGCAAGAGTGAGGTGGCAGCAGTGTTAAAAATGGTATTTTTTCCACCTCTGGGCTGAGGAAATTCCATTCTCTTACTTGACATTAGGACTTGAAAACGTCTCTGTCCAGCCAAATAATGAATTTCCACAGCATCTTTCACAAGCAAGCTCCAAAAATTTCTCGTGGGCGGTGACTGCCTTTTTCACACAGTACTGAGAAGGCCACAAAACGCAGCACCTGCTCAACAGCGTTATAGGTGTRGGCACCAGCATTGCAAGGACCTAATTCCTGCAGTGCAGCTCAGTATCGACCGGTGTGTGCCCCACGCAGCAGCCCGCGCCAGCGGCCCGAGCTTCGGCCCGGACGCGGTCCGCAGGGCGCGCGGCAGCTCGGGCCGCGGGCGGCCTGCTCACCTGCGGGCGGCCTCCTCCACGCTCTCGCCGGGCTGCACCTTGCCGCCGAAGCCGTTCCAGAGCCCCGCTCCGAAGCCGCGCTTCTTCATGCCCAGGAGCACGCGGGGCGGCTGCACCACCAGCACCAGCGTGAAGAGCCGCGACGTGGCCATGGCTCCTACGAGGGGACGCTGCTCAGGGCGCCACTCCTCGGGACGCGGGTGGGGGGCGGCGCTGCCGGCACCCCCTCCCCATGCGTGGTCCCCGGGTGTCCCCCCACGACCGACACCTTGGTCAGCACCCCCCAGCACCCGCACCCCCACCCGAATGTCCCTGCCCCAGTACCCCAAATCCACGATCCCTAGCGGACTCTCCCCACACGCCCACCCAAACCTGTGGTCCCCAACACCCCTCGCCAAGTCCCTGTTCCTCCATCCCCCTCCTCAAATACCCCGTCCCCGCCATGCGCTCGAGCCCTTGGCCAGCACCCCCTACCCAAGCGCCTGCTCCCCGCGCAGGACCCCACACAAGCCCTTATCCCCCCCCACTCCCTAAATCCCTGCCTTTCTTCCCAAATCCCGGCCGCCCCCGTGCCTGACCCCGCGATGCGGCCCAGCCCGGAGGGCAGCGGCGGCTCCGGCTCTTCCCGCGCGGCTCCGGCTCCGCCCCGCGCCCGCCCCGCCCCGACGCGACGCGCTGAGGCGATGGCGGCGGCCGCCATGGCGCGGAGTGGGGCCTGTGCCCCGGCTGGGTGCGTGGAGCGGCGGTGGGGCTCGCGCCGGGGTCCGAGTTCGAATCCGGGACCGGGACCAGGTCCGGACCGGCTCCCCCTGCCCTCCGAGCAGGAGCCTCCTCGGCCCGCCCGGGCTGGGGGCTCGGGAGCCCGCGGGGGTCACAAGCAGCCTCGGCCCGGGGCTCCCGCGGGGGTCGCTGGCGAGCCCGTTTGCTTCGATGTTTGTTAGCTTCAAAAATCGCTATTTCTAAGGGCCCTCGAGAACCGGCTGGAGGTCGCTGCAGCTCTTAARTGTAAAAGATGGGGGAGAAATGGGGAGCGCTGAGGAATGGGATCGTCTTGTGCCTGCTCTGTGCTGYGAATGGCGTGTGAGGGCTTGGTCCAAGCTAAAGATATTATCATTATCATTATTATTATTATACCAGGTAACTAAAGAGGCTGTGGGTCTCCATATTTTCAGCTCGAGGCTGTGGGGAACTTGGCTGTAAATGGTGGGGGGAACCATGGTGAGCATCAGGATTAGTTGCTGTAGGGCGTTAGGAAATACGCGGTGTCCCTGTGCTCGGCGYTGACCCCCTCTCGCCTTGGCAGCAGCCGGGGCTGGATGGGCCCTTCCCTGCGGCGCAGGCGCTTCCACTCGGCCGCCGCCGTCCTCGGGAGGAAAACCGGGGCCGAGCACCAGTGGCTGGAGCGGCACTTGAGGGATCCCTTCGTGAAGGCCACGAGGCAGCAGAACTACCGCTGCCGAAGCGCCTTCAAGTTGCTGGAGATGGACGACAAGCTTCGTATCCTGCGGCCCGGGCTCTCTGTTCTGGACTGCGGAGCAGCCCCCGGTGCTTGGAGCCAGGTTGCGGTGGAGAGGGTCAATGCCCGGGGTGCTGGTGAGTGCACGTGCTTAGGAACCGAGGTGGGCGTGAGGCTCCTTTCGAAGGCTGCGAGGAAGCTCTGCTGGTGGGGAGGGCTCGTGGCTACAAACCCCTCACCACGGTCACCCACAGACRTTTCAAGTAGCAGAGAGCTCAAGATCCACAGGGGGACAGTGAAGCAGAGTAATTATTTATGTGGTCTGGAGAAATCCCGTCTGTGAAACAAAATCTTACCATGAGGTGCTGCGGTAGGAGTAGCTAAGTCTTCTGCTTAGCTGAGTTGGAGGGAGGTAGTTACAAATTGCGGTGCCTATTAGGGATCTATATAGGTCGAGGAGATCCTCATCCATCTCTGAAATTCATGTGGCCTCCAGAAGGTGACTTGGCTTTGCTAAGTTTTTATTTCSCTTCCTGAATAATGCCAGCAACTGCTACGTACAGCTAATGTGTTTTAGGACATTWCTATTTAATAGATAAGGCATTGTCGTCTGTTTTATTATGCAGAATTTCTGGCCCGCCAGTCCTGAAAAAAACAACGGAAATAAACAGCAAAAACTACCCCTTGCTTACATGGGATAACTCACTTTTAATGCTGTAAATCGATTAGCATGCAGGAAGCCACACGTGCAGATATGCACAGCAAGCTCTTTATGGAAGGACAGGAAAATTGCTTGTCTGGTGCTGTGTTTTTCTGTGTTGAATATCATGGAGCTCAGGTATATGCAAATCCTTTGCAGCACTTACATARTGAGTGATCAGAGTGATCAGTGTGTCATTTATTCTTACGACAGGCCTTGTTTTCTAGATCCTACTGTCCCTACTGGTTTTGTCCTCGGGATTGATCTTCAGCGCATTTCCCCACTGGAAGGAGCAGTCTTTCTGTCGGAGGCTGACGCTGCAGATCCAGCCACGCTTAGGACAGTTCTGAGCCTGCTTCCTGCAGGGAAGGCGGATGTTATCCTGAGTGACATGGCACCTAATGCAACGGGCATCAAAGARCTGGACCATCAGAAGTTGATCAAGTTGTGCTTAGGCCTTCTGGATCTCTCCCAAAGTGTTTTGAAGCCCAAAGGAACACTACTCTGTAAATTCTGGGATGGGCAGGACTCCCGGCTCCTTCACGGGAGACTGAAGGAGCAGTTTCAAGATGTGAGAACTGTAAAGCCTCAGGCCAGCCGGAAGGATTCCGCTGAATCTTACTACTTGGCAAGACTTTACAAAGGGAAATGATAGCTGAGAGCTGCAGATCATCAAATCAGTGATCAGGCACTTGTTGGAAATTTTTACTTGGCACGTATTTAAAATAAGACGCCAGCATTAAGACCTGCAACTTTAAATGCTGCATTTTTGACGCAACTTAGGTTAAAATGCTGCAAATCTCACGAAGAATGCTTTTCAAATACAAAAATGAAACCAGGATGGTGCCCTACTGACTTTATCCACTAATTATACAAGCAGAGACATCCAATTTAGCCTCTCACCTGTGGAGAAATCTGCCAGGAATGGAGAGGAATAATCTGAAAGGCAACCTGCTGGGCTGGAGTAATGGAAATGAAAATAAAACAGTGATTATAGTGTTTTTTTAACATGTGTGCTTGAAAATCATTGCACTACTACTGCTGTCCTATTGGAAACTAACTACAAAGGCAGTTTCCCAAATGAGAGGGAACGAYATGGGGAGCTTGAGCCAATTTATTTCCTCTTTGTCTTTCTTAAAAGCTAGTGCAATTTATTAGCTTATGTAAAAGTAGGTAACACTTCTGTGCATGTCAGGATCTGCCCCATAGGCTGTCACGTACCATCTATAATGCAGGCATGCAGAGCACACGACTCAGGCCCTGGGATACTGCAAGGTTTGATGGCCTTGGTGCTTTACCTAAAGGCACATGATATATTTAGAAATTGTTACTTCACTGTCCTCATATATCCAGCAAGCAACAGAGGGTCATCACAATTGAGAAGAWAATTTTCCCCTGTGTTTTCAGTAGTGTTTCATATTTTGCCAGTGATGTTTATGAGGTAAAATGACAAGGTGTTTCTTGGATCCCAGACAAGTGAAAGTATTGGTTGACTTGCTAGAATTCTGTTTGTGAAAATAAACATAGCTGCTATCTTATCTGGAAGTGACAACTTTTACATTAAATAGCTCTTTTATCAGGCTGAGTGAGGCATGAGTTATAAGAGGGCTGGTGGCACTGTCTGCTTTTAAAGCTTCCAGGTAGTTCTCATTATAGACACCTCTTTGTGAATTGCTTAAAAATTTATCAAGTTACAACTGCTTTGTTTGAAACCTTCCAATCTGGATCTCGGGCAACATCATGCATAAAAGTGTCAGCAAAGCAGAGTAAACTAGGGAGCTGCATATTGATTTGCTTGTGTTTGGGGGGAGAATTACGGCAGTCTGCTACTTGAAAGCCTCATTATTTTGTGATTTGCAGGGAGAGCTGCAAGGAGCAGGGTGTTTTTGTTATTCACGTGGTTTTTATATTTGCTCTTCTTCCTGCAGCTGCTTGTGGGAGCACTGATGTCTGCCTGGGGGACAAGGCGAGGAGAAGGGCACTCAGAGTGCTCCTGGGAAAATGCTAGAGAAAACTTAAGGAGGAAAAGAAAGAGGAAATGGTCAAGGATGGGTAAACTCGGGGCTGATAAGGACAAAGTGAGGAAAACAGAAGGGTTGCAGGGCCAGGATTGCTAAGGACCAGCTGCAGGGAGGCCCAGATGGGAGGGAATGAGCCCATCATGGGACGCCCAGCTGCGCCCGTTTCTCCCTGCCGGTAATTCTAGGCTGAACCGGGAGCCAAGCCCAGGTGGGAAGGAGGAGCTGCTGGAGGTGCTGCGCGTGGCGGGCATTACGGTAGGCGGCGCGCGTACTAGCGGCATTACGGCGGCGGCGAGCGCTCTTCTCGCGGGAGGCGGGCGCGAGTTCCCGCGAGATCGCGGCGGCGGCGCGAGGAGGGAGATCCAAGCGGCGGCAGCGGCGGTGAGGGTGGCCCCGCGGCGGCTTCCTGCCTCCCCGGTGGCTCCCGCGGCTTCCCCCGGCCCGGGGCTCCCCGCACACGCGGCCCTTCCCTCCGGCACCTCCTGCTCGGTCCCGACCAGGTTCGGGCCGCCCCCTTCGGTAGCCGCCGGAGCTCCCGCCCGGGCTGTGGGGCGGCGCGGGGCCTGCAGTCGCGGAGCYGGGCGGCTCAGCTTTGTTTTTTATTTGTATTTTCACCTGTAAGTTCCGTAATCTGCCGCTTTTGTGCAKGGGTGCATGGCTGCCCGGCTGCCTGTTGGCTCCTGCTCTCTTCTGTGCGTGTCCCACTTGCCCCGGGTGGACCCCTTGGAAGGGAGAGTTGTGAAAGTCCGTGCAGGGAGCTGCAATTGCACTTGCAGAAGTGCCCTGTGAGCTTGGGATGTCTCCCCGCTAAAAGAGAGACTTGGAAACCGGAGAGGTTGCAGCCTCATCTGTGGCAGATACTGCTGCTAGGTTGGGTTTAGGTCCCTCCCAAGCCCTGGAAGTGTGTTGGGGAGGAGCAGCAAGGACTTTGTTGGTGCTGTGCCCTGTGCATCTCCTCTGGCACAGGTTAACTTGTACCTCAGCTTCCTTCTGACTTGTGAGAATTCAGGCTTGCACAGTTGTGTATTTATGGGCTGAGATTCAGAGGAAACTGTATTTAAATACAAGTGCACAGTTTTTAGTGAAGAGCTAAGTGAGGAGAGATCATGTATCAGTCTTTCAGTTTTTAGTCTCAGTTGGTGTTTTCTGGTTCACCAGAACCCAGTAATAACCTGTGAATCCACAGTATACAGTGACTGCAGCTGGGTCCTGAGTGCTGTAAAGAGGAAGGTCTCACACTMGGCGCTACCCAGGGCAGCAGAGCTTGTCTTGAGCAGAGCAGCCAGTCTCGGTGTTTTGYTGACAACTTTCTCTGCCTTTGCAGAGCTATGGAGGACTTGGAAAACAACACCACGGTCTTCTCCACGCTGAGATCCCTCAACAACTTCATCGCGCAGCGTGTGGAGGGGGCATCTGGACTGGCCACRCCAGGCTCCTCTCAGAGCTCCCTGCAGATGCAGTATCAGCAGAGGCTGCAGGTGAGGTGTCTGCTGCTTGCTCATAGCTCCAGCATCACTTCAGTGTGGATATATATTTATATATAGTTTGTAATTCTACACATTGCATCCTATTTCTGATAAAACTTCTATTTAAATCTCTAAGTGTAAAGTAAGCTCGTGTTTTTTTTTTAATGTAAATCTCCTTTGCATTTAGATTGTTGCAAAAAATTGTGCAGTCTGGTTAAACAGCCTTCATTAGATACATAGTGCATATATATTGCTGAGAAGTGAGGTGTTCTGTTAAKACAATCTGTGCTTTAAAATCTCATTGTGTGAAGCATTTAGTCATAAAGCATGCTGTAGAAAAACATGCTCTCTTGCTTAACAGTTGAATTTTGTAGGGAAAGTGACCCCTGCTCCTTGGCTGGTGGTTGTGACTTTTCTGAGGCTTGGGGAATTTGTAATTAATCTTTTTCTGGGCAGCAAAGTATATTTTTGTCAGATAGAGGGCCTCTGGAGGTTGGATGAGAAAAATCTCTTTGAGGAACTTAAAACTGTTTCCAATTAACAATGATTTGATATGAGTTTCTGAGTTTGTTGTTKAACTCCTGGCCTGAGGTTCCCAATCTGCAGCTTATGTGAGAAGACACAAACGTGATGATAATTTATTTGTACTATTATAAAGTACTATGCAAGTGTTAGCTAGATGGTACGGGGTGGATGATAGCTGTGTTACTGAAGTGCAGTTAATGATGTGTAATATCTCTCTTCGCATGTGAACTGGCCAGTTGGAAGAACAAGCTGGGCAGATCCATTCCAAGTCCCAGCTCC
Source organism: Eudromia elegans (assembly GCA_003342815.1). Lineage (NCBI taxonomy): Eukaryota > Metazoa > Chordata > Aves > Tinamiformes > Tinamidae > Eudromia > Eudromia elegans. The sequence goes on along the minus strand of PTEX01000029.1, from coordinate 2,316,563 downwards.
TRCAGGTGGAAAGAGAGAAGATGCAGATGGAGCTCAGCCACAAAAGAGCTCGCATTGAGCTGGAGAAGGCAGCTAACACTAATGCCAGAAACTATGAGGTAAGTGTAGCAGCTGCCCGTGGTTTGATAATCATAGGCCTCTATAAGGGCATATATAGCGTGTTTGTGTTGGTGTTTTAGTTTGAATCAGGGCTGTGGTCTTGATCTTGTGCTGTGCTTCGTGTTTGCGTTGTGCTTTGTCTCAGGCTGCCTAGACTAGACTTTTCGATGAAACAAAATTGAAAAATGCACTGCAGGAGCAAGCATAGTGTTTTCCAACTGCTAATGGATATTCAGGGTAAGGCTTGAGCTAATTTGTGGTAAATACTCCTGAAATACACCCTGTGCAGGCAAAAGTTTCCCAGTGCCAACTGTTTAGCTCTACTGTTCTGCTTGCATGTGCATTTCTTGACTTGTTGCTGTTGACCAGAGCCAGTGTGAACATTAACATCTTGTTTAGTTGCTTAACTCTCTGATGATCTATCACTAGATTCTGTTAGTTTGGCACTAAAGTTGTTTTGAGGAACAATAACAAAAGGCACTTTTTTATTTTGCTTCTCCCAGAAGTGTTTAAACCTTTTCYTCCCAGGTGATTTTAAATGTTCTTTGGCACAACTGCAAACGTTTAGTTTGTGTGACTAATTAATTGGAATAACAGCAGTTCCAGCTATGTGCTGTCAAGGAGAGAGCCTGTGTTGATAAGACAGTGAACCTCACTTGGGGACTAATAACTCTTATTGCTTTCTAGTTTTATGCCCATATGTATATTTGTGTAGCTGGGTTATTGAAATAAGCAGTAGAGCAGTGGATTTTGYAGAGTAATAAAGGCTTTATATGCAGATGACTTTTCTAGAAAAGAAGTTTTTTTTTTTTTTTTAAAAAAGTAGAAAATATATTTTGTTGTATTTTTCAAAGGATGTTGGGAGACAGGTTKAGTGTATAGTTGTGAAATAGCGAGGCTCTGACTAAATTCCTTGTTCCATCTGCAGTCAGGTGATTTTGGGATTAAGCCAAGAGGAATTCAAATTGGAATCTAGCTGAGTCAGTCACAGAAACCATTGAAATACTGGTACAAAAGAGAGCARCAATAATCCAGTACTGTGGTAATTACCCTGCTCAGATTCTGTGTTTTCTGAGTCATGTGGATAAGGTTTTAGGAGCCTTACACTACTTTGCATAATCCTTGCTTAGTATGTAAATCTGTGTCTCGATTTGCTTTGATTAGCAAAGCAATTTACTGCACATTTTTCAATAAGTGCTAATCAATTAATGGTAGGAAAAAACTGGAATGGTATATGAAAAGTTGTCAGAGAGCAAAAAATGGAGCAAATATGGCTTAAAAGCCTGGACCTATATAATGCTGGCTTTTGTGTTTGCTAATATTACTGTGTTTAAACTTGGTTTCTATTAAATAGGTTTGTACAAATACCAGAAATTGTAAAGGGAAATTTGTCTTGTTAACTCAAGTATTGAGATCTGAGATTCTGAAAGTAAATTTACTATGCAGGGAGTCATTTTTAAATTGGAACGCAAAGTGTTTTCTTATTTGTTGGACTGTATGCAGTGGAGTCTGCGAATCYGTGTTCTAGTATTAATGTTCCACTCTAAGACACTTGGACTCTGTCAGACAATTTTCTAGCTCCATTAACCTGGATAACTCCCTTGGCATCGTGTTACTACCAGTGAGATTTTGCACCTCTAGTGTGAGGGTTAAACCTGTGGTGTAAGTAACACTGTGTTACGATGATGTTTTGGTGATTACAGATTGTAAGAGTAGAGATCACTGTTGTGCTGTTTTTCCCCTTATGTACTTTTTTTTTTCTCTTTACAAGCGGGAGGCTGACCGTAACCAGGAGCTGCTCACACGTATAAAGCAGTATCAGGAAAGGGAAATAGAAGCTGAAAATAAACTGAAAGAACAAATGGAGCTGAACAAATCCTATAAAAAGAGTATGGAGACAATGAGCAAGAAACTGCAAGAGAAGGAGGACAAATTAGCTGAAGCTAATGAAGTAAGAAAAGAGTATATTTCTAATCCATTCATAGCTCCASGTGACTTTGAGAATCTTGTAAAATGAGAATGACTCCCTTGCCAACCCCTTCTCCCAACTTCAAATCTGTGCTCATTTAGGAGAGATGAGTAAACCCTGGTGATGTGTGTCTGTCCTGTCGCAATTCAGAGTCCAGACACAAGTGAACWGCTCAGAAGAGGTCGCGGTGTTAATTAACAACGAGAAGAGATTGCACTTCTCCACATCCATCTCTCTAAGCAATGCAAGAGACAGGATCTAGATTTAAAGTTCAGGATAGGTGGAACTGAATAAAGACTAGGGAAAAATAATAGAGGAAATGATAAGCTAAGGAGGTGTGAAAACGGTCAGGGAAGTAGATGGAATTGTAGTATGGACAAGAGCCAAGTTGTGTACAAGTCATGTCTTCCAAAACAGTCTTACATGCCTACATGTTTTGTTGCATAATGAGTGCTCAGATAACTTCAGCTCTTCTGGAGGAACCACCATCTCAATCCTCAAACTTTCCAGATACAAATACACTAGTAAGTTAAAACAACAACCTGTTTAATTTGATGTCCTGCACCAGCTGTCAATAGCTACCAAAGCCTTARTGCTTTCTTCCTGCTTAGGTATCACTGGWGATGTGATGTACCTGTGTGATAAARCAGGTAAACATATTTAACATGCCCATTCTCAATAACAGAAATAAGAGAATGGTGATGGCACTTGAGAGAAACTAAATATATGTGAAATGCTTGTAGCAGTTCTTCCTGGGGTTTTTTTTTTTTTTTTTTTTTTTTTTWCCTTCTCTATCCACTAATAGTAGGGTAAGATGCTACGAGTGTCTCAAGAGCACCTGGAATATATGTATGTAGATACAAGAGCTAAACATCTCAAAATATCTTGTCTGGTAAATGGAGCTGAGTGTCATCTACATGAAGCAAGCATTTTGAGGGACTTACTTGTTACAGAAGAAATAACATTTRGTTGACACGTGAAAATGTTTAAGTTTTCCTTTTGCCTTTTGAGGTGACTTTTGTGAGATTGYGGGATTGTTTCTGGATTCACTGTTTTGCTCTTTTGTTGGATTTGGTGTCTTCATCACTGTCCATAAAGTTCAAGTTGGAGATTCACTGGCCCATRTGTTTATTCTTTCTTTTTGCCAATTCAGACAATCACTGTATTAAAAGGGAAAATATCTGAGCTGCAGTGGAATATAATGAATCAAGAGATGCAGATGACGAGCCAAGACTCTCAGAAGCAGGAGCTGATGGAACAGTTGGATGTTCAACAAAAGTAAGCAGGGGGTGAATGACTGGAGTGGGAAAGAAAAGGCAAACAAAACTTCAGTCTTCTGCAGCTGCTCTCACTCAGAAACCTTTCAACGGCATTTGATTTCTGCTCTTCAAAGGGGTTCTTTGATCTGGGTGTGCAGGTWATAATTGCTTGAAACTAGCTCTGAGGAGCAATCTAACTTTATTTTGTGGGTGGGAGGGGAAATACTTTAGCTAAAATCTTTGAATGATGTCTTACGCTCATACTGCAGAGTTACAGAAGGCAGGTGGATGGAAAAGGCTAATCTGGATTTTATAGAATGAGCAGGATAAAAATATCAAGCCATAAATCATAGTTGAGGTAGCTGAAAGACTCAATGAGTGTGTTGCTCCTTGCTTACTGTGTTCAGATTGTCAATTCCAAAAGCACAGATTATTGCTCTGCTTTAAGTTAGATTAGTTTATTGTAGGTGTGTGTGCTGGTTTCAGAATGAAGGTGACTTCTTTTTTTGAATGTTTCTAAAGGTGTGTCTTAAGAATGGGGTTTTTTTTGTCTGTAAATTAGATGATGATGTGAAGCTGAGTCTGGGGCTGCCATCTKTGATACTAACTTAGATACTTTACTAGAAATGTTTGACAATTTTTATACTACTGCATGTGGCAGGTTCCTTGTACATGATTCCTGTGTGCTAAATGTCTTTTCTGTCTACATTAAATAGAAAATGGCAAGAGGCTAGTCAGCAAATCCAGGCACTGCAAACAAGCCAATCCTTGCTGGCAGAATATGAACAAAAGATTAAGGTAAGGAAGCTCTGTACAGAATCCAGAGTTTAGTTTTTGGTTTGTTTCATAAAAGACCAAGATAGTCCCTTTTTTAAAAAAAGATGCTATTATTTTGTCATGCTAGAATCTAGTCTGATAGCCAGAGAGAAATAAAATTGGCCAAATTTGTTTGGATGGACAAGGATGCCCATAGTTAGCCTTTACATGACACTCTTTGTCTTTATATCAATAGGTTGGAAAAAATTTACCTAATGCTTTCTCTATAGAGAACAGATTTATATCCTTAGGCAATACTCAGGATGAATGCTCTGTTTGATCTTGTGCCAGAGCCTGATGTATTAGTATTCTAGAGCGATCCTTCTTAAATGGTGGAGGATGATTCTAGCAGCTACGGTTAGGTTTCTGCTTCTTGGAAAATACTTCCTCTGGAGTTGCAGTTAGCTGTTTTAGAAAGTGCAGCTATTTGTAAAAATTTCAAAACCACTGCCTTTACTGTGAGCATGCAAATGCTTKCTTGTCCTTTCAAATTAACATGTAGATTGACAGAAGTGAGAGAGAGAAAAAAGAGACAGAGTGATGCTCTGCTTTGAGCAAATGATAATAGTAGCATTGCCTGTGTTTTCCATAAGAGAAAACTACACTGAAAGGCAACTTCCCTGCATTCCTGCATTAGGCAGCAGAGCCATAGGAAGGAAAGGTGGGAAAACAGGACAACTGCAATAATTAGACTGTAATAGCGCTCTAAAGAAATGCTATGAGCTTTTTTGAGGGGACGGAGGGGAGCCTAGTTCTTATGAGCTTGCAGATAATCATAGTAGTTCTCTTGTCAACTCTTGTTTTCCAGGATCTGGAACAGAAGTTTTCCCAGCAGGAGCATGATGCTTTAATTGTTAAGAACATGAAGGCAGAACTGGCCCGCTTCCCAAAAATGGAGCGGGAGTTGCGCCAGCTCCGAGAGGAAAATGTCTATTTCAGGTGAAAGAAGGATTCAGTTGTTGAGAGGGCTGACTTCTCTGTACCTTCTACAGTTGTACTATAAGGACTCTCAAATTCCTTCATCTGGTTCACGTGGTTTCTGGTGTGGCATGTGATACTGAACTTCTATATGGGAAACTTCAGAAAGAAGTTTAAAGATTGTGTATAAGTACTGCCTGAGAATTGAGCAGTGTTGCAACGGTTACTAGATGACAGGATTTGAGAAGATCTGTGTCATTTTCCTGATCTCAGTAAGAGCTTCACAGAATGAGTATTGATCCTTTTGGCAGGTGATAACTATTTATTAGCAGAGATTTAGTGTTTAAGGATAGTGATGAATACAGGTTGGTGAAAGAAATCCCTGTAGAGAGAAGGCAGCTGAACATTTGTGTAATAACGGTTATTGCTTAGTTCTTGTTATCACTGCTTTAAAGCTGTTGTGCTAGCATAATGTTCAGAAAGTCTTTTGTTCAAATCTATAAAGTGGTCTGATGTAGGCCTTGGTAGAGCAGACTTTCTGTGTTTCTGAAGTGAAAATTGATTTGAAACAATTTAAAGTGTTTTACCTTTTTTTTTAAGAGTAGGGAACTTAATTTCTATTCTTAGATGCATTAAAAATAGCCTAAATTACATGAGTATCTGATCTTACCAGCTTTTTTCATACTCTAAAATTAAAGAACCATTTAATTTTGTTTCATGGTGTCTCATTTTCTTGTACTTATTTTTAGGCTGAGAATCATGATATGAGCAGGTTAGAGGTCATATGTTTCTTAAGCAGTTTTATTTCACTCTTGCACACCTTTGTTAAATAAGAAGTGGTCTCCACGCTTGCTTAGTCCTCACAGAGTACAAAACCCCTGAGTATCTGCTACTTCCTGTCTTTCAACTCTGCTTTTCAGCTTAACTGAAGCTGGGAGTTGGGGGTCTCTGTCTGCCCATCATGTTGTTTTGCTAATCAGTAAAGCAGATATAAAAYTTCAGGTTGTTTGAACATGATCAGGACAACACTTAGAGTGGAAAAATATAGTTTAAAGCTGCATTTTTTGTAGCGATATTTTTATAAGTGAAAGTTATAGAAGAGAGTGGGCTGAATGTTGTAATGTTCATTACCTTACACTCCTCTCATATATATATATATATATATATCTATCTATCTAGAAGTTGTATGTGGAAATTGTGTGATTCCTTAATGGTTGCCTTGTTTTTCATCCTAGGGAAATGAAAGAAAACAATGGCTTGCTCAAAGAAGAGGTGGAAGGGCTGCAGAGGAAGCTGGAACGCTATGAGAAAGTGCAAGCACAGTTAGTGGCTATGGAGTTGGAGAACGAGGTGAGGAGCTAGGAACACTCAGTGGGTGAGTAAATGGGGGTTTGCTCCGTTGCTTGTCCTGTCTTTTGGCCTGCTTCTGTTTTGTGTCATTTGTTTGCTGTCATTACTGGGTTTAAACCAGGCATTTTCTAAACTTAAGTGTCAACCTGAAGGTAATTATGRCAATGGATAGTAAAAAACACAAGTRTATCTACTGTTCAGCTGAAATGARAATTATCTATAATGAACAATCATTAAACATTAAGCTCTTCCCAGACATATTGTTGCTGAACTTGGGATATATACTTGGGTTGTTACTCAAGCCAGCACCTTAGARTGAGATTTTTCAGTGAATATAATTGTCTTGCTTCCATCCTGTCCTGTGGCAAGTGTGCACTAAGTGGTCAAGAGATTAACCTAGCTGCATAAACTTGCTCCTTTTGAGAACTGTAATGATGACCAATCAGTTTTAGATAGTCTGATCTGATATTGACTGAAATGGAAGAAACTGTAGGAAGAGCTGGAAGAAGGCAAGTGGGCCCTTCAGCTGCTATAGAGCTGAAGGGGCAATGCAAATTGTTTTTCCTGCTACCAAGAGGCTAGTCTGCCATGGTCTAGTACAGCAGGGGTAGTTCAGGCTGGATAACACATATCTCTGAAGTGGATTCCATATGTCACAGAGCTATAGTGATGAGGGAAATATTTGTGAGAGCTAGAGCATGACACTACAGAAGTCCTAGATAACAGGATAATGAAATTCATAGAAGAAAGGAAGGATGCTAAATTTGAAAGGAGAAAAAAAAAARATGCAGGAAAGGGGCTGTTACAACAGTACTTTGTTTCTAACCCTTCTTTTGATCTTCACTGTAGAAACTTCTAGGAAAATTGAAAAACTGGGAGAAACTGGACCAGAGCACTGGCTTAAATATCAGGTATGTGCTCAGAGCTGAGGAGTTAGAACTCCTACACTGCTGTGTTTTCCTCTTTAGTCATCCTGATATCTGAAGCTTGTTGATCATGTTCTTGTGATCTTGTCATCCTGTGGATGCTTTTGCAATATCTTTTATTACATGTGAGGAGAACTAAAAGATGCAAACTATTATAGAATAATTCTGTGAAGTGAAAATTACTTTTTCACTCTGTCAGCTTGACAGGTATCTCTGAGGGTTGGCTTCACTTYAGGTTCTGTGAAGTTCCAGCATGTAGTTACATTCATGTTTAGGTAGAGATTCTGCTAGTATCATCAGAAAGCTTTGAGAAGCAATTTTCTCTTTGTCCAGAGAACAGAATGTGTTACCTGTGATAACTTACAGTAAGTGAAACCTCTTTGAAATCTGGTATTGAAACATACTGCCWGATCAAACTGTTGTGGCTCTTCTTCTCTGAAGCAGTTAACTGAGCTAAAAACTGGTTTTTACTTGAATGGTAGAAATGGAATAAACCTTTCAGTTTCTGATAGAAAAAGAAAAAACAAAAAGCCTTTGTGTACTGCTACAAAACAGCTTTCTGACATCTGAAACATTCAACCAGACTCTATTTTTTTAGGGTCTCCGGTGTAGACACSGTGTGGTGAAGGGCTGAAAATGGTCTATCTCTTCCTTATCATTTATGTTCAGCTGCAGAAGTGTCTGCATAGGTGGGATGCTTTTTATGTGTCTCAATTCAACCCTTGTATTTTCTCTTAAATCTATGCTATGATTATGCAAGAAGGAAAGACACTTCACTGTAAGAGCTGCCTTGCAAAGAATGTCATTGCATAGAGAGCACTTTTAATACCAGATCAAGGCCCGAGTGACAATGTGAACTGGAGAACCTATTTTTTTCCAGTGATTTCTGTATTTCTTTGATGCCCAACAATGGAAAGGGATTTATGTCTGCACACTACTGGTATCTTTTCGGAGACAGGAGTGTCTGGGTATGTTCTACTTTGAGCAAGTTGCTGCTTCATGTAAAAGATACTCAACAGAGGAAAGCCCCTTAATTTTCTGAGTGTCTTCTGTTTAAAAAGGACAAAAAGCTTGTTTCTAGAGGCATGCAAGTTGATAATGTAGTTGAAGCTCCCTTTTTCAGCTTGGGATACATGCATTTAGATGAAATTAGTTGTGTTAAATCTCCTATGKCAGGACAAAAAATAATAGGAATTCTTTGCATAAAACTTGTCCCATCAGACAGTGGAGTAAAAGCTTTTTACTTCAAACTGTTAAAGGTTTAATGAGGTAATTTCACAGTAGGGGAAGAAATGGAGACAAGTGACTCTGCCTGTTGAAGTCTAATAACTACTTCACGTGAAAATGCAATATTCACGATAAAATGTTTAGTTTTTGTTTGGGCCATGTTRTTTGGTTCTATTAATAGTGTCCTGTCATACTGAAGAGGGAACTGCTCTTGGGAAAAACCACCTTTGTGTGAAGTTGTCCCCAGTGGAACTATATGATCCGTTTCCTTCCTTCTGCTTTTTTTCCCCTTCTCCTAGACTTCTTACAGCCTGTTCATTTTCAATCAGTAGTACAAAGAGGACAAGCATAAAGAGCTCATTTCTCTGGGAACCCAACTGGGAAGTGCCAGTGGTGACAGCTTGAGGGGAGTTAATTGCCCACCTCAGAGTAGAAGAAAATAGGCACAAGTTGCAGGGTTGCCCCAAAGAGCCAGAGCAGTGTGCTGTTTACTAATAACTAGATAGGCAAAGAAAAGGGGAATGCAATGTGATTTCTCATCTTTTCTCATTACTTTCTGCACTGGGAGAAGAGCATACAGCTGGTGGATTTTTGAGAGGATGKTTTTCATTTCCTCCAGCTCTTCCACAGGGCTTCTCTTCTGTCTGCTCTYGGTGACTTCTGCTCACTGATTGCCGGGTCCCAGCAGGCTTTTYGTCAGGTCCACTTATGATCAGGCTTTTGAGTGTAGTTTTGAGTGTAATTTCATGTAAAAACATTTGGGAAGGAGGGTGCAGCTTTTAGGCATGTTAATGTTTTAGTACTGGACTCTTTTTGGAAACTTAGGAAGAGCTAAATGTTTCATAAGGCTCCATTTTAAGGGGTGGGGTAAATGGTCATTATCGGCTTACTCGAACTCATGTTTGCCAATTTTGGACTCACTTATCAGTTACTAGCTCAGTTTCTTCCATGTAAAACCCTATTTTTTTGACTCCTCTTGTTCCCATAAACCAGGAAAACAAGGACAACTATTTTTTTTTTAACCTCTAGTGAATGTTGGAGTATTGCTGCTATTGTGGAGTGTGCTGTCCAGTGTTCCCCTTGRAAATTATGCCTGCCTCTTCTGAGTTGCTTTTCATACCCAGTAAAGAACCAGGCAAACCTGCAGAGGCTTGCTTATTTTCTCAGTTGTGCAGTTAGTTCTGGGAGTTTCCAGGTAGCTTTTTGCCTGCAACCTACTTATACCTGAAACTTATATTTTTAGTGGGAGAATCTTCCTCAGAGGCTGTGGGATGTCTAGGTGTGTGAGAAGAGGCAGGGAGTTGATTTTGACAACAATGTGTGAAACTATCCACGAGATGGCAACCRTCCTCCTGCTGCCAGAGGAACCGGCGTGCGCTCCAGGTCTGCAGGCTCACCCTGCTCCGAAAGCTGCCCCTGAACACCCCTGAGTCAGTAGTCTAAGGAAGATTGTTACTTGCTGCTGTCAAATATTTTAGGAGTTTAACACTGGAAATGTGCAGCCACTGTGTCTCTGTCCTTTCTTTCTACTTTTTGGTAGTAATGCTGTATGTAGAGGACTTGCATGATTCTCTAATGACACAGAATACAGTGGTTATTCTTCCTCAATCTGCACTGTAAATCTTGCATTTTCACCACCTGTTTTTCATTCATTCTCTTTTACAAAGAGTTGTTCAAAGCCTGTTTCCTCTCTCCCCAACCCAAGCCCTGCAGCTAAACCCTTGGGGATAACATTGTTATAGATCTGATTTTYTTCCCTCTCTGCAGCATGTAGAAGATACTCAAATAGAAAATGGAGGGGTTTGTTTCACGAGCTTTTCATTTTTAGAAGCCTTTTTTTGTCTCTCCTTTTCTGTGGCCAATACTGCCTTTGTGCTCTTGTGAGCCAGCCAGATGGTGGTGCTCTCCTTCAACAGGTCAGCACCAGAGTGCTGGATAGTGCAAAAAGGTAAGTTTCGGGGATGTTTTAAAGATCAGGCAGGTTTTAAGCTAGATGCTAATAGTTATTGATAGCACTCGTTCCTGTCGATTACCCAACCTTTTCTTCAGCTGTAGTGGCAGAAAACAGCAAAGTTTAAAAGGTTAAAGTTAAAAGCAGTGCATGTKTCTGGAGGCTGACTGAGGTAGGTCTTGAGCAACAGAGCTTCAGAGAGTTTTAGTCCAAGCATGGTTATTAAGGAGAAATTGCAAATAATTCCATTAGCTTGGTGTGGAAGATAAGGACAAAGGATTTATTCCACATTACTTTTTAAAATCACTCTTCTTCCTGCCTAAGCAATGGCAGGCAAGTGCTRGAGAGGTGGAGAGGCCCTTTTCTGAGGGGCTGTAGGATACAGTATGGAAGGTGGAGGTGAGGTTGGTGTGTTGGAAGGGGAAGTGACTTGCTMAGGCTCTTCTGCTCTGCTCAGCAGCTTCAGTCACAGTCTGAGCCTGCTTGAGCTACATTTGAGTTACAGTGCAAGGCAGGTGTTAGTGCTGTGATAGTTATAGTACAAGATAAATCTGGAGGGACACTGAGCTTTAACAAAACATGGGTTTGGGGACTGCCCGTAGTTGTCCTTCAGTTTGCAAGGGTAAATTAACTTGGCTTGAGTGATGGTGTCGCATTAAGCTGGAATAGTTGTTTTGTGTGCTCGATGTCCAGGCCTGCAAAGAGAAGTGCAGATTTGACAGGAATTCAGGCCAATGCTTAAGGACCATTTTCACTTAGAGGAGCCTGCCAGCTGCAGACAGCAGACACTGATCTGCTGACCTGTCGCCTAGAGCCAAAGAAAAGAACCTGTTAATGCTGACCTGGTTTTCTTTCTGAAACATCTGTGGGCTGGCTGAGTGACAAGTCTTGGGGATGAGCTTCCTGCAATGCCTGAGACCAATTAAAAAGAGGAGATGGTGTGAATGTGGATGCATTTCCTCCGTAAGAAAGGGTCTAATTAAGTGGYAAGTATCTCTTTTTAGTACCATGGTTAGCACAGTTGTAATTTGTAATTACACAGGTGCTATGCTCAGTACGGGAAGTCCTTCTATGCAGATTCTGCTTTTGGAGTTGGGGGGGGAAGGGAGGAGAGAGGGAGGGAATAGGGAATCAAATGTCTTGATTCTGCATTTAGTGGTGGATTAATGTGTGCTTTTTTTTGTGAATAGAAGGGAGAATATTGGAGTTCTTTACTTTCCTTTTTGAATCTTGATGATCTGTGCTTAGCTACCCTGCATTCTCTTTTCTTCAAGGCATTGAATGTCTTTCCAGTAGTGAATGAGGCTCGTAATCTTCTCCTTTCTCACAAGGTAGTAATTTACCTTTCTCTGAATGTCCGTTATGAGTAAGTGRTTGCTGTTTTTAAAATAAATAAAAATGAGGGATATGAAGTAGTGCATGTTGAAATATTCTGAATCACTCGTGAGTTTCTGGATACTCAATTCTAACTAGTCAGGATGAGATGGAAGGTCAGTACTGCCAGTTCTAGTCATGCTATCGTCAAGACATAAGCACTTCACAGCTGAACAAGTATCTCTATGCCTGTTGCAGCCTTCTGATCTTTTATCAYTGATCATGAATCTGATCATTAAGAGCTTTTGATGTCTGCTGACAGTGACTGGACAGCTGATCTGTTCTTAAATGCTGATTTCTATGTTTTCTTTTTTGTGGAGAGGATTCTAAATTGGCTCATGGTGAACCCCAACGTTAGAGGAAAATCTCTAATTGGAGAAGAAAATGGCATGAGGGTGCAGAAACTTCATTTTGTGCATCCCAGTTGTGTAGATAATTGTAATTTATGATCTGTGAACATACTGAAAATTGCATGACGGCTGTTGACAAGATTCCCGATGTAAAACAAGATGTCTCATTACAGCGGGATTTCCCTGGGTACCGAAAAAGATGATGAGCCCTGTATACAGGGAAATCCTTTAATTAAAAAGGAAAGGGCAAAAGAAGTTGTGCTTGAGAGTATTTTTCTTTGTATTTGTGACGTCTCTACTGACCATTATAGAAAGATCCTATTCAGCTCTCCTCTGCGAATAGAATACTATATTTTACATTTATAAAAAACTTTAGCATAAAAAAAATTGATTTGTAATGAAGAAAAGAATTTGATAAATATAAAAAGAAAAATTTTCTTTGTGACGAGAGTCAACTTATGCAGCCAACTAATAATTTTCAAAAGTCTCTGAAAATGAGGATTTTTACTGGCAAATACTCTGGTCCTGYCTGCTATTTCATGCTTTGGCTCTGTGAGCATCGCAACTGAAACTGAAATGGAAGTTTCAACATAATTCTGGTTTTTTTTTGCAATTCTTCTTAATGTCTGCTTAAGCCACCATTCTTTATAYGGTGAGTTCTTGAAGTAGGTTGTCACCCATTGAATGTGACATGCAGCATATGCTGCAGTTTGGCTCGAAGCTCTTCTGTTCCTAGTTATCTTGTTGTCTTACCTTAGAAAATACATTATTTTTCACTTTCCACAGTGCCTTAGGGTTTAGCTTTCCCTAACAGAATGATTTCTGTGTGTGGTGGGAGGAAGACTTYCTTTATTAGCTCAATCTGAAGCTCCAGGTTTTAGAGTATTTGGATTTGGGGAGACTTAAGGCCTCTATAGATATTGGAAGGGATTGATTTATTTAAACTTATTGTTTGTAGGTCTAATGTCAGATCTTTGCTTTAGCATAAAGTTTAGTCTTCTGTGACTTTCAGGGTGCTGATTCACCTAATTAATATTAATATGGCAGCCAGAGGTACTTCTGTTCTTAGTCTTATTAAAATGTTGTAGATCTGTTTCTACCAGTGCATTATTGAAATACCAGGCAGAGTTTCCTGCTCTAGCATTTTCCTATCCAATATTAATTTTCTCCAAAAACACTGTATTTCTTTTTGCTGTTGAAAAAGTTAGTGATCTTTTGCCTTTGCTATTATGCCTGTATTTCCATTTGAATACATCAGAGTTATGTAATCAGAGGGAAGAGGGAAGAAGTAATCAGCTCACATCAGAAAYGGGTGTCCATCCTTGCTTTGCATTTCAAAGCTCTGTGAGCAGTTGAAGAAACTCTCTTTCTGGGAGCACCAACCTCGCATTGTGGAGCTACAGAGAACTACTGAACATGGATTTGAATGGATCTGTCTTGTTTGTTACAGAACTGTTTGAGGAGCTTGAGTGGACCTCCTCTAGGAGAGGCCACGGAGAATAAGATGTGGGGGAGATGGARAGATGAGAACTTTGCTTTGGAAGTGAGGAGGACAACAGACCTTTTTTCCATTGGGGAAAAAAAAAATGTTGCTTCTCTTTAACTCTTTTTCTAAAAATTATTTTATGTCAGAATATATGGTGTGTTGCCTGCTCGAGTAGGGATGGTATTTCCAAACAAATTTAAGACAGGAATAGTTTTAGAAACGTATGCAGGTGTTTTCTCCTAGATAGCAGGTACTCCATTTGCCTCTAGAGACACAGTAATCCCGYGCTCCCTCTTGTGTTGCTGCTGTTTCTTGCAGGTAGCGTTAGAGATGCTGTTGGAAAAACTGTTKGGTAAAGGAAACTTCTTTCTAGCATGTAGTGACTGTTGTTATATGTAGATAGCTTGAACTTTAGATGTTCATTCTGCTGCAAAGGAGAAGCTTTTCCAAAGCAGAGACACTTTATAAAGAGCCACTTTACTTATATTAAGCAGTCCTGCTTGCCTTAAAGTGAAATTATCATTTAAATAGCAAAGACTAATCAGTAAGGGGATGACTTGCTACTGTCAGAGGGCTCAAATGCTCATGCTTGATTTTTATTCAGCCTCCTGTCTTGTCGTTTCTACACACTCAATAACCACTACAATCTCTAGCTCATTTTTAATTTTAACTTTCTGTTTCCATTATAGCATCCTTCAGATTTTCAATTCTAATTTCTCTGCTGGGTCTGTCAACGTGCTGTTCCTTCCTTCTGCAGATGTGCAGAGCGTTATACCTAATCTATCCTCAAAGACTTCATCTTTACTGGGAGACTTCTTAACAAAAATGGATCCTATAAAGGCATATTGAAATTTTTTTTTACAGGATAGCAATTTCTTTTCCAAATGGCAAAAATACACAGACCTTTTCTAAATAAAATCCAAACAAAATGCTTCATTAAGCATTTATATTCTAATATTTTGCTACCATCTTGCACTAGTGGACATGACCTTACTTTAGAAGGCAAGAGACATTCCTTTATCACCCCATCATAGGGTACCTAAATGGACTGTGCAAAACTAGCATAGTAGCTGTTGTTGCCTGGGAAATTGATTATCTTATCAATGGAAAGGGAACAATCACATTTAAATGAACATCAATAAAACACTTGATAAAGAGAACTACTTGGAAAAGTGTAAACTAGGTRGGAGAAGATGGAAATTGTAAATTCCAATGGAAACCACTAGAAGGACCAAACTTGTGTTGCTGGTCTTTGGTAAGTGTCCTGGTGCAGCAGGAGAAAAGGTTCTGCAGAGAAAAGGTGCAAGTGTCTCTGTCAGTGGCCTGGGAAACACTCCTGAGAACTCAAGTTTTTACCGTGAGAGACGAACTAAAATGAAGTGTGGAAAAGGGTGRCTAGTAGGAGCTGAAGAGATTTAAAGCTGTGGTGGCTGGACGGGCCTGTTCTGGTGAATCTGGCATGAGATAGAGTTGCTACCTAGGCATGGAAGTGGTGAAGGGGAGGGGAAGGAAAGGTGGATCAATACCTCGGAGGAAAATATCTATACTAAAGGTTAACGCTGGTGTTTAGATCAAATAACTAACTTTGCTATGAGTATGGATAGAATCAAGCACTAAACCTGCAGAAAGACTTAAGCCCTGAATGAAGATCCAGCGGGATCAGAAATATAAAATCTACTGCTTTGAAGATGTAGCTCCRTAAGGTCAGGAAGGAGATCAATGGGCCTCATAACTGCAAGGGGCTAGATGTGATCTAGACTAGGTATCCTTTTTAGTCCTACATTCATATGAATGTCTGTGTACAATGAGCAACAAAGGGAATGGGCTCAGGAATGCAGAGACTGGAGCAGTTGTTCTCGGCTTTGAATCCCAAGCACTATTTAGTATTGAAAGATGCAGCTGGATAAGAAGGCATCTTAATAAGTAAGATTAAGCCATGTCATCCTTGAGRCATCTTCTGCACAGCAAGTGGCAGCGATGTGGACAGGAACCTGAGCWGTGAGAACAGCCAAGTTCCTGTTGAGAAATAAGAACTTTTCTAGAAAATATGATCCAAAGTACTAGAAAAGTTTAGCTAAGACCCAACTATGATCTGCATCATCTGACAAGGTTTTCTGAGCCCATTTAATGCAGTTTATCTGGATGGCATATTGAAAATAGTTATTACTGGTTAGTGCTTAACCTCATCRGTGTCTAGAACAAGGGTTTATACTTCTAAAGACACTAGATTTATCACTTGCTTTTGCTTTGTTTGGAGTACAGGTGGGAGTTCTCTGCTGGATCAGCCAGAAAAAAAATTAATTTTCTGTTTTAATTGTACTTATACGGTAGCTAGCACAGCARTGTCGGAATGGGGAGGCAAAAGATTGGGAATGTATGAATATTTAAAGTGTTAGGTTTTCCARCATCTTTAAAATGCTCCTAGCTTTGACAAGCTAGCTTAAATGCCATGTAATACTATTATATAAGCCCTGTCCTTAAGCTAAAATCTCTTCTCCTTTGGGACCTCCTTGCCAGTGAATGCTTTTGATCAAAGCATCTCTTTACCTGGGCTGTATTTGCTTTCTTCACAAGCTGTGCTATTAAAAGAGTATGCTTGTAGATAAACATTTGCATATGCATCATTGTTTGGAGAGAAGCAATTAATGTGGCTTCTAGTAGCAAAAGTACAGCATGATATATTCAAACAGTTATTAAAGGGGCTTAGTGAACTTGAAATATTAGTGCAGTGGAAGATCAAAGTGGTTTGTGCCTCAAGGTTCCTCAAACTAGTTGTGTTTATGTAATTGTCTTGTTGTTTTAAAATAAATTACAGGGCACAAATTGCCATGTTAGATCAGATTATTTACTAATCCATATCTGGACCAGTGTCAAGAGATGATCAAATTCTAGTTGAGATAAGAAGATKGAGAATAACTTGCAGGACATGAAGTAGACTTGGTGTAAAAGTTTGCTAAATCTCTTCATAATGATTATCCCTGACTGTGTAACATATTTAGTATTGTTTAGCACAGACAGAACCRTTGAGAGATCTGGACCTGGAATTATTAGAAAGGTTTATATTTTGAAAGCAAAGACGGAAGGTCGGGACTCTGGCAGGTCTGTGTTTAATGAAAACTTGAAATAGTTTCTGGAAGTAATTTTTAAAGGGCTGACTTGGGCAGTCTTTGGGGCTGCTGTTTTCAAATGAGGTTTTCTATGGATTTAAAGTGTCTAAAAGCACGTGGAAAATGGAGCCTGACCCTCTCAACAGGAGGAAAATGAAAGCTTCCCAYTGCTATTTGTAGCTGGAGGAGGTAGAAATAGATGGAGTCTTCTGTCCACTCCTGCTGCTGGCTTATAATGCAAGGAGCAAACTAATGTTTTTTGGAAAGTTGTTTTATTTTTTTGCTTAGTGGCTGCTGATGCACTGAAATATTCTGGCCGTTGCTTGGCAGTGAAGCGTTCCTTATAACAGTCACGTCCGTGGAGAACGGCACTCCTGCAAGAGGACCATCCACTTCAGAAGAGTGTGTTTGAAACCTCTGTGCATTGGAACATCTCTCGCCTTACACCGCCTTGCTATWAAGCAAATTAGCATCTGTCTGAGCTCTGATCTTCCAGTCTAGGTGCAGTGTGGGACTTCTAGAAATGTTTTTCATGATCTTGAGCATCTCTTTTCTTCTTTCTGGCTCTATCTTTACCTGTTCTTTTCCTCTGTTATTCTTAATGCTCTTATCAGCAAGCTTTCTCTGTCTCTTTGAAGGTAATGGGCAGCTTTTACAAGAATCATTTTCTAGCATAGGTTATTCTTACTGGAATAGCTTTTGAAATCTAGTTACTTGTTTAAACTCTGATACAAATAGCAGGTCTCTGCTCTCTGAAAGAGTATGAGGGGAAGCACTATTGAGTAGGAATAAATATGAAATTATGGATTTTCCTGAGTGTTATTTCCTGTGACCAAGTTAAATATCTTCTGCTTTAATGAAGCAGTCATTCTATTTTTGTAATATAAAACAAGCTGTTTAGCGAGGGCTTGATATCCTGCTCAGTTTCCTTAGGGAGGCAGGTATGGCGATATCTGGGTTTCTGTCTTGAATATATTCAATATCAGCATGCTCATTTAGAAAAGTCAGCTACTCATTAGTCAGTTGCCCTGGACAATTTTCAGCTGTGCTTCACAGCTCTGTTATTGACTCAGTTTGGAAGATGATGCTTTAACCTAGTTATGAATATTTTCACTCAGTTTTGCTGGTATGTTTGAAAACACCATTTCTTTCTGCGTGCTCTTTGTGTTCCTGGAGTTAAAGCTTTGTGGCTACAGGTAGTTMTCTGCAAACTTAGCAGCCAGGGTTCATGGCGTCAAGCCTATTTTATGACAAGCCTTTCATTTAGATCTGATGGTTTCCGGTGTGACTTTGGCAAAAACATCTTCTGGCTTCTGGAGAGCTGGTTCATTTGTCAAGGTGACAGAACACCTATCTACTTGCCTGCCTGCAAGTTGCTGGCACAGAGAAAKGCAGTTGGCACTTCATAATAGTGGATATATTTGGAAGGTTGGTAGAAGAAGAGCAAGAAAGTGCTCTTTGTCTAATTGGGTAGATATGCAGGTCTTGAAAATGATGTGTATTTTTGTCTGTATGGCTTATGATGACTGCTAAAGATGACCCTTCTTGATAGCAGTCTTTTGGCTGCTTAATATTTGAAGTGGTAGGTTTTTTTCAAGATTATTCTCCTGTTTTTTATACTGTTCCTTTCAGCCATGGTATGTCTGAGTGGCTTTTGGAAGATACCTGTTAAGATACTATTACAAAACAGAATGGGTGATTAAAGCAAAGACAGAGGTTTAAGTGTTTGACTCAAGTGACTTTCATGAGCAGCCTCTGGTATGATGCTAGTATTGAGTGTCAGACATATCTGGTACTGTAGAGCAGACTATAGGGTGGTTATGTGTTTAACATGCCATCATGTGGACATTTCTAATGCTATATCTTATGTTTTATGTGGTGAAATGCTCCATTTTAGAGCATTGAGTGCTTAAGGGTGTACATGAGTCCTGTATAAGGTTGAAACTGTGCAAGCTATAGAGAGGCAAAGCTAAGGTCATTGTAATGTTAACTGGATATCTGTCTGACTTCTGAGCATTTAAACTACAGTGTWAATATTTTTCTCCAGGTATGTTACTGGTATTTGTATAACCTCCTGTATTTGCGATGATTCACAGGGAAGTGTAGGAGAAATTCCCAATACTAAAGGGCTTGTGCTAACAAAGTAYGGGAGGGAGAGTGAGGGTAAGGTGAGGGAGCTAGGAGAGATTATTAGTGACAAGAACATGATGGGGATGAATCGATAAGAGAAATGAGGTCGAGATGAGGCAAGGAGGTGCTTGGTGGGTTGAAAATGGGTATTTTTCCAGAGGGCAGGAGCAGTGTGAAGGAGACAGGGAGATCCRTCTCTTTCAGAGGAGGAAAGTAAGGACAAGGGAAAAGAGATGGGAAAAGTAAGGAAAAGATGGTAGAATAAGAACAGTGAGTAAATGGTTAAAGATTACATACTGACTTGTTTGAGGTACCTCTCTTCCTTCTTCCCACTAAAAAACATTTACTTGGCCTTTCAGAACTGAGATGTTCCAAGGACAGTTACTGAAGTCCTAACCCATTTCTGTCCCCGGCTGTCTGTAGGGAGAAAGGGGCTGCTGCTGGGAGTAGGTTGGTATTCACACCTATGGTATGAGGATCAAATCACTGCATGCAWTTTGACGGGGTGACAAGAACCTTGCTCACCCTCTCAAGTATGGATGTTTCTTTGTAGCTCTAAGAAGTCATCTGCTGCAAGATGGAATAACTGCCCGCCTCTTCCTCCTCCAGCATCGCTGCGTTTGGTGGTAGCTTGAGGCTCGAGTTGTCTCTCACGGTTTCCTTCAGCCCCAACAATGAGCTCGGTATCTCCTGTACCGTAATGAGCTGCTTTTGTTTCCCTCAAAAYGTGCTCTGCTGTCTGGAGCATTTCCATTTACAGACAACCCTTGCCAAATTAATTTTATTTAATTATCTCCCAGGGCTAAGCTTGAATACATTTTGTGTTAAATTCACCGTTTCTCCCTCTTCTGAACGAAATGGACTTAATATCCTTGTTAAAATCTGATTAAAACTAAAATTGAGTTTTTTGAAGTCTGATTATCCCATGAAATGGAATTTTTAAACCTAATTATGAATGGATTTGCATACATTTTTAGCACCATTGAAAAGAAAGTTGAAATAAATTTATTAATGAAATCCTCTTCTGCTGTCTCTTTGGGCCATGACAACTTCAGGGCAGTAAGGGAGGAGGAGAGAAGGAGAGAATAAAAACCCATCCTCCTTTGAAATGTACCCTTTCCCCCTCCCCAAACTACTTCCAAAGGTGGTTTCACCTAGTCTCATTTTTATTCCTCTGTCTGTCACCCAGGCAAATTTGGGTAATTGATGGCTTTCTGGAGGCTAACTACACACTTGAGCTGGTTTCACATATTCAAAGCCTTTCTGCACTCTGAAGGACGGATGTGAGGGGCACCATTTGTTTCAGCTGTTATGTTCTCCACTGCTTTCCTGAMCTAGCCGTGATACAAAATCAATAGGCAGCTCTCGTTTCTCCTTTCTGGCAAACCGTACGTTTGAGCAATTATTTTAAACTTGTTAAAAATAGTTTTACACAGACCCTGGTGAATGCGCACGTGGGAATTGTGGTTGCTGATGTTCTTCCCTGGGTTTGAAATGTGAAGTTTCTCTGTAGGAAATGCCTTTGCAGGGTATTTTGGAATCTCTCCTGCAGTGGCTGTTCCTGCTGCCCCAGGATTTTGCCCGYGGTGCTGCAGGAAAAGGGAGGGCTGGTGGAGATCTCAGCTGGCTCTGAGCTTTCAGGTAGGTGTGGAGGGGACCTGGCCAGAGCAGAGCTGGGTTCAGGGGGAAGCTTGTGTTGCTGAAGCATCCTCTGCGTGTCTCCCATTGGTTGTGAAGATAACAAGGCTGACCTTAAAAAGATGTGGCATTATGTTGGTAGTGTCCTTTATCCTCTTACTTGGGGCTAGAAAGGGCTGTCTCTACTGGATAAGTATCACTTAAACTTTTGAGTGTCTTCTCTCGCTGTCATAGGCTGTGTTGCTGAATCTCAGAAATGCTGGACTTCATACTTACTCTGCAGAAAGTAAATGTTCAGCATGTAGCTCTTTGTTCTTTAAGCATTTGTTACTTTTGAGCTGAGGAACTTGCTTTCCATTTGCTTTCGTGTTTTTAATCCTGTCTTTGCAAAGGTTAAGTATGAAATTACAGTGGAGGCATCAAATTCTAAAAGAAATGTCTAGTTCTGTCACTTCAGAGATGCTCCTGAATTGGGGAGTTTTATATGAGGGAAGCAGCCTTTGGGAAGAGGAAGAAGAATTTTGCTGAGTTTTGAGAATGTTTTTGGCTGGCACGGGCTCAGGTTATAAAGCAGAATTGTGAAGTAGTGGGTGGGGTTTTTTTTTCTCTCCATGGAGTAAGAATAAAACTTGAATTTGTACAAACTGGGAAGAAAGAATCTAGCTGAGATAGCTGTACTCCAGTGATTTAAGATTCTTGTGGTTGGTTCTCTTGTATTTGTTCACTGCATCTCTTCTACAAAGTAGACACCTTTTGCACTGGACTTGCTTTGTGTATGTTGTGTAATTGAGACGCCCGTTCAGCTCTATGTTATAAATGCTCTTCGTCAGCTCCACAGCCAAGCTCCATCTGAGGAGTCTGGAGCATTGGATGCACCTTGTCTTAGGTTGCTTTATAGACCTGCCATCGTCCCAGCAATGAGCAGAATCAGGAAGCAGTGAAATCCTGGAGAGGACTAATGGGAAGATCTGTTTTTGGGATGGACATTGCGAGGGATCCCGTGAGGACTCTTTAAAACATTGTATTAGTGTTTGGTTAGTTCTGCACTGTCCTTTCACCAGAGACACTAATTGTTTGCAGTAGATCTCTATACTGTGAAGCACAGCATGCAGAAATAAGCTCTGGAAGGTGAATGTACATGCAAGGCAGGATGGAAATGGTGTCAAACAGTGATGTTAGTTCGTTTCTTATTATCAAGAGATGAGGTAGCTCTCTCTTCTGTGAATGCATTTCATATGTTGCAAACTGTAGATTGTTTAATTTTACTAGTGCCTTCCCTAGTAGCTCCAGGCACTGAAAGAGGCTGAAACTCTATTATATGAGTAAGCCATGATGGTGTCAAAGTGCTTGTGACACCAATCCAGTCCTTATCTTAATCCCAGTCGCAGAAGCCTGTGGCAAAGACACAGAGAGATCATAATTGCTTTTGGCTGCTCTGAACTTCGTGCTTGATGCAGGCAGCTGAACTGATGTACTGGTTTGTCAGCGCGCGAGCTGGCAAAAGGAGAACAGTAATTGCTGAAATGCCACTGTTTACATCTTTAATGCGATTACACTCTAGCAGTTGCACTTTCCATGAATGCCTCTTTAAGTCTGCTTCTATTTCCTTCTGACATGAATTATCCATTATTTATGGAGGATGGTGATTGGGGTTTGGCTTTCACTGGCAGTTTTATTATATCCACTTAGCACTGACTGCTTAGGCATGCTCGAAGACTCAGTTATTTTCTCTCTATGGGAAAATATGTCCATCATTCTTGGTGTTAAGACTCAGAGTGTGTAATCCAACTATTCTGGGGATGAGTGTCTGTGGGTTTTTTTCTCTAGGTGGAGAACATAGGAAGAGATTTTAAGTGCATATGGCCAAGGCTGAGGGCAACCGCATCATTGGCGCAGTATGTCAAGGGACTTGGATTTGAGGTGGTTCTTCTGGGCAGCTTGGGAGATTTGGATGCTGAGGAGAGAAAGCAGAACTTCAAAATGAGGTGGGATTGATGTGCCCTGGCCTCTAGTGCGAGTAGTTTGAGGGTTGAGTATATTGCTTTGCAAGCTCCATTGAAAGCTTGTATCATGTCTGCTTGATTGTACCTTTGGGGTGTCAGCCCCCCTGTAACAACGGCGAGAGTCTTGGGGCTCTGTGCATGGTCCGTCTGCTGGGCTGGGACTGCTGTGTTCAGACCTGGGTGTGTTCCTGGTTGTCAATAGATGTCCAGAGCTGATGTGCTAATAGGCATCCATAAAACTTTCTCAGCAGTGTTATTTGTCCTTCACTTTGAATATGAAATTTTTAGAAGCTTTCAAAAAAAAAAAAGAGAGGAATTACTCCATTTGTTTAAAGTTCTGGAAGCTTTTTTTAGCTAAACAGTTCAAAGAGCGCATCTCGCTAATCAGAGGAATATTCTTGCGTCCCTGGGGTGGTCACAGTGTTTTAATTGGAACTCAAGCTGCTTTGAAGTCCTTTTTAATCCTCCCTGAGCTGAGGAAGAGGGTTTGAAGGCAGTGCTGTAAATCTGAAATTTCTCCGTTTTATTTACATGTGTCTGGGGACGCATGTAATTCATTTTCCTGAAGTTAAGCTCACTTGCCGGCTCGTGGACAGCTGAGTGAGAGCTGTGCCTCATTAAGTGGGAGGCCTGAGACAGATGGTAGGGGCTTCGGGTAGTAAACTCATGTGCTTGGGATGTGTGAGAGCCGGTACCTGCACAAGGGACTCTGCACCGTAATGAGCTCACGGGGCAGAGCTGGGAATCAGTGCAATTCCTGAACAGGAGGCAAAGGCCAAGCAAAAAGCTGTGGTGRTGGTGGAGAATTTCAACTCGTGTCTTGGAATTAACTTACTGGTCTGGCATTCATAGTGCCGAGTGGTGTTACTTGACTGCTTTGCTGTAAGATAAGAAATCAAACTGAATTAATTAAAATTCTTGTGGTTAATAACTTCAAGTGTCCTTCAAATGAGTGTGAAGTTGAATGTTGTTGTATTGGAGTTAAATTGTAGGCTTTTATTGGRTGTCTGTATTCAGGTTACTCAGACTCTGTGTCTTACTGCAAAATTTAGGCCTTTCTTCAGACTGGTTTAGATAGCAGGAATCTATTCTTACCCTGAAGTCCATGTGCATGTGATGTATCCAGCACTAATGGAACCTCAGAYATAGCTGAGGCCTCTTTGTACTCTCCTAATACCAATATCTTAGAGCAATATATTGCTAGTGACCATGCAAGCATTTTCCTTAACCATTTTCTACTTTATTTGTTCCACTATTGATTTCTGTGATAAATATAAGTGGTTTTGGGCCATGTGTTTTCTGCACTTCAGTAATGTTTTTTTCACCTCCCACGTTCACTGAAACCAGCATGTTTCAATTTCTGTTTCTGCCAGAGGTGAGACATCTGCAGTGAAAAGCTTTGAAATGATTTTTTTCTTGAGTTTAGATAGTTTTTAATTAATGGAAACAACAGACTTAACCCCCAGCTTTCTGTTGAAAACTTAGCATTCCAGTTGAACATCCCAGTGGTTTGCTTTTCATCCYTTCTAGAACTGTAGCTAAAAATTCATCTGTGACTGAAATTATTGAAGAATATATGTTATTTGTAACTGGATTTATATGTAATTATACATATTTTTAAAAATCCAGTTGCAAGTAACACTTATTGCAGTTTAAAGTTGTCCTTTGAAGTGGCCGTTCCTGCTGTGAAAGTGGAGRTATATGATTACAATCAAATCTAAATAGGAATAATATATGAGATGTCTAATCACTTTATATAAAAAGCAGCTGAAAGCATGATCTAGATTCTTGCAAGGACATGCCTACAGTCATTAATATTTCTTCTTGCTCCTGCTGCAGTAAAATAAAATATTACATTATTAACTGTATTTACATTTTGTGTTTGAAGTCATAAGAGCAATAGGTATAAAATTATACCATAAAAGATTTTTCTTTCAGAATCATTAATATGGAATTAGGTATACCAAATTAAATTGCAAATTGAGAGGGGGGGGAAAAAACATTTGCTTCTTTCATTGTAGGAATGTGCTGATATCTGCTGGTATTTGAGCAGCAACAGCCATTTTTGAAAATCCTTTATGATCCCTTTCAGTTTTCCTACTGATGTTCTATGGCTGGTAAATAGCTTAAACATCTGCTTTAAATGTTTAAAAATGTCTTGTTTTATCTATAATCTCCATTCACTTCTTTGAAAAGAAAAAAAAATCTTACATGTAAGTCATCTTTTGGTCTTCAATAGTACAAGGGTATAATTTGGTTTAGAATTTCAAACTGATTGTGAATGAATCCCTGCTGCTGAGGGATTGCTGTCTTTAGGATAGTAGTGGGTGTACCTTCTTCCCCTAAAGTAAAGAAAAACAGAATTGTCMTGGTCCTGGTCATAACTAGAGAAGATGGGAATGGGGAATACAGTTGTGGACAGCACTGGGTAAGCTGCAGAATGCTGCTGCTGTTGTAGGAGATCTCTGTTACTGAAGACCAAAGATGTTCTTCAGTTTCTTAACAAAATAACCAMAAACAAACAAAYAAAACCCACCACCAGATTTACTTGTGTCACATTAGGCAATGGTTTAAGAGCACTTGAGAGGTACTGACTAAACCATAGCCCAGGTGTAAGAAATTTGTCATGCCTCCTTGATGCCTTCTGTTTTCCCTTTTGGAAATTCCTAGCAACTGCTTGTTTTCCTAAGTTGGAAAATTATAGGATGCAGAACACATAATAGACAACTTGAGAAACACAGAGCATATTTGCAAAGCTATTAAGCTTGTTACTGTTGCCTTATGACCTGTTGCATTTTAATCGCAATTAGAGGTCTTTTGTGTCATAACACAGTTGAAATGTGGTGTCTCTTCTTTTTTCTCTTTGCATTATGTAATGCATGTTATGTGTATCTTGCAAAGAGGAATTGATCTGTGTTGCAATACTAAAAAGACCTTTTTTTTTTTTAATTTTAACTCTGGAGTCAACCCAAAATCCAGGATGACACAGTATATTTTCACTTGTCAATATCAAACTTAGTAAAAAGTCTTAGGGCCAATAGCATATTTTTCATTATTTATGCCACTTTTTTTTTTTTTGGTGCAATGTATCAAAGAATGCCAGATGAAGAGACAGGRGATCTAAGTATGTTTTGAGGTAGTGAGACCCAACTGGTCAGTCTTCTGAACGTGAAAGAGCAGAGCAATTAAAGGACACCTTTGTGGGTTAGCAGCAGTACAAATTGAGCCTGTATGTGGGTATGCTTGTCATTAGAAGGAGTGCAAAATAGTTTATTCTCCTAGTTAACTCTGTTTCCTTTGCTGTGTATGTACTTTTCTTTGAGGTAATGCCTTTTTTCTCTTTGAGCTTAGTTTTGACTCTTAATGAAATCTAGACTTGACAGTGCTGAAAGAAATCATTGGGAGATGACATTCATGCTCTCAAAAGTCGAAACAATGATGTGATGGTRGATCTCTAAATAGAGCCTGGATTTCTCAGCGTCTTTGAGAGCCAGACTGACATTTCWTGTGTCTCGTGCTCGAGTCTCCTTTCGCTTTACTCGTGTGGCTGGTGTTACCTGGCTYTGACTGCAGCTCCAGGATATGTTTTGATGAAAAGACAGCTGAGCTCCTTAACAGCATCTTGCTGAAAGGGGCAATTTCAGCGAGTGGAATCAGACCGTTAGTGGCAGAAAATGAAGTAAGCAAAACCAGCGATGGTCCCTTGAACGACAATGGCCATTTAGACCTGCTCGGTTGCTCTCCTGAATTGTATCCGAAGAGGAACCTGGAAGTCTTCAATTCATATGAAACTGGATCTGTTTTGGAAAGGCAAAGCTCTGTGGCTTTGCTGTGTAAAAAACACTTCTGTGTGCTCCAGCACTCTTAGCAGACTCTAGAAGATGGCTCTTGTTCCACCATGACCTCCTGAACACTGTGTCACGTGCTGCAATATGCCATGACCTGACTTCTGGGTGAACATTAAAAAAAATCCCTGTTTTCACCTTAACTTCCAAATCTCATTATCTATAGTAATAGCAAACTCGGTGATAATGTTCCCTCTCCTTGAAGTCTCGAAAGCCATTGATTTGAAAATTTAAATTGAATTATGCAATGTGTGTGTTTCCCATGTTTTGGTTTTCTTCAGTGTTTGCTGCTCAGACAGGGATGGGGATGGAAAAGAAGATAGACATGTTAAAAATGGCAGCCAAGTGATTTTTTTTTTTCCAAAATTAATTTTATCATCTCAAACTCCTAAATATATCCTGAAAGAGTTATTGAACTCGATTGCCATACCGTTAGCTTTGGGAGGAAAAACATTCTTTTTCATTAAAACCAAGTCTTTTGACTGGAATTTAAGATGGTTATGTATTTTTTATTTAAAATTGTGACTTGATGGATTAATCGTGAACTTTGCAATTGTTTTAAGAGAGATCAATTATTTATCTTTGGAGTTGTGTTTACATGGACTAACAATGCTTTCTTACAAATGAGCTCTGCTCTGTGTGGTTAATGTGGACTTTCATTTTTCTTAGTAAGGAGCAATTGAATTTGATTCTGTTTGTACGTAAATGAGGTTTATTCCCTAAGGAAAGGGAGATTTGGGAGTTTAGATATTATTTAAGGTGTGTCCTTACTGAGATGACATATTTAGAGGAAATTTTGGTATTTGGCAAGTTACTGTTTTTCTGATATATATTTGGAGTTAGTGTGGCCAAATTAAAGATAATATGTTGTCATAATTTGGAAAATTCATTGTGTGCCCTCTGGCCTTGAAGGACAAGTCATAGCAGGAACTGAGCAGCTTGTGGACTCGCTGCTAAAGCATAAGAAATGAGCAGGGATCCTGCAAAGTGGGAGCAGAGGAACATAGATGGTTGTGTAGCTCAGCTATGCAAAAAGGCTGTCTAGGGCACTGCCTTCAGCTCTACCCAGAGAAGCTATTACAGCTGCYCTGCAGTCTTTCTAATCACACAGAAGTATTTGAAACAACTGAAATGCCTTTCCAGWCTGCCTCTGCCTTTGTCATGTTTTTGTTCTGTGCATGTTCATYGGATGCTCTTGTCTCTCAGCCTGAAGAGAAGCTGAAATCCTTGTTTAAAAATAGAGAAGGCCCTTTTTGGAGAGAGGAGACTTTCTAAATCTTTGTGTTTCTGTGCATCATAGAGAAGGGAATAAGGAACAAACCCCAGATTTTATATTTCTGAGAGGCTGCCCAAGAAAAAAAAGGGTGGTAGTGGTGGATTTTTTTTGGATTGGAGAGAGAGAAGCAGATGTGTCCTCCGTTTCTGTGCCTGGTTCTCGTTAACAAACACTTCAGCAAAGGCTTCTATTTCTGGTCTTTGTCAGCTAATTATGCTCGAGTCTAAAACAGTTTGTGGATCCACCTAAAATGCCGTGCCAAAAAATCTGGGAATGTTCCATTTCAATTTAATATGACTTAATTGAGACACACAAATCTCTATGTATTTTTGTATATTCGTACTGAGTTAACACTATATAGAGAAGTGATTTTTTCCAGACTCTCAGAAACAGGTGATTCTGAGCAATTTAGTACTGTGTGTGTCGTTAATTTGGTAGTTTCAAACAATGTTTTTTCCCTTTGGAAAACAGTTGAGTGCTTGTTTTTTCTATTTAGTCTTTTGTCTTGCAGATCTACAGCTAAAAATTAACATCAGAGATCTAGCTAAAATCAGATCTCTCCTTTTGCTATAAATTTTGAAACATTTTACAGAGGCAGTAACATGTTGTCATTCTAATAAATTATAAATTAAAAATAATCCAATTTTTGCATTTCCTTTAAAAATTTCTCAGCTGCTTACTGACTCTTGGTTTAATGTTACTTCAGCAGCTAATTTGAAGTGTCTGACTGTCAGTTTATAATAAAATGATAATAGGTCCTTCACAACCAAGTGCTCTAGCAAATGTCTATAAAATGCCAGCTTTCTGATTTTTTTTTAAAAAAGTATAAAGCATTTTTCTTGTTAAAAAGTTATAAAATTCCCCAATGGGGGATTGAAACTCATTATGTCAAGTTGAATGACTTGGATGGACATTCCATTAAGTTAATTTTTCCCTTCATTTAGGTTTTTATTACTCTTAAACTGTTCTCTTTCAAATTATCTTCACTTCRAAGGAAGTCAAAGAGCTTTGTTGAGCAGTAATTTTGTCCCTCTTCTGCCTTTACTCTGCTCCTAAGCTTTACTGGACTAATTTGTACCTTAAGGGCAAAAAACCTTCTTTTCCAAATYGGTTTTAAATACCCACCTGATTGTTTGGTTGTTCCCACAACCTGGAAAAGATTTTGCTTGAGGGTTGTTATAGAAGGAAATGGGGCCTTAGGGTAGACTAGAAGGAAGAGGTAGAGGAGGAAGATTTTAATTTTGGCTCCTGGTGCTTTCTCCAGCAGACAGGAGCTGGAGTTCAGTGATTCATCTTGATTCGTGCTTTGGAAGCCACTTCTTAAGGATTGCTCTTCATGTTATTTTTATCATTATGTACCATATGACTCAATTTTAATAACATACTGCTCTTCGATCTTTGTGTAGTTTTGTGTAGAAGATTTTGCGTAGCTAGTGCAAACACAGGTTCTTTTTTAATTATGTATTTTTTTCTGTGACTGTGTGGGCTCCATCCACACATGGCATAGGAGGGTATCTGCAGGGATATACCCAGGAAGCAGCTTCTCCTAAAGGAAGTTCTTGGTGTGCTTGTGGGAGGGCAGAGTCTCCAACCTCCCTCGAGTAGCAGTGATGATTGCAGCAGCACTGGGGAGCTATATTGCCAAACCTGTTCCTTGAAAGAAGAACGTTAGGTCTTTAATACTAATTTTGTAGGAAATGGTTGGAGCCTTTGCAAAGTTAATGTACAACTAAGCCATGGAGCAAAGGTTCTCAAGGATAGAACATGTTAACTGACTGTTGGGCTCCTGACAAATTTCTGTAGGTGCTCTTGTTTTCAGAAACTTCTGAAATGGCCGTTCACAGCAGTGAATGGGGGACTGATATTTGTCGTGCTTGGGGATCTTGACCAGTTCTCTGGAATTTAAAGGTTGATCAGACTTAGTTTCATTGTTCATGCAACGGTGTTTCTGTGCTTGGAAGTGAAGAAGTCTGAATTTACCCCTGTGTGTGACTGGGATGAGATGTAGGTGTCTCAGTAAAGGTACTGGATAGCAGAGGACACGCGAGGAAAGGCTGTGTCTTTGAGCCCATCACTCAGTTCAGCTTTGCAGAAAGCTCAGCCTTCTTCAGCAGGGCTTGGTACCCATTGGCTTCATTTCCTCTTCTGTCTATGCAGCTCCACTTTTAAGTATCTAGTGCCAACAAAGCCTCCTCCAAAAATAAGTACAAACCTAAAGCTGCCAACTGCTGCAACTGAAATTGGAAGCTGGTTGTTGATGTGAATTGCCTAACAGATGAGSGTGATTTGTTTTTTATTGGAAATTGGTCAGTAGTTATCATTACTAGAAATCTATGGCTTTTATAATACCCTTTCATTTTGCTGTTGGATTAGGTTCAGCTTGCTCTTGGTGCTAGCACACTATGGTGCAGATTTTKGAGAATCTGAGAATAAAATTGAGGCAAATTTTTGCACATGTAAAAAATCTATGCAATTATTTCATTGGTGCAGGGACAAACAGTTCTGTTAGGGAGAGGCACTCAACATGACAAGAGATGCACTTGCTACTAGCCTTTTGATAAATTTGTTATATTTGGGTGAATTATGGGCTGCTTAGAACTGCATTTTTCAGAGCCTTGTTAACTTGGCAGCTAAAATATCCAATGATTATCCATGAGGAAATCGGGCTCGAGGTGGAAAATGATTTGAGCTTTTCCATAAGCTGCCCTCACACCTAGACTTGAACCTCTTGTACATTTGTGATATAAAAGGAGGTCTCTGGAGGGACAACCATCTCCCTGCAGACTGTTTATGTAGGTTAGTGGGTTTTGGGACTGCTGAAGTTGCGTTATCTTGATCCCAGTCCTCGAACTTTCAGGATTGGCTTAGAGCAAAAGGAACTCCTGACATCTGCAGAGTGTTTGCTAGGGAATATAGATATATTTATAGATATTTTTGACAGGAAAATCACTATCAGACTGGTAGTCCGAGAGGTATCCAGAGCTTTCTTCAGTGGTCCTGTAGTCAGTGCCTAAAAACAACCTGGAAGCTGCAAGTTTGAGGCTGYGCTGCCTTGGGCGCTCACGGTGAAGCGGAGCCTGGGCACGGTTAGAGGTTATTGAGCAGCCTGAGCTCTTGGACCGGAGAGCCGACGTGACCCCCTGCTCCATCTTTGTCTCGCCTCTCGGCAGCAATCCCGAGCTGGTGCCTGTGTGAAGCTCCATAGTCAAATAATAGCCTGAATAACCTGGGGCCCGCTCATCCCTGCATGTTTATGCTGACTGCTAGGGAGAGGAGGAGACTATGAACCGTTCTTATACATAAGTTTTTTTTTTTTTTTTTTTCTTTAAAAGTCTTCAAGTGCTCGGCTGGCTGTTCAGTGGCTATAAGGCTTTACACATGCTGCTTGCTTTCAAGAATTTCTTTGGCCTTGCTGCCACTAAGGCTTCAGAGATGGTTTATGGGTTGCAGCAAATAGTGGTGGGCTGCCGTGGGTTGGGTGGTGATTGCGTTGTGCAGCAAAGGCTAAAATAAAGCAGGTGTTTGCATGTGCTGGACAGGAGTTTTAAGGGACTCCAGCAGCATTGGCCTTTGCCTGTCTTTGGTCTGCTTCTCTGTGAGCTCTTTTTTTTTGGGTCTTGTATGGAGCATCATCCTTCAACCACTGATTTTATGAGAAGTTTCATTTTTTTKGTATTTTTTTTAGGACACCTGATGATCTCTCAAGAGAAATTGTGGCACTGCAACAAAGGGAGCTTGTGCTGAAAGAGCAGAACTCTACCATCATTAACAGGTAAGCRATGCCAAGAGTGGATGTTGTACAGTGAGATGCTGTCATATTAAAGCATACAGGAAGAAAATAAGGACTGCAGCCTGAGAGGATGGCTCTTCAGATTTCCTTGCCATCCTAAGGAGCCTTCTGTGCTATCACTGCCTTTCCTGTATTGATGATGAGTTTTTGCTTGTTTAAATYCTTGCAGGAAGAAAAAGATGAAGAACTGTGGGAGGATGTGGTGAGCAGTTTATGCAGCTTTATTTTATAAGCTGAAATGTTTGCAAGGGAAAGTAAGCTGCTTTCCCAGATCATTTCCTCTGGAAAGGGAATATCAAAGGAAAATGTGTAAAGTRGAGAGAAGGGAGCAAAAGCCCTCAGGACTGTGTTTAGCTCATGAGAAGACAGACAGGTTTGTATAGATTGGTGGGGCAAATATGTTTGCAGTTTCAGTGTTAAAGTACCATCAGACTTTGGGAAGGGCTGTCTGCTTGTGCAGAGTGGAATCCTTCAGATTTTGGTACAACTAGAGGGCGTCTAAGGCTTCGCCTGGTGTGGGAGTGAGTATCTCATTATGGAATGGGTTTGTCTGCCAGATCTTAACGTTCTAGACTGCGTTGGATACACGGAGGGTTTCTTAATGCGCTTGCGTATTGTGCCAGAATGTGCCTCTCATCCACGGTGCATATCTTCTTATCTCCCACACTATTTCCTTGCATTAGGAAGGAATTAAGACTGTTCTTAAAAGCAATAGCCCGATCTTCCAGAATGGCTATTAGCATTGCCGAGGTGTTAGCTGACCTATCTAAGCAACAGAAATATGCAGCACTTTCACTTTTGGTATCAGCATGTGGAATGCAGTGTAGCCATGTACTCTGTAATTGGGCACTGGTTAAGCCTGCATGGTCCTTCCTGCGCTGTGTTTGCTAATGTGTGTCCAGGGAAGGGGTAGACTTTGGGTCAGGAGATGAGTCTGCTGYGGGCCCTGCCTTACCAGCGATGGGCAGAAGTCAGGCTGGATGTTTAAAGCTTGGGGCTGGCTGCGACTCGTAGTGAAACTATTTAGTCACTTGTAGAATTGTTAGCCAAGTGTAAACTCCCGTGAGTGCAGCTGGTGAAATCGTTCTGCAGTTTTTGTGAAGGCGTTGAAGGAAAGGAAAATATACCAGCAATATAAAAAAAGACATTTCATAAAAAAAAGTAAACCCCCAAACCCACAATTGATGAAATGACCAAATAAAATGATGGTGGTAATGTTTAACAGTTATTGATTTGGGGGTTTTGCAGGCTGCCTCTCGCAGCCTGTCAGAGAAATGCTTTTGCTGAATTTATTAATAGCCACGGGGAGTCGTCTGCTTAAAAAGCAGCCTTTTGGTAGTGCCTGCTCACGTTGGATGTAATTGTGCCAATCTAGTTTAAAAATAAAAACATGATTAAGATTACTTTTTGATTTCAAGTGAAATGGGCTGTAAAGCTGTTTAAATTAAAATTCTAACGTTTTCTTGATGCAATGTTGTGTGTGTCGCTTCCAGAACTGACAGTTTTGTCTTTTTTTTTTCTGTCACATACCTTATTCTGTCTTAAAATGTAGGCAATAAGATGCATTTTTAAAACCTTCCATTACAACTTATGTGAAAGTTCCCAGGAGAAGCTCTTGAGTCTTTGGAAACTAAAACCTTGTTAAGGAAAGCAAATCTAATTTTCTCTTTTTCTTTGAATGACTTCCTGATTCAGCTGATGGTCTTTTTTATTTTATAATAGTGTTGAAAATGGTCTATATATTACAGTGACTTAATATGTGATTATGACTCCCTCTTGTGATTTAGCCTAGCACTTATTCAGCTTTCTATTGTTTTTCAGCTGCAAGATCTTTCACTCTTAATGAAAATGTGTTTTGCCTTCAGTAGTGTAGGTCTTGGACTTGATTTCCGAAGTAAGTGGTTATGTGTGTGGAGAGCCATGTATGTTAAAAAGTAGAATTTGCCTGCTTTTAAGAAGCTTGAATTAAATTTCTTTGTTAAAGGCAATGGTTTGATAGATTTACTTAAGAGGACATCATTGAAAGTTGGCTTCTGAATTTGGCTTGGGACGGTGAAGGGGACAATCACAGGTAGTCCTGACTTTCCCCATGGCCACAGCACAATGCTCCTTTTGCAGCAGGAGAGTTTGGATTATGGGGTTCTATCTGGACYCTGTTGGTTGGGTCTGCCTGTGGTTCTGTCCTTGCAGCAAGGCAGCCAGAAGGATGAGTTGTCTATGGCTACATCTGCTCATTTGTAAACTCTGTCTTTCAACCTGACAAACAGTCCCAATTGCTCTTCGATGAGGGGAGGCACTTGCTAGTGAAATGGGATCCAATTGCTAAGGTAGCAGAATATGGACAGGACTCTGCTCCAGAAAACAGAGCAGACAGAATTTACTGCTTGAGACTGTGTCTGCTCCAGTAAAACAGGAGAGCAGGTTTAGTGGGTGATCTACAGAGGAGGCTTTGGGGTTACAGATGCACTGATAACCGTGTGTTGCAAGTGGCGTATGGCCTTGCTAAACTGATGGAGCTTATTTGGGCTCCTACTTTTGAACTGCTTCCCATTTTTCATTATATGCTTYCATTATTAAAAAACAATAAAAGGTCATGGCACCATGAAGAGGTTATATTACAACTCAACCTTTGCATTGATTTATTTTATTTTTTTGAGGGGAGGGCATTTCGAAGCACAGTCTGTGTTTGTGCAGCCTATGTGGTTGCCGGTGTTTCGAGGCCTCCTGGAGACCACGTGCTGATGCGTTTCATGCGTGCGGCGTTACTCAAATTGGATGCTTTTAGGCAGAGAACCACAGGGCTGAATTTCCCGAACAGCAGGTTTCAATCAATTTCTTTTAACGGTGACTGTTTATGTGCTGGCGTTGTGTAGGCTCCCTCAGAGCTCGCTACGCTTGCTGGGGAGGAAAACCATCCTGCAGGGCTGCGTGGGGAAGGGGGACAGGGTCACACTTCCACTGAACACAACAGCAGCAACTCTTTACCCCTCAGCATCAGTAGTGCTGAGTAATGTAGCTATAAGGGCCGTTAGTATGGCCCAGTGGAATCTTGCCGCTGCTTCGGAGCGTGTTGCTACGAGTTGTGAAAATAGAGTAAATTATACTCGCAGCAGCGGGCAGTGCCATGGTGCTCTGTAGAATGGAGATAACAATCCAAAGGTTTAAAGGCCTTAGAGGCTTAGGGCTCCTTTCATAGCTTGAGATGCACCTGCTCTGGTGCTTGAGATGCGCCTGCTCTGGTGCTTAGGAGCTGTAATGAAGGCAAGGTGTTTGGGTCAGTTGGGGTCAATTAGTGGGTCAGTTGAACTACACAGGCACTACAACACCCTTCATCAGTTTTGCGCTCTGCAGGAAAATATCTGTAATGGTATAGGCATGCTAGCTTGAAATATCCATTTTTTCAGGGAGAGATAATAGCTGTAGCTTGTATTAAGGCACTACTTACGGTTGGAGTTGGGTCTGGGTCTTTGYCTTTTGGCATCAAAGCAATTAAAAAATATTTCTGGAGGAGCTACCACCTGCCTACTTAATGTGATCGTTTCCTATGTCCTACTTATGCTCCTGTTGTCTGTTTAACCCAGTCTTGARTGTGGAGGTATCTTGTAGAAGCCCCTTGGTGAAGGCAGTACCTCGGGCAGAATGAAGAACATGAG
Source organism: Eudromia elegans (assembly GCA_003342815.1). NCBI lineage: Eukaryota > Metazoa > Chordata > Aves > Tinamiformes > Tinamidae > Eudromia > Eudromia elegans. The sequence continues at coordinate 2,281,396 of PTEX01000029.1, read as the reverse complement.
AAGAMAGACAAAAGCAGCAATGGATCTTGGAGCAGGTAGATTATTCCTTTCATCTAGTGGCAGAAACCTAGCAGTGAGTTTTGACATGTAGCTTCATATCTGAAAAAGGATACTTAGAATATAGTTTAGAAATACTTTYCTTCTCCAAGTGCTGACAGACTTCTGTTTAGAGACATGGTTATTTACCACCTTTATTCAGATAAGCCATGTAAAGCGGACTTACCCAAACAACCTGCTATGTGTGTTCTCTCTTAGACACAAAATAAAAACCGAAGGATTGAGGACAGGGATACTCAGATGGCAAACTGCACAGAAAATGCTTTTCAATTAGGCAGTAGGGATTCTATATGTTTAACCACCATAAATGAGTAGTAATAAGCTTGGAACTGTCCATCTCCRCAAGTGCTGTCAGCACAGAAGTGTGTCATAAATCCATTGCCCATCTTCCCTCCTCATTGCATGTCCCGAAGAGTGTCAGTCACAAGTATAAATGGAGTCTGTCAGACTATCTCCCCTGATCTTCTGGTAAGTTGGATAGAAGTTTAATTACAGTGAAATATCTTTTATCTGACAGAGAGATAAGTGCTGTTTTTTCAATAGGTTTTATGATTTATTTTGTAATCAAAAGAAGCACTTAATATAGCACAAGGTAGGGATTTTTCCCCTGTGCATCTATATAGCACACTGCATCTTGATTTATATGTGGAGATGTGTGTATGTACCTAATGCCAGACAGATGTTTGTTCACAGCACTTCAGGGCAATATTAWGTGCTGGCAGGTTCTAGTTCATTTGCAGAGTAATTTTATATATTAAAAAAAAGGCTGCTTGGTAATGCTAACCTATTTTTTTCATCAGGACTTTTGTGTATTCTTTTTCTTGTACCAGAAAGTAGTTGATAGTGTCCCATGAAATGACCAATCTACTCTTCAWATGAGCATTCAGATTGTAAGCTTCCAGGGCAGCATGCGGGTTATTTGTGGCTATAGCTCTATTAAAAAAAAAGCTTTTCTAATTTTCTTCTGCCGTACAGTATGCCCTAACAGAAATTAGGAAGGCAAAAAATAAMGTAGTTGAGACATTGACTTTTGCTTCCGGTTCTGAACACATGGAAGGTTGCTCAGTTCTTTGCTTTTCATGATTGTGTCATTTTTTGTCTGCTTTCCTGGAGAAGCGAGCCTTGCATTACCATGCTTTGTGTGTGTGAGTAGATGAGATTGYCTGCCCTAAACTTGAGGATTTGCTGGCTGTTTTCAGTCAAGTTTGGCAGAAGTTAGCTGTCTCAGAAATAACAAATTYCAGCAACTTGAGCTCTTTTCCTGTGAGGTATCTGAGGCTCCTGCAAGCCAAAGAGTCTCTTAAATGTCACATTGACGAAAAGGCTCCTAAGGGAGATCGTGCATCTTTAGACACCTCTTCTGCAGCCCGATAGTGAGTGAGTGCTGTGCAGGTGGCACAGGAGTGKCACAGAGGCAACTCGGGCTATGCCAAGTTCTCTAGAGGCTCAGGGGCATGATGGCATTTGATAGGATTGTGATACTGTTCTTGGTGGTTTTGGGTACTGCTTTCATTCGGTTGATATGAAAAAGGAAAGTCAACTTGTGTCAATATGCACCAGTTGCAAGAGAAAAGTAATAGCAAAGCAGGCTCCTTTATTTCTGGGACTTAAGAGACCAGCTGTTTTTTTGCCCTTCACGTTCTTTTTCAGAACATACGTAAGAAAAGCATAAAAGATAATTTACATTGGACAGACAATTGYACTTGTTGCATATTGTCAGCTTGGGCCACTGTGGAAACTGGAGTGCAAAACCAGGAGCATTATTAGTGTGTGGTTTCTTACCACCTACTAATTATTTGATTGCGCTTCTTGGAGAAGAGAGCGTTCAGAGAGAATCCGTGTAATTCGTTTGTTCATTGCTTTGATCACTTCTAAAGATTGAAAAGATTGTAAAAGCTGCTTAACCCTGTTCTTAATTTTTACGTATTCCACAATTGTGATTGGCACTTGACCCCCATTCTGGCATCACTGTTGTTTGCGCATCGTTTTAATACTGGAATGAAAGGCTGTGTTAATTTGTCAGTGCTCCCCTGGAGATCTTGATTTAAGCAAGCCCGTGGGTATCCAAGGAGTGATCTATGTTGTTGCAATTATAATCTCAGCTGTGGAGTAGTCAGCGACATGTAACTGTTCCTCCTTAAAAGGGTTCTAGGATATGAAGTCTTGGATTCAGTCTGTCTCCAAGCTTTGTCTAGACTTCTGGCAATTGCCAGGCTTAATTTTTACAGTGCTTTGGGGAATTGTTTTYGATCTACTTTGCAATGGGGCAGTAAGCCTTAAAGTTTTATGTGGGTTGGAAAGGAGGAAGGCCTTTTGATACCCTCTTTAAAATCAGTCTTGAAGTCAGAAAGATGGTTCCATGTATCTGGTGGAATGTGAGCTGAGAAGTCTAGACTTAATTTCTAGAAAAGTTTTTGGTTTGCTTGGGGGCTGCTGACTTGCTCAATTTGGTGAGTTTCTCACATTCAGGTCCAGAAAACCATACAAAGCAAACCAAATAATCYCCTACTTTGCATATTCCATCTAGTCTGCACCTCCCTCCCAATTATTTATAAAGCAAATAAAATACCTTAGTTCAAATCTSTTTGTACTTGTTAAGATCTAACTTTCTCACTTCTCCCCAGCAGAACATCTCATGCTTTTTTTTCCCCTCCTTGTCCTTTATATATCATATTTTAAGATTATAGTAGAGGCCATAAGCCTTGAACTGCTTAATGCTTCATGCAACACTCCTCAACAGTCAAACCAGRCTGTGTAGGCGTTTGCTGTGTTAATTTGTACTGCTCTAAGTGCCTTAGAGCTCCTGAGCAGTCCTAGGGAGCCAGGTTGGGGCTAGTAGGAGAGTGCAAAATACCTCTTCTGCCTCTCTGTGCTCTCCTGTACTTGAGTATCATTTTGCAGTAGCTATAATAAAGGCTRTGGAAGATTCTGCATTTTTCTAAAGCCATTTAGGGCGTTGCTTTTTTGAAACGGATTGATGGCTTCCTAATGCTTGGGGGAGAGTGAGGATAGCTAGAATGTAGAGTGCTATTTTACAGAGGTTAGTGTGTATTCTGTAGCATGGTGGTGTTTAGTGTTCTTTTTTGTTCCAGCAACTGCAGTGAAGTAGTGTCCAAATACTCTGCACGAACCTGTTTTGTCTGAAAGTTAACTGCCTTTGGTTGTATCTCCACGTTATGCTGACCATTAGCTCTAAGAGCTGAACAAAGGTTATGATTTCTCATCCAGTTCATGCCAACTGAAGCATATGATTTCTTCAGCCTACCATTAGGAATGGTTCTATTTTATGTCTTCGTTTTAATATTCAGCTTGATTGTATGTACACATGAATGTATAGAGCACAGTGCATTATATTGGATGTGGTAGCAGATAGCTGTTTTGGGGGGCATTCTTAGCTCAAAGAGGTACTTCCCTAATATCAAAGTCTCTCATCACTACTAAAGACACTGCTTGAAAAGTTTAATGGAACCTAAGAAATAAGCTGCCTTGTCTTTTTTTAGCTGCGTAAGGGGAAAAAAAAATTGTCAGAAATTGCAGCCCCCCTCCACCAAAAAGCAGCTTCCTTTTGCTGCTGTGAAAGTTAAATGACTAATGTGCATAATTTATTTGAGCATCTGTGCTAAAACTTGCATACCAAGTTTTAGTTCAATGTGTAGTTCAATGTGATCAACAATGGCGAAAATTAGGATTTATCATGGAAATGCTGACGGATGTGAACATGTGTAGGCTAAACCGGTGCCTAACAAACCTTCTTATTGTGCAATGCTAATGGTGAAACAATTTTTTTTCCTGCTGTAATTGCATTTTTTCCCCCTCCCGTCTGCCTAATTTTCTCCTTTTCAAATTGGGTTGTGTTAGTTACACTTCAGATTTGGATTCCTGTTTTTTTTATTATTATTTTTTCTGGAGTCTGCATAAAACTCCTAAGCTGAAGTGTGATATTGCCAAGCATAAACTCTGCCGAGCTCCCCGGGTCGGCGACCGGCGCGTTGGGGCTTTGCAATAACACACTGGGAACGGAAGATGGTGCCGGCAGCCTTGGCAGCCTCCTTCCCTTCGCTCCCCTCCTCCTCCTCCTCCTCCGCCTAGTGCAGCCGGGTGCTGTCACCAGGATTATAAATTCTGGAACCAATTAGATGGAAAAAAAAAAAAAAAAGGCTCCAAATGAAAGAAGTGAAAAGCTGCAGAGTGTCTCGATGTGAATGTGCCTGCCTTGGAAAACTCTTTCTATGGAGAGCTCGGGTGCAGCGGCTCTGAAGCGGCTTTCGTTGAAGTGTCGGGTGCTCTGAGGCATCTGGATATAGGGAAGGAGTAGGTGGGATGGAGGAGATGAGCATGGGGACTGAGCAAGGCCCCGTATGGAAATTGTGCTGAGAATATAAAGCTGTTCATTGCGGGTCCGAACGGTGCCAAAGGGGTTTTGAGATGTCTTGCTGAAATAAATCTCTCGGAGGCTGACCCCCAAAGTCAGTCAGGTTGCTTAGTTCTCTCACGGGCGTCACAAACATGCAACGTGGTGTTTATATCGGCTCCTCTGTCTTGCTTTTTACTGTAGTCTGTTTTTCTGTCACGCACTGTTGCATGGGAGAGATCCTGAGGATTTCTGCTGCAGGGCTATGGCATTCCCTGGGAGAAGACAGTCAATTTATCCAAGCCTCACAGCAGTTCTTCATCCCCAGTGTTTTATCTGTCTCTTTGCTGCTTTTGCCAGTTCATTTAGAAGTTTGCTAGTTTTGTTGTTGTTTTTCCTCCTAGATTTGCTCATCAGGATAGGGACAGAAAAGCTTTTTATGGGAGTCGTAGACTTGGTGAAGTTTCTGCGGGGAAGGGAAAAAATGTGTGCAGACTTCTGGTATTGCTGGTTGACTACAACATGTATTTTTACCTGCGGTCAGTGTTCCTTCACATAACTCTAGCCCATTGGCTTAAGAATGAGTCAAGTTATTTTGTTGGGGATGGACTTTGAGTATTTTTCACTTTGGCTGTATGAGACAACTGCATTTTTACCTTCTTTATTATAGTGGGATCTGACATTTTGAAGGCCCTTGAGGGCTGGATGGTTGGTAAGAATTTTCGGAGCTTGCACATGTGTAGAATTTGGAACAATGTTTTGGGAAAATGCAATTTCATTTCTTTCATATTTTATGTATGTACTGTTTTTTACATTTTTTTAATATTTAAAACAACATTCACATATTCATAGGTTTTAAAATACGCTCTCACTGTTAAGAGGTTGAAATGAGTAAAAATGCCAAACTTTCCTTTTATTCAAGCAACAAAAATCAAATTCCTGTGAGTGAAACAAAGTCTGAGGAGATTTTCTCTTCCTCGGTCAGAAAAAGGTTTTGAAATATTTATGTAAATAAAGCAAAGTGTGTTCCTTTCTGGCCCTGCAGAAAAGGGATTATCAGATAAACCCTATGGCAATTATAGTATATAGTGTATACTGTACAGTATGTATACTATTAATAAAGAGCATATTCATTTTAAAATGCTTTGAGGGTCTTTACAGTCCCTTTTTTTTGAGAAAAGACTGCTAAGAAAATATCACATCCATGGATCATCTTCATGAAAAAGAAAAAATTCTTTTCTTGCATTAGAATATTGGAAGTAAATATTGTCACCAAGGTGCGATGTGTTAATTGACCCTTGGAAAGCAGAAATATTGTTTGAGATGATGCATCTTTATCTACAACAGGAGCAAGACCTGAGCTGCTTTGTAGCTGGCGGTGTGGGGCGGTGCTGGTTGCTTTCCCCTCCAGTTGAAAGAACCTGGATCTTGTCTTTGTGCCATCAAGGATGTAATTGCGATACAGGTTTCCTGCCTGCATCACCCTTCCAATTTATTGAGTGAACTTGCTCATCTGCTTTGTTTCTTTGTTACTCGCTTTGTACCAGCATAGGAATCGTAGCTGGTTGAAGTCAGAGTGCCCTGTGATCCTCCAGGAAAGGATCAGCCGAGCAAGGTTTGTAGAAAGCAGTAATACCTTTATTAGCCCAACTGATAGGATCAGAAGGAAGATGTACGTTTGGGCGTACAGCCAACACTCGGGTGTGATCTAAAAGCAGAAACTTTCCTGCTAAGTGCACGTTGAGAAGAGTTGCTCAGAGTTTAACTTGAWGAATCAATTAGACAATTTGAGAGAGAAGGTAGCGGGCATGTGTGGAACAGAGGGGTCGGACAGAAGAGAAGGCCATTGACATCTGTGTGAGAGGGACTGAGTTGTTCTGGTGCTTGATAAGGTTTTGGATACTGTGATAGTACAAACCRTGAGTAATATGAACTTCCCCCTGTAGAAGGAGCTTAAAGTAGGTACAGAATGTATCACTTTTGCTGGGGCCATGTACCAATAAGCACTCTGATTCACTGACTCAGCACTGATATGTCAGAGTTGCAATTAAGGGACTAGARCTCCAATTTTATATTAGCAGAAAAWAATATTTTCTGTACTGTCAATAAAATCGTTTTATCATATTGTTTGACTTATCTCYGCCGGGCACTCCACTGCAGCGGCAAGTCTGAACCTGCTGTTACAATGGCCRTTGAATGAGTTTTGCTTCATTTGCCTGAATGTTTTCTAGGATAAAACATGTTTCCTGAGACGCAGTATTTCCGCCTCTGGCAGCTGTGAGCACTATGGACGCTGCTGATGCTGGGAAAGGTCAGCTGCAGATGCAGGGCAGGGTGGTGGGGGTGTTTTAGCAAAATCTGATGTAAATCTTGAGTAACTGCTTGAAGTTACTGGGACAGTAAAAACCAACTTTYCCTTTATTAAAAAGGACAGTATCTTATTTTGGTTTTGTGTGTGTGTGTTTTTCTCTTTTTTTGAAATGCATCTCCTGCTATTTTACCTACAATCCTTATGTGGTGTAGAGCACAGTCATGGCCTGTAAGTCTCTTAACTTGCCTACTTAATAGTAACATAATTTCTTTTAACAGCATGTTAGACAGTTTTTTTTCTTCTTGATTACATCCACAAAGAAAAGAAATTCTGAAAATAAGAGCTATGGTTATAAAAACACAAGCAATAGTGAGATAACCTCAGGCCAAGTGTTGCCTAAAAATACTTGATGTTTTTAAGCTAATTACATTTTATATTGGCAGTGACCTTTTGGAAACCTTTTATTTGCATGGATAGCAGATGCCTCCAAAGAAATGCCTTTATGCAAGACAAAATCTGTTCTAGTCATTTCCTCAAGCCTGTGTGTGGACATTCTCTCTGCAGAATGCAGCATCTTTTGGGTCTTTTTAATTTTTTTTCATATTAAATTTTTAAATAAACTCCTTAAAAATGACTGATTTTGAACCTTAGGGAGAGCTTTGTCTGARAAGAGCTACATCTAGGTTGTGGCTTCTTACAGATTTGGCCTYTCAGGTGGGGAGGGGCGATGTGTGTCTGTGTGTGAACAGCAGCATAGGGATGTTCTTGAACTTGCACAACAAACATTGCTTAAAGCCACAGAAATTCATTCCTATTCCCTTGTGAAACTTGTGGTGCAGTGACAGATTTTGGAATGACAAAATATGAACTTTATTTTACTTGTACCGGTAAATATAAGATGGAAATTCTTCTGCTTTTGCAAGATTTTAATCTGGGTTTATTTTTTCCTTTGTCTTAAGGTAGTTGTTTCGTCTCTTTACTGAATTAATGCTGAAGTAGGACCTTGAGCTGAATATAGGCTGAAGCAAGGTCTTGAACTGAATCTAGGAGAGCGATGCTGGGAGAGGGTTCTGTAATTTCCTTCCTTGTCATCACGAGACTTTTCTCTCATTCTTGAATGATAACTGAGTGAGGAGGACTGTAGGGTGATGCTCAGGGATCGTGTAGCTGTCACTGAGACTGACAGAAGTTGCAGTGTCCTCCTCCTTGTAAACACAGCGCTCCTGGTCAGACATCATCTGACTTCATTGGTTTTGATGTATTAAAGATAAAGTGAGTGGCCTTCTGAGTGAAACTGTTGTTGTGTACAGACTTCARAGGCGTTACTTGTGGGCTTAGAGAATTGAATGAAGCTAAAGAATGAGGCAGATCCTACCAAGTTTGATCAGCTTGGCTACTTTATTGATATTTTCTGTATTACTTTTGAAAAGTAAATTCTTTTTAGTTATGCTGCTTCAGAGAAATATAAGACCGTTATTACCTCTGCTGCAAGATATTAAACCATGTTCGAAAAACATGACCTGTTTAAAATAGGGTTTTGGGACTTAAGGATTTGAATCCCAAAAGTCTTCAAATACAAGACTTTATTGTAGTAGAGGTATTACTGAAGTAAACTCAGCTATATCTAATCCATTTTCCCCTCTGTGATTCAAAAATAAACAAGTCTTTCTAACCAATGGCCTGAATTTCCAGCTGTCAGTCTTATATTCTGCTGTCTTGTGGGTTTTTTTTTTTAATTTAAAAAGAAGAATTGTAAACTTCATAAAAAACTATGGTACGTCGCTGTCACTGATGTTTATATGGTGAGGATAAACTTTTTTGTTCCATCTGTTCTGTGTCCTGGTTGCTAGATAGCATCCTGTCAAGGCACCTGTGGGAACCCTCCTAAGAAGGGGTGGAACAGCTCAGGACCTCGTGGTGCTTGAGCCAACTCCGGTGCCGAGCGRCCCCACACCAGGCTCTGGTACAGGGTGTCCTGGACCTGTAGGTGTGATATCTGTGAGAACAGCCTTGTGTGGGCGCTGTGACCACAATTACATGTTGCAATCTTGAGTTTTCCCTCAGTGTAAATTTACCTTTCTGCTTTTCAGTTGTTAGACGAATGCGAGAGCAGGTTAGGTAGAAGGAAGCAGAGAGGAAGCTGAAAATCCTGAGTTCCAGCCCTATTGTCTGYAGAGAAGGGATGGAGTGCAGGAAAGCACGTCACTCCTGCAAAGCCTCCAGACACGAGCACATCATCAATATTTCACGTCACCACTTTTATAAACAAATTTTAGAAAGCAAGAATGGAAAGCTGTGGAAACAATGCAGAAGAGCGAGCCTGGATGTGTTACTGTCCCCTGAGACCCCAGTAGGCAGGAGAAAAGGGTGGGTTTTTTTTTTTTTTTTGAATTTTAAATTGATTTAAATTCCTTTTGAGTTTGTGGCTTCTGCCAGCTCTGTGTATATTGTTCCTGCAATATGAGCAGAGGATGTTTAAGACTCCCTTATTTCTGTGCTTGGCTAATTTTATTGTCTTCTCATATTTTCTAGCTGTAAATGCTGCAAACTTTATTRCATTTAAACTGTTTTTAATACAGTAAGTCATAAAATCTAAGAAACAAGAGGCAGCGTCCATTGCAGTGATGTGTTAGTACAAGGAGAATCCTTGCAAATCACTGCAAGGCCTAACTTGAAACTCAAGGACCATCTATGTACTGAAGGCTGTCTAGAAATAAGAATTCGACCATGGCTGAAAATGAATTCCATTATTTAAAAAAAAAAAAAATCCTCCTTTTCCCATTCATACAAGGAGGAGGTTTATGCTTTGGGACATCAATCCAAATGTGAGGGCAGGAGGGAAGCTTTACTCTTGTTTTCATACACTTGGGTTCAGGAGGTTATTTTAAATGCAGTAATAGCTGACACCCTTCATAGCTGACTGCTCCTTTTTAACGAAGAGCTGGGAATGGATCTGGGCTCCGAACTCCTGAGCTGAAAGAGTTATTTGCAAGTTCTGGTACTACTCTGACAGGCTCTAGGCAATAAGGAAGGACTTTTTGCTTTTGAGCAAATTGAGGCAAATGGTCAGAGCAATTGGGAACTCATTCACACTTCAGCTTATCTTCTTAACGAACTCTTGTTCATGAGGAGTTTGTAGCCCAGGGACTCTGTCCAACCCAGGTTTAGGCTACAAAGGTAGAGATTAGGAACAGTCCTCCTAGCTCTTCTGTTAATTGCAATTAGTCTTTCTGCAGCTCACAATCCATGTGTTTAAAGGCTTAATGCATCTGCTTTCAGGAAAGCTTTCACCTCTGCTGCATTTTAACCTCTACTAAAATAGCTTATGAAGATAGACAGTGAATGGAGAAGGATTTTGTGGATAACAGCCTGTATTTRGCACTTCTTAACTCTTGAGTGTTTGACTTTGAAACTTGCCCTTTGTCTTTTCAGCTTTATACCATAYATACTAGACTAATTCTAAGACTGGTGGAAGGATTTTTCAGTCACTTTTTAAATGTAATGTTCAAACTTAGGTTCTGTTTGTATTTTTTTGGCAAGAGGGATTGAGAGGCAAGGTGCAGCATTTATATGTGCTTGAGATTCAGAATATGTGTGTAACCTGTTCAGAGAAAGAAAAAGTTGGTCCCTCTGATCTCCGCRTGGCTCAGATTTATCCTTTTGGCATGAAAGCTTGTTTGAGTTGCTTGTGATATTGTCTGTTAGCTGTATTCACTTATTTTCTCACATCTCAGCAGATTCCTCTGCAATGTTTATGATGATTTTTGTGATTTGGTCAACTTCCAGGCCATGTGTCACAATCTTCTATCACTGTGAACTTGTGCACGGCAGAGGGTAAGAGCCATAAAGACAACAGAGAACAGCGAAGCCTTGCTGGAGCCTTTACCATGGTGGAAGCTGAGACAGTTTTGTTTGCTGCTTCTGTGTAAAAAAAGAACTTAATCTGTCAGAATTAGTGACCTGACACCTTTGACAGGCTAGATCAACAGAGACTTTAAAACTGAGATTTCATCATTTGGCAAGTTGCTCATGGACAAGCAATTGAGCTCATGCTGTTTGCCTGAAACGTATGTGGAACTGCTTAAAACGTGGTATCCAGCTGAGACATATTTAGTGTATTGGAAACTACTGTCCACAAACCTTAAGCCTTAATACAAGTTTTGAATGACTTTTCACGCTGCTAGTCATGTCCATGATGAAAAGTCTCCTTTTTTTTTCCCCTTAGAGCAGTTTTGTCTGCAGAGCAATATTAAGTTATTTTAATAACTGTTGTATCCGTGATTTTTTTCTCCTGCTGTAGAGGAGTTCAGGTTGTGCCTGCCTTATTTCTTTGTGGAAGATGCTTTTCCACTGCAGAAATTAGTAAAATAGTGATAATTTATAGGAAGGAGAAAATCTTAAGATGCACTTTGGAGAAAATTATTAAAATAAAAATTGTTCTTATGAATCTGACGGCAAAAGAAAACAGAAACCTCCCTTAGGAACCAGGTGAGTTTAGGATTTTAAGCTGTGACCTCCCTAGGCAGCTCTGAGGTGTCCCCCATACTCAGCTCTGCTTCTGGAGCCTTCCTGAGTGCCAACAGCAAGTTCTGCAAGGTGGAAAGCGGGAATTGGAGAAGAGCCACCAACCTGCTCACTGGGAATCAACCCAGCGTTTGGGATCCTGCCCTCTTCTCTCCCAAGCACCTCCAGCACTGTCTGCTGTGAAGAAGTAATGACGTTTGAATTAAGCCTGCATAGGTATAAAAGGTACTAAAATARCATCTTTTGTGGCATGTATTTTGGCAAGATGAATTATCGTGTCTTACTGTTCCACAGTGRAAGTTGAAGATTTCACTTAGGCTTCTTTCGTCTTGGTCATTAATCAGATGTTCATTGTTTATTCCCCTTCTTTTTGACTCMTTTACTTTTGTATTTAAGCTTCRCTGGACAGGTGAAGAACTAGGAAGRGAAGATGGGCGATACCTTATGCAATCTTTTCAAAGAAAGTGCATTCTCATGTAGAAATTGCCAGCGGTGAGGCCGCTGGGTGACATGCAGCACTCTCTCCTGCTGCGCCAGGTACTGATTTCCTGGCRTCTGGAGCTGCCGATTAGAATTCCCATGTGAGGACTTGCCCCGGCCTTGCTCAGCATGGCCCTGGTGCAAGGGCTCAATCACCTCCTGCACAGCAGCAGAGCTAGCGGGATACATAGGTCATTCARTCAGAAGTAGAAATGCTTTAATCTCCTCTATTCTGCCTGAGAAATGCGTTCTTTGTTCTGAATTGCAGATCTCTGGTGTTCCTATTGTTGCAGGGACGGGAAGAGGAAAGAGATCGTGTCCAGTTGAGTGTTTAGCGTAGATAGCTCCAAAAGAGTGGAAAAAGAATGGGGAAGAAGGTGGGTCCCCAGTGACCCCCCCCAAATTTCAGTTCCCTAAAGCAAGGGCAGCTCCTAGTCAGGGAGCTGCTGCCTTGACAAAGAGAAAAGCAGGGTAGAGACCCTTAGAGTAGTTTCTGCTTTAGCCTATTTGCTAAATAGGGTGTTTGCTCCACTGAACAGCCAGGATGCTCCGTGTTGCAGACACTTCCTCGTGGCTCATGCAACAAGGGGATGGAAGCAGCGTTGGCATCTGATGCCACATGTGGCTGGGGCTGCTTGCTGAGCTGTCCCCAAATGCGACTTTCTCCTTCCTCTTCATTGCAGTGGTGTCGCAAAAACGTGACGGATGAGTATCGACTTGGCCGCTTTATTTTGCTCCCTTTGCTGTATTGACACGAGTTAATAGGGCAGAAGCAGAAGACAGACTGGGTACAAAGTGGAAAGAGATTTTATGTCAATAGAGATTGTAAGATAAGAAATACAGCGCGAAGGGCGAGCACACAAGAGAGCTAATAGCTCGCTAAACCTCCCCGTGCCTCTGCAGGAGGAGGAGGAGGCAAATGGAGTAACCCACAGCCATAAACTCACCTTTGCTGAGAATGTTTCCAGGTTTTGTGGCACATGTTACTTGTGTGTGACACTGTGTGACCAGTGCCTGTGATACTCCTTGCAGGRTTTTCTTTTCTCTCAGCGCTGTCAGAGTTTTGAAACATTGAAGTAGTTTTCTTTCTTTTAATGTTGCTATAATGTTTCATAATGTTGCTTTTATGAGTTTTTGCTTGATTAGTTGATTGTTTTATTAAAGGCGAGAAGSCTCTATATTTAGTAGTTATGCATGGTCCATATGCTCCATTGATTCAGCCATATTAAAAGTGAAAATGAGTATTGTAAGTGAAATCTGAGCTTTGAGGTGATTGGAAGCTGAAGGCAGAACAAATTCTGATTGAGTAATAATAGTTCACCGAGACCCTGAAGGATTTACATCATTTAAGCTACTTAAGTGAAGTGCATATTAGAGGAGTTTAAAACAGTTTTTAGTGAATAAGAAGCCTATTGGAAAGATAATCTGGGTACCCAGAWGAAGAAAAATATTTTAGGTGTTCTTGAGTTCAGGGGATTGAAAACTCAGGTATGTAGCAGTGTTTTAAAAGACCAAAGAAACACTGGTATCAGAAATGACTTGAACATCTAACAGAAGTGATGTACTGCTACTGTATAATGCGTTGTTGAATCCTTGCTTAGAATGTCACTGAGTTGCAGRAAGGATGCTGCCTTGGGCAAGAAGTGGTCCTGGATAACAAATTACAGCAGGTATTTGGAAGCTACCTAAATATACATTCACTTGGAGATGAAAGGAGATTCTTAGTATCTTTTATAATTATGAAAGAGATTAGTTGTGCTGCTGGCAAAGTTATTTAGATGGATTGATGATTAAAAGTGAAGGGTTTAGTTAAATATTGGAAAGATGGAAATGAACGAGAGAGCTTGGAGATAGCTGTGTTATGTAAGGGTGTATGATATGGGGGTGGAACCTGAAAGGAGGAGGGAAAAGCATATTTCCTTGGATGAGTTTTCAATTATCTTCTAAGAATTATTTTTTATGAAGAAAAAAGTGCATTCAGCTGATTAGTGATTTTTAAAAATAATTAATTTGATAAASTAAATTTAATTAACTTCAAAATTGGCATCTAAATATCTTTCTAGTTTGGCTCAAAAGTTTTATTCTGTTTTGGTATTAGACCTGAGTGGAGCTAGGGGAGCAAAGAAGTGTTTTCTTTTTCGGTATGTTGCAGACCAAAATATTAAAACCATGATGCAGACTAATAATGACCTGGAGAGAGAACCTCTTCACCTGAGGATTTGTGATATTCTCAGGAGAAGAGAAACCAAGGAAGATTTTTCTCTTCCTGCTTCAGATCTCATTTGTTCTTTGGATTAATTATTTCCTAAATGCTCTATGTATGAGTTCCTCTGTGCTTCTTGCAGAGATGTGAAACCCACTGATGGGGGAAGTAGCTGATTATACAGGTGGGCATCTTGGTGGAGATCCATCAGACATTGAATTTCAGATGAGACTGTGCAAGTTGAACCAAAGGCTCTGCTGACAGATTGTCTGGTTGCTTTTGTCTCTGGAAAGCACTTACTGCTACTACAGAAACAGCTTGTGGAAACAGTAAAAAAAATCAGTAGGGAGAGACTATTTTTGCAGACATTAAGTGTTTTGAAGAAAGTGCAGGAGACCCTTTGGACAGCGTTTCTCATTGTGGGTTGTTTTTGTAGTAACTTATGCATCTGGTCTGTTAATTAAGAAATAAAGTTGGTAAACAAATGTAAATGAAGAAGACGAGGAAGGTGTTGGTGCATTTGTTAGTGAGATTTCACAGAGCTCTCTGGATAGCAGAACAGTAAATCAAAGCTAAAGGGAAGTCAGCCACAAGATGGCAAGCAAAATATCCCAAATCTTAAGCCTTCCTCTTATTTTTTTCCTATCAGTTTATAAAGTTCACTTATGTTTCCTGCAGAAAGCTTGACATGTTTTTGATATTTCTAATATTTTTTGATATATCACTCTGTAGTCTGGGAAGTCACGGTGACATCCTAGCTTACTGATAAAATTCTTCCTTGCCTTCAAATATCATCTGATATTTTAGTTGTCCTACACTAGCCTTTTTGTCCAGYTATTAGTGATTGCTATGAAATCAAACAATCTTCTTCTAAATACATTTTGGGTCTTTCATACTACCAGGTATTTAAAGTTTCTTGTGTTATTTTCTTCACAATTCTAATATGGACTTATAATCCTTAAAATGCTTCCTCTTAATGCTGTGTTTAATATTTCCAGCGGAAAGAGCTTTTTGTCCTTGTTATCCTTTGCTCCAGGTTGCGACCAGATAATGTGCAAATCATTAAGAATGTATATAGTGCACTGCTAAAATTAAATGTGAACTGCCTAAAATTGCTCTAGTGTTAAACCCAGACAAACACCTTTTGAAGTGTTGCATGGAATAGCAATAATGTGGTTGGGGATTGCAGTAGGAAGCAGTCTCACTGGCTTGATGCTTGGGCACTGTGATGATAAGCCTCTATTTTGGTGTAATTTTCAGCTCTTGCTTCACTTTGCCCTTYACTGCAATGGGGTGGAGCATGATAAGGTGGGAAATGATTTCTAGAGCTGGAGAGCTTGGGCAGGTGGTAATAACAGGTATTTACAGAACAACTTTTCTGCAGAAATTGGGAGGGTTAGAAGCTGGTTTGAATATCAGCTACCTTATTGCAGGAGCAATGAGGTGTAGTATTGTGGAGGTGGGAGATATTGAATTTTTTTTCCTGGTTATGATAATTATTCAGATTTATATTTACAATTCTTATCAACTCTAACACTTTGGATGAGCCACTACACTAAAGATAAGACCTTAAACTCAAATTATAGGATCATGAAAAGTGCATAATGGAAAAAAAATTAAAAAGACTATTTTTTTTTAATTTTTTGTGTACTGTATGTTGTAGGTGGTCATCTAGTGATGCTTAAAAATGTGGCATGCTTTCCTGCTTCTGTAAAAGCTGTTCRACTTCTTCAGAAGTACCGTATTTCAGTGTCTGTTTATTGTTAGGCAGTGCCACAGAACGGCAGTCAATAGGCAAAACGTTTCCTTCCTGTGTGTTTTTGGCACAAGCCTAGGTGTTGAATTTTGCTGTAAATGCACSGGAGTGTTATTTATAGTAGGCTTTTATTATAGCCACGACATGTTGCAACAATTTATTATCTGCTGTGCGTAAAAAGCCCCCACCAGAGCAAGGGCTGCACTTGGATGCCGWTTGTAAGCTTAAGCACCGGGCTTGTTCCCCTCTCCCAAGCTGACACTTGGTATTTTTCCAAGCCCGCCCTGTGCTGGGATCCCACCTGGGCTGCACGTGTCCCAGCTGCACTGAGGCCTCTGTCCTGGGGGAAATGTTGCTCTTTCCACACTGCTGCCGGCCTCCATTAAYGTCATTTCCAGGGCTCTCTATTTTCATTATGAGGTCACACATTTGTTATTCACTGTTTGTTCAAAATTTTGAAWTCATGTTTATTTTTCAAATATTTTTTCCTAGTTAAGTATTTTTTACCTTCCTAATCTATTTATCTGTTTGATCTATTGAATTTTTTAAGGTATAAAGGTAAATGCTGAGAGAACATTCTGCTTTCAGTTACCCTGGCTATTAAGCTATTAGCCATGGAGGAGTTTGGGGCATTTAACTGTGAAAAGCTTTTGTATCCTCTTAGTAATTTACCTGGATTACTCATCTATCAATGTCTTCCCTCAGAACAGTGGAAATTGGTACAAGTTCTTTCTCGCGTGAAGTCTGTCTGGTTTTAAAATGTCATGTTTTAGCTGAGATTARCACCTGTGTATCAGAATTTGCATAGGAGATCAAAGTTTTGTTCAATCTCCAACTGGGGATTTGTAGATGGTGACTTTCAYAGTAGGTGACTTTGAAAAATGSATGTTACCTTGAAAACRRGAACTCTGTTTTTTTTTCCTGCTASAGTTCCATTGTAACCTCTTCATTATCAAACAGATCCAGAGGGATTAAGGTATTTACCCTGCCCTAACTGTAGCAGGATGTTTTCCAGATTTCAGACCTGTTTCTTAATAYATAGGAGAACAAAACTTCATTTTTGGTCTGATTTCCTAAGGAAATGGAGCTTGTGGGTGGTGGTCATAAGTTGATGACTCTCCCTTCTGAACCTCTTGGCCAWATTTGAGCTTGTTTAAACCATCAAGTTTTGTGCAAGCAGCAAAGAAAATGGGCAAACYGGGTTTTCTTCGCTAAGTTGTTCTGTGGACTGCCCAAGTTCCTGGTACTGTGTGTTCACRTAGAGTAATTTCACATGGGCAGAGAAGTCTGTCTCTAAGATGACTTTTTTAATAATAGATTTTTAAAAAGAGCGACTTTTTCTCCTGATATGCACTCTGCAACTGAGCAGGTTAAAGCCATAATTGATTTCCTTGCACCTCTTTTCATAATGACTGTGCAGCTAAAAGAAACGTTTCAGCAGGAAGAATTTCGTGTTGTGTCTTCCAACAATATATCCATCAATATTTTTTCCTTTTTTTATATTTTTTTCCCCTGAGGCTTAGCAGGCTTGATGTTGTGCTAATTATAAAGATCTTTGTGGGGGAAAAAAAAATTGCAAAACAGAGGCTGTTGCAGTGGGTGGACTCAAATATACTCTGTATTTATGGACTGAATTTCTTGGGCTTTAGCTTCTAAGTCTTAGGTGTTTAATTCCTTTCTCTGCTACTCCAAATTGCCTGTTCAGCTATGCAGCAAAATGTCAGCACTGCTTCTTTCATTGCATCTTTCATTGCATCTAAATTCAGATATTTGCTATCTCTTTCAAGCAAGACCATAAGAA
Organism: Eudromia elegans; assembly: GCA_003342815.1. Lineage (NCBI taxonomy): Eukaryota > Metazoa > Chordata > Aves > Tinamiformes > Tinamidae > Eudromia > Eudromia elegans. The sequence continues at coordinate 2,263,913 of PTEX01000029.1, read as the reverse complement.
ATGTCAAAATTGGACTCATGTATAGACAAAATTAAGAGCGGAAAAATTTGGCATTGAGGAAAAAAGAAGAGCTTGGTCTTTTAAAGACTGCTAAAATTAGGTTTGGATGGATTTGTTTTCAGTTTAATGAATACATTTTTCGCTGTCTTTCTCCCCTGATCCTACATTACAAATTCTGGCCAATATTTCCTTGTTGACACCCTCACGTTCTCCCCTTCTGCAGCTCTTGCTCTTGCCCGTCTGCCCCAGTGAGGTTTGGGGCTCTGCCTGCCTCTCTTTGAGCTGCTGTGTCGGGATCCCGCTGCGTGTGGGAGAAAGGGAGGCTGAAAGCGACTCGGAATTAGGGCTGAGCTAAGTGCCAGCAACCAAAAATAAACATCTATTTAAAATGCTTAAATCGGGCTTTTTCCATAAAAATAAGTGTTGAATACTGCCAAGTCTTATGATAACATACATGGCTTTGTTAGATGTCAAACATTATTTTGTTGTTTAACAAAGGCGGGGGGAGGAAAAAGCTACAGAATGCCTGCAGGAGCTTATAGATTTGTGCTTACTTGCATGCGAGAGTAGATTGAATTGTTACTTCTGAAGTTACCRTTTACTATTTTACACAGAAAGAATATGTGAATGCAGGAAATGGCATAAAAATACTGTTCTCTTTATTCTGATTACTGTGTTGGAAAATTTCTGGAGAAGGATACATAGAATTATGTCTATTAATCACTTCTACCCAGAAGAGCGATTTATGAAATGCAGTAAACAATAAAATTAGATCAGTCCCCAAAACAGTACATCTTATTCCTGGAGAAGTGGCGCCTGGGGCAAACATAGTGTGCTCGGGACCCGGTAAGGGAGATGCCGTCTGCAGAGAAGTCTCCTTTATTTGCCTGGTTTCCTATTCCTTTTCCCTTGGGAGAAGGGGCAGCCTTATTGAAATCAGCTGTTTGGGGAAAATGTTCTGCTGTTCGGTTGCAGACGTGCTGGGCTGAAGACCGAAGAGCACTCTCACCRTCGAGCTGGGCTTTCTGCTCTCTCATCTGAGCATCGATGTCTAATTTGTTTCTGTGGGAGGGAAGTGGGAGTGGGAACAAGTCTGTGTTTTACTCAAGTTCTTGAACCAAAATAGTTGAGTGCTTGAACATTCTCACTGAAAGCAGCCGGTACTTTGTTATCACGGTGACACTTGGAGACTGGTGGGAGATGATGAAAACGAAGCGTTCCAGGACTCCCTCATGGGAGCTTACTGAAATGATGCTCTGCGTGCTGTACATTTTGGAAGCCTTCAGTAATGATCACCCTTCCCTTTCATTAAAGTAGTATTTGGTCCCACACACAAAATGAGGAGATGCCCTGCAGTTCATATGGCACTGTAGTGACGGTTCTGCCCTGTGACTTTCCTCCTTCAGTATTGCCCTATACATCCAAGGGCATCAGTCTTCATCTTTGAGTGGCTAGGTTGTTTTTGGTGTCCTTACTGCCCTGAGTCCATCAGAGACAAGAGGGATCTTGTTGCTTAACAAAAATCCCAAATGGTTCTTAAAAAAACAGCTGAGACCAGAGTTCAAAGCTGGGTTTAGGACTTTGACCAAGCAATTCTGATTCACTTTGGTTTTGCATCACTAATGATGCGGTTCCTAATAAAGTATTCAAAATACTTGGTAAACAGTGACATATTTATTGTTTTGGAATGTGTTTCCCTTAGGTTGAGAAGTAGATGGATAATAATAGAAGCACTGGCTAAATCCAGATTCGGTCTCTCTTCTCCGGGGAGTTGTTGTTCAGAGTCTTTCTGCTTTGTAGGAGGCTTTTTCATGCTATCTTTTTGAGCTGAGCATTTGCTGCACCTCTTCTGAGCCTCAGACTAACTCACAAGAGATWGCTGGATTTCTCTAATCCTGTGTAGTTAATTCCGGTTATTTTATTCCTTTCCAATCTCCCTCAAAGGTTTGAAGAAGTCCGGAACTGACATCTTGCCAAATTACTCTAAAGGTGGTTTGTGATAAAAGAGTGATTGAGAATCTCTCCTTTCTTCTCCTTTCTGAGGCTGTGTGTTTCCTTGCCGGATACAAAAGCTTGTGCAAAGTTAAGCCTCTATTTCCTTTTTCTTGAGGGGAAAAAATGATACAGAAGGTGTGCACTTAATGACTTTGTGTATTCCTTGGAGGATTGCACTAGTTGAGCTGCATCRAAAGTTGGCTTTTAGCAGACCAAATCTGGTGTAGATGAGATTCATATAGTGAAGCTGGAGAAGGTRGATGTAGATAGGCTTCTCTTTCTGTAACCAAAAAAAGTGTGTATGTGGGTTTTTTTCTGACYATATAGATGCAGCTACAATGTAAATAAGTTAGAGTAGGTCTTYGAATTCCTTGCTAGTAGTAGCAATAGGTTGGCACTGGTTATCTGCTCTGCAGTGCTGAAGCTTTTTAAATCAAATCTTTATGTATTTATTGGTACTAGAAGGATAATACCGTGACTTTTGTGTCCCTTGTGGCTTTGTGTAATGTCTGTGGCAGAATTTTGCTGCGTGAAGACACTGGGCTCCCTCCTTTACCCCTTTTCATAGGATGCGACTGCTGCACTTGGATGCTCCGTCCTCTGCCCTTAACATCACGTCATGCGTTGCAGAAGAAAAAAGATGTTGCCTAGCGTTGAGTTTCACTTATTTATTCCCGAATTGTAAACTTGATTTGCTTCCCATGTAGGAGGAGAGCAAGGTACTTGCTTGATTGATCCCTTACTTGTAGGGAGGGAGCAAGGATGTATTGATCCCACACAGCCTGCCCCGCCTGCTCTGCAATGCTCTTAATTGCCCTTTTACTGACTTGGCTTCAGAAAGAATCTTCTGAGTTTCCCATGTTATTTAGGATGTTATATGTGCTTGTTATTTAGGGTGTTGTATGTGCTATGGCAGGCTCTTCAGGCCCCCTGTGGAAAGAGGGTGACCCAGCTCYGAGAGGTAAAGCAGAGGCAAATGCGGTGCCACTTCTCCATATTGTCCTGCTCTTTGCTATTCCAGTCTTTAGGTCCCAAGTGGGTCCTTCATCATCCCAACTGCACCATGTTTCCTGCTCTTGCATCTTTAGAAGAGTCTATTTCTTCTCAGTCTTTGATATTTGTAGCACGTGAGTAAACAAAATCTGGCAGAGATTTTCCTGTTTCTATCGAGTCACTTATGATGAAGTCCACAATATAAGTCGCAACTGTCTGCAGTGCTGTTAGTGGTATTTGGGATTATCTTTATTATTAGCACTTCAACAGGATCCGCTGTAAGGGAGTGTGGAGTGGTTCCTTCTGTACCACTTGAGCTGAGTCAGCTGAATTGCCGTCCCCAGTACGGTCACAGCTCTGGGTCAACAAGAACTTGTGCCCGCGGCCTCAGTTTCTCCCCAGTGGTGCAAGTCATCTTTGAGTCCTTCTTGGTAGCAAAGATCCCTTTCTAAGGTGTAAAACAAACAAACAAAAMCCCTTAAACTTGAAAACAGCTTTTATCAGTTGATAAAACACCCCCCCAATATTGTTTTTCATTTTTCAGGTCACCTTTAGACAGCTCCAGAGTAGGKTATGGTGATTGATAGCACCGAGGGCCGTTTTTCCTTTCTCTTTCCCCCAGGTGCAGGGTGACCTCAATGTATATTACTGTGTTCTTAATTGTATGCATCCTTTGTGTTCGTGCTGTTTGACGAGAGAGAATAAAGTAGTTATAGATAAAATTCCAACTCTATCTGCCAAAGTGAATCCAGCCTTGGGCTTTAAGGATAAAATAGCTGGGAAAACGGGAAGTATTTTTTATTTTTTTCAAAAGCTCCTGCTGAGGTTGGTAAAAGGACGTTCTAACAATAGCCTGTTTTTAGGAGCTGAGGTTGAGTTTATGCTATCTATATTTTAGCAGAGAGAGATAGGAAGAGATGGGATTGAGTAGTCATAAGACTAAAATGCRTCTTGGATCTCTTAGTTACAAATAGCCTGTGGTCATTTGAAGCACAYGGCATCTGCTATAAAGACAGTGGTGGAAGCCAGTGAATAGCTGCAGCTTTGCACCCATTTTTATTTATTTTCTTTATTTTTCATGTGGAAGCACAGTGATGTGGARGCATCCACAGAGAAAATGGACAAGATCCATCAGCATCCTGACTCCAGCGTGMGCTGCCATCCCATCCCGATAGGTCCTACTCAAGTAAAGATCCTCCAGAAGGAGCATTTTTCAGCATAAATGAATTTACTAATGAGCTTTCCTCCCCCAAAACGATGAAGAGATGCCAAACGACATGTTGGGAAGTGCCAAGCAGGAGGGAAATGGCTTTTCTGCCGACTGTCATCAGCAGGCTGTGGTTTGTTTACAGTCCTTCCTTGATCGCTGTAGCCTTCCTGTCAGTGCCGTGCACGGCTGAGGCTCCCGCGATGGCCTCGAGGAATTGAGGTTTCTGAGCCAATATCAAATCTCTTGTCAGAGGAGAAAGTGGCCTCGGGCTAAGGAGCAAACGAAATTAAGCAGTGTATCTTGGATTCTTCCATGCTTTTTTGGGGTATTTATCATTCTGACTGCACAGCTGTGCTATAGTTGACTGCGGAGCAGAGGGAATTTAATAAACTGTGGGCATAACTTTTGGGTGACTGGTTTTAGGAGGAGATTTGCTGAAAAGCATTTGTAGTGGGGTACTCTTGGAGCGATGGCAGCAGCTTATTAAGAGGTGCGTCCTGCTCGGAAGGAACTACTCTTGCAAGTTGTAAAAACAAAATGAATTCTTCTTCCCTGTCACCCCCAACCCACATGCAAGTCCTCAACTTTTGCTGAACGGGATCTTAGTGTTATCTGGAGAGGATTCTGCTGGGTGTCTGGAAGCTCTTTGATCCAGTTGCTGCCCAAATATAGCATAGCATAGGGCTAATGTTACAAAGCATTAGCAGAGCTGTGCGATAGAAAAGCAAATGACCTCTGGCTCTTGCCTTTCGTATTAATTCTTGTCGTTTATGATCACTGAACTCGCATACAATAGGCTAGTCCGTGGCTGGTAAATGGTACGACCTTCCCGTGRAGTTTCCTCTTGGAATAATAGGGATAGTCAGAATATACCGGCAGTAAAATGGATGTAGGTCTGGCCTGTGCATTTTCTGTAGGGAGAAAAATGCTTGTGAACAGTCTAATTAGGCCAAGTTTTATTCTCTTATGCTTTACTGCCAATAAAAKTTCCTTGCTGGAGAAAAATGAAATGGAGCTGTAGCCCAGAGTAATGTGAATTGCATTAGTGCAGGTCGTGAAYGTAAGGTAAAGTTTCCAAGTAATTTAGAGACCTAAATTTTGTAGAATTTCAGTGATACTTAGGTTTGGGTCTCTCCYGAAATGCTTCTCTCTAGTACTTTACAAAGAAAATGCTCTGATGGTTGGCAGCTGAGATGCTGTTTGTCTGCATGTATATATCTCTTCCTGTCCATGCCCTTATACAAAGTGACTTTTTCAGTGTTTTTAAAATAGACTAGGAGAAGTGTTGAGTAGGTCATGGATTTTTGGTGTTGACAGTTACATACTTTTTGTTGTAGTGTAATAGATAAATGAGACTAACTTGTCCCTGTCCGCCCAGTACTGGGGAACGTGTGTGTCTTCCCTTGTTTATCTGCTCTTCTGGAATAGTTCGTTGCCCTTTAAAAGCTGTTCCTTAATTTCTTGTCACCGAGTTAGCGTCTCGAGTTTATCTGAAGGGCTTTAGGCCTCTGTAGTTCATGTTKTCTTTTCCAGGCTTGCAAAGACCACTAGCAGGTCTCTACAAGCAACTTGSCTTTCAGGCAGCTCATCCCCTTGGCTGCTTTGGTAATGCATTAGTAATTCTGAGTTTTCTGCTTGCCATCCATGAAGTTGACAACAGAAAAGGCTAATTGGAAGAGGAGTAAAGAGGAAAGGGAACTGTCAACACTTGGACAATATATGACATGAATTTGTTTGCATAAATTGGGTTRTGAGCTGAGGCTATTTGTGTATCGTTTCTCATTCTGAAATCGGGAAACAACTTGCTTTCAGAATAGGAATAAATCATTTACACAGGGTTTGACTAGGCTTTGAGTGCCTGGAGACTTTTTAAGGAATTGTAGAGGGTTTTAGTGATGTGACCCCACTTGTTGCACTTTTTGCTATTGGAAACATGGGTTGCAGACTGCTCTGTGCTGGTAGGCTTCGGTTTAAGTTGCTGCTACTCGTTATTGTGGAAGAGTAGGAAGCATCGCATCTTATATAATGTGTAGAATTAAAAAATAAATGCCACTTGCAAACAGAAGCTACAATGCCAGAATGATGAATGCTTAACAGGCGCTGAGGATTTCATAATATAACCTGAAAGGGGGATTGTATCAAATCATGCCTCCTTGAACTCGGGAGAAAGGATGGGTGCTGTGCTTTACCTCTTAAATCTAAGAGTGGGAAAGTATTTGTGTTTCCCACTTCGCCGAGCTATTGTGTTTTTTTTTCCACACCTACATAGAGAAAAATGATGGCTTGGTAAAAGAAGAGTCGCTGCAAAAAAGCCTGACGCAAGCAAACCCATCAGCCCAGCACGAGACGGTGTTTCTTTACACAAACACCTTTTAGGCACGAGAAGTTTACAGTGTTCACTTGGTTGTACAGAAAATGCACGAATTTGCAGTCCATGGAGGGGAATATGAATCCAGCTGTTTGTATTATGATTATTATTTGTCTTTGATTGTAGGCTCATGCCTGAGGAGAGCAGCCAAGCTGAAGAATGTGCACTCCTTGAGTCAGGAAATAAATATAGTGTGGTACTCTATCCCAGGCAGCCACAAGAGGAAGCAGGAATACAGGGTGAAAAAGGAAGGAAAGCATAACAAAACAAACCAAAGGAACAAACAAAACAAGACCAGGAATAACAAACAAGCTAGAAAACACAGCTATAGAGAGTAAGAAATATCCTCCTCCTAACTTCAAGAAAACTAGCAATTGATGATGATTTCTTGAAATGCTTTTTCTAACACACTAAGAATTTCAAGGGGCTTCTAGTTAACTTTTAAGATGTAGTATTTGTAATATGAGAGATATAAAATGCCCAATTAGAGACACTCTGGAGGTTCAGGAACTCCTGTGCGGTTAATATATTTTGTAAGTAGATTTCATAAACTTATTAATGAGCTGTAAGTGGAGAATGTGGGAGGTGTCACCTTCTTAAAAAAAGCTGTTGTGCAATTACTCACTGTAATTCTGTCCAAAGGCAGCTAAACTGGTGGTAGCTTATGGACCTTGTGGATGWTCTCAGCAGCCAGTATGGAGGGGGCTCTCAAGGGCCATGTGCTGTGGTCCCGTATCTGTACCATGTGCACTGACCTAGTGACATGCTGGTGTGTCATGTCTAATTTACTCTGTGCTTTTCTTTAGCACTGGTGCAGCATGTGCCCTGCGGATCTGACATTTCTCAGAAGCATCAAGCCTACCTGCCTGTGCTCTGGARCACACGTGTGTTTATTTGCCTGGTAGATGTGCATCTCTATCTAATGGGACTTGGGAGCAGGCTGTCACTGGTAGATACCTARGCCATCTTTTCCCAAGACACTATTTGAGACACAGGCAATGAACTGGAGGGGTTATTGCAGTTGTGGCAGGTTGCTTTCAGCATTCAGGATCTCGTGGTTTCTTCCTGTTATGTATCTTGGTCTGTAGTAGGAAAGTGCAGTAGAGCAACTAGGATATAGGTACTGTGTGGGAGCTCTCTGCTGAAGCTGGGACATCTGATTGAGCCCATGTTCCAATGCTGGAGACATGGGGTGTTGTGGGATGTGTCAGGGGAGATTAACTTTTCCTAAGGGACTAATCACACAAAGATGTGGAATGAGGAGATACTCACAATGAGCATTGTTTGTACCTGCTGAAATGATTTAATTCCTAGGATCATGTCACCTGATGATATGTGTTTCAGCTTGGTGTACAGGTACATTCTCTATTTCACCATTTGGTCAATGGAGGTGAGTGGATATAGCTCCCCTCCACACTGGTTAGTTCTTTTCATAGTGATTTGTGCCTTGAAGGGTTGACCTGTCTCTTCTCTTAAAAGGCTTATGCTTGGAGATTCCAAAGACATTAGGATTGTAGTGCTAAAGTGCTATGACATTGCATCCTACAAATGTCCGAGATATAGTTTTATTGCTGAACTGAAGTGGTTATAGATAATAGTGAGGAAAACTGTTAAAGAAAAAAAAAAAGCTTTCAGCACTGCTTATATCATCATCCAAGTTAATGCATTGATGAGCAGGTAGTTTGGTTTTGATGGAAACRAGCTGCAGCAGAAGTCTTCTTCTGCAGTAAAAACTCCCTGCTCGGAGTCTACAGCTCAGCACTGGAGAAAGCTGGAGATCCCAACTCGTCTGTTCCTTGCTGTAGACCACAAATCCGTGCAAGTAGAAGCATCATCTTTTCGAAATTCACATTTTAGCTCTCATTCAAAAGCGAGGGCTTTCTTTTATAGTGTTCTGGCTGTTATGTTACCTGGAAAATGGCTAAGCAGAAAGTCAGTGGGTGGTTGTAAACAGCTGGGCTGAATGTGTGTAAGTTTTCACATTATGTGAATGTTATGCTGTAGTTTGTCAGATTCTACTGTTGCTACAGTATTTCTTCCAATTTGGATATTTTTGGTTAATGTTCTGTTAGATTGTGTTTTTACATGGTTATATGCTGMAGGTTAGTATTTTTTGCGTTTCATTTTGAGAAAATAAATACTAGTTTTGTTGAACTCTTTGATACATTTTTCATAATGGCTTAATAGCAGAGCTACCATGAAAGCCTGCTTCCCAACAATGTAGCGTGATTTCCATACGGGTGGGGAAAAAATCCAAGCATCTTGATGTGTCATTAAAATTTAAAGAAGTATTTTATGAAATTCTCCCTGGCATTTCTCAAAAAGATTCATAAAATTTTAGTGACACAGTACACACAGCATAAAAACAAAGCTTTAGAAAGCACCAGGCTGCTTTTCTTCTCAGCAGAGACTGATGGAGACTCGGCAAAGACCAGCAGACAGGCCTGACTGAGCAGCCGTGGAGATTGTCGTGTAGGATGCAGTCTTCAGTAGCAGCCAAAAGCCTTTGTGCCCCTGCTGTCCCTTTCCTGCCAGGTTGTTCTTCATCACTGGTGTTCTGCAGAACATGCATGGTGGTTAAGTACAAGCGGGTGCCCTACTCAGTAGTCTGTCTTGCCCATGACACTATCTTGGAAATGGGAAGGCTCAGAAGAACCTCTTGGCTGTTAGGCCAGTCTCCAATTTGAAGACATTGTGTCCTATCCTTGTGATTAATTTCTGGTTGTTTAGAAGATTGTATGTCATCCTCTAGCATGTCTTTGAGAGAAAGACCACTATGGCTGTGTCACAATCTGTACTGCTGTAGACTGCTACATCCACAAACATCTGTAAAGAAATATTTTTTTTTCTTGAACAGAAATGGTTCATCTATTGCTGATTTAGTTTGACTACCTGTAACAAACACTTCAGTAAAATATTTACAATATATTTGCACAGTATTGTAGCCAAGAACTGACTTCTGGGTAGCTTCTTGCAGATCCTTTGATTTTTGCATGTTGGAAACTTCTCATGCCTTCACATTTGCTTTACCATGTATTCCAGACAGTTCTCTTTTAAAGAGTTAGATATTTAAAGAGCAGGCTTAAACTTCTTATTTGAAGTCCATATTTGTTTGACTTCTCTATGCACCTTCTTTGATCTGATCTGTGGAATCTCTTATCTAAATCTTATTTATTGCACTTTCATTAATTCTTCAGAAGCTAAATGCTGCAGCTTTTGATTTTCTTGAAAATCTATTTTTTATTAAAAAGGATGCCTGACTTGGCAGCTTGTGCTTCTGATGTGGCATTTGGGAGCAGTTCAGCAGATCCAGCTTGTGCTCCCTGTGCTTCCCCAACCCTTGTGGCTGTTGTACTAATCCCCCATGTTGTCATCTGATGGGACCATGCATTGGCTTCAGGGCGTGTAATGGGTTTATTGGTTTATTYCCTTCCACCTATGATTTTGTTGCATTTGTGTCTGGCATGGGGGGGACTTTTGCTTCGTGGCAACAGCTCCTAGGCATTAAAAAATAAGCGTCACTGTTCGTGTTGACCAGGAGGTCAAAGCGTGACCTGCTGAGAAGGGTGGAACGAGGGACAGGAGAGGTGCAGTCCAGTTCCTATAGCCCTTCTTTGCTATTGTAGGTGCAGAAATATGCCTTTGGGGTTAAAGATTATGTAGAGTTTTAAGGCATCTCTGATTTGAACGCAAACAGTGTTGGAAGTTAAGGTCCTACTTACTTAAGTTCATAAAGTTCACAGTAATTTTAGTGATTTTTTTTTTTTTACCAGATACTTATTTTGTCTTTTAATGGCTACACTTTTATTTAATACACAATGTGATGCTTTTGATAATATGTCTGAAAAGAAAAAAGTACATTCTTTAGATAACCTGGAGAACTTTGTTATAAAAATAATTGTGGAAAATAACTTTTCAAAAAGTGGATGGCTTTAAAACTGTTTATATTCATAACTGCAGTGTATGGTCATAAATGCAGTATTGAAGCAAAAACACCAATCAGATTTTGGGCTTGTTTCCAAGCCTAGAGGGTCATATGTTGTTTATAAGGTTCAACTATTAAACATAGTAGTATTTCTGGAGATATGTTTTAGCTATCAAATTGCAGTAGCCTGAAATAAACAGACTTTTATTACTRGCAATTAAAGAATAAATTTTGTTTTGTATTTTTTCTGACTTGCTTGAAGATAAACCTGACGTGTGAGCATCTTCTTGGTCCATTTTTGCTGCTTTTACAATCCTCCAATGTGTGCTAGGCAGGGAAAGAAGGACGGGTGATGTGGGCTACTGTCTGCAGACATTGTGAGTCTCAGTCCACAGGAGACTTGGACCACTTGTGTGCTTGGGTTCAAAGCTGCTGAGATGAGTAAGCATATGCTAAATGTCTCTGCTTGGGACCTGGCATCTCCTGCTGCCTTTTTACATTCACTTTTAGGGTTAAATATGTCAAGTGTTGAATGGATGCGTGGTTTTAATAGGTCTTTCCAGTAAGAGTGAACTAATAGTTTCATGAGCAGTTAGAAATCAGGAAGTTTAATTTTCTATGAATTTATCCATCTTGGCTAATTAAGGGAATTGTAGTATTTTTTTTATATTGGTTTCTCGTAATCCTGGGGAATCACCGTGCTCTTCTGCCCTGTTGYTCTCTTGCAGAGCATTTTTGATAGCAGCATGTGGGATGCCATATTCAACACAAGAGATTAGCTCATGGAGTAAAGAATTAAGAGGGACTTGGTGTATCCTCAATTCTTCTCTTATCAGCTGCTTAGTTTCACAAAACTTATCCTCGAGACATCTACTGTCTACCAGAATAGATGACACCGTTGAGCAGGTTTTATAGAGGATAAAAAATGCACACAACTATTGACTATTTGASTTCTCTTAAAGTCTTATGAAAAGACTGCATTCTGGGTTGTTTATAACTTCTGTGTTTTCTTTATTAGTAGAATAGTTGAGAATTTGTATCCTTTGCATAGAAAGTGATATAGTAACATTAGACACGTTTTCTTTTCTGAAGAGAACAACAGAGCAGAGCTTTGTGTAAGAGGACCTTGCATTGTGATTTTTTTCCAATTACTAATCATGTTTTGATAAGGGAAATGTAAGTGGTTATTGCTCTATTGAGACTCTTGCATTTTTGTATGAATGTCTCTATTTTTAATATTTTTATCACACTGATTTTGGCCAGAACCTTTTTWAGGGATCTTTTAGATGAACTTGTGAATTTTTTTAGGATGCAAACTTTTTAGGATGCATTTGGGCTCTTATACGGAAGTCAACCGTAATGACAAAAAGAGCCACCGTGCCCTGCTGTATCCCTGGTGTTGTAGACGTGCTKCTTTTTGCTGCTTGGATTGGATGCACCTTTGAATCGGTTGTCGTTRTTATGCATTCTGAATAACGCATCCTAATTCCCTAATTACACATTTACCTACTCTAAATTGTCTCATATTTACCCAGTGCCACATAATTAGGGAGTTACACAATTTGTACAATAGATTCTGMGTTTCATGTTTTCTAGTTGGAAAAATATGGAAGGAAAAGGCTTAGGAGGTGTAGATATAAACGTTTCCCAAACATTTGCATAGTTTTCACTTTAGGAACACCTACTAATTTTTTAATAAAATAGAATCCTGTTTGTGCTTTTAGTTCCTCAGAAGAGCCACGAAGTGCAGAACTCATCACTGCCAAAATGTGTGTTAAAATTCAAAGCCTARAACAGATACTTGGATTCTCCATTTCTTCCTTGGGCCTTTTTTTGTTGATGCAAAGCAATATTTGGTTAAAGAATCTACGTTGAGTGACTCTCATCAGACATCCTCGTTTTCTGTAAGTTTTTAGAGCCTCAATGTTTATTAAAATAGCATATTTTATATGAATATTCCACCTGTCCAGAAACTATTAGCAGAAAACATCCATGACCACAGAATTCAAGGATGGTTGATTTGCTGCCAATTAAAGTACGATGCCCGTTGGTTGTGACTTTCACTAACATGAGTTCCTTCCTGTATCTGGGAAATGGTTTGAAAATGGCCAAATGGAAAACCCTCTTCTGTCTTCTCTTATTTACCTTGAATACAAGAAAACCATGCAATTAGTAAAACATTTGCTGCTTTTGTTGTTTGACATCTGAGAAGTGATGCAATTYTTTTCCTTTAAAAAAGAACCTAGAGCAAAACCACCCCTAGATTACTTTGAACGCCAGGCCTTTCCTGGTAATCAAGTGTTTACAGGAAGATGCTTTGTTCAAACCTTTTCTGGGGCTCTGTATGCTTAAACAAAGGGCTTTTAGACTTAAACACAGCTGTTCATTTGAAAATGAAAAATCAAATTAAGCAGAACCAGCTTTTGAAAGTTAATGTTGTATAGCAACTGAAACAAAGGAAGAAAATACTGTGTTTTACGTTTCACTTAAATAACTTTTTTAAAATAAAGTTTTCAGCTAAAAAGTGTGGTTTCAAAGCTGCTCATCTCTTGCTGTATCCCGCAATAGAACATCTGCGTTCATTCTGACGCGGATGAATGACATGAATTAAACCCAAACCGTTGAAGTGCTCTTTTTAACATAATTACACCTTGTTCATTTTGGAGACACAATGCAGGGATGAAATGCCAATTAAGCCTGGTATGTTAATGAGATTGAGACTGAATAGGGGATTAGAGCGGACACAAATCCCAGTGGAACTGATTTGATATAATCCCTCAAGTTTGTTCTGTTTTCAAATGTACAATAACATTTCTATTAAAATTTCCAGGCGTAGTATAAAAACAAAATCCAAAGAACATGTTCCACTTGGAGACATAGTTCAAGAAGTTTTAGGCTGGATCTTACTTTGGTAAACCTCGTTTTGTTGTCTATATTAATGTCAGATTGAAAGAAACTTTTGCATGTGTCTGGCTTCTCTCTGTTGTGCATTTTTGTCATGCATGTTATCATGGGGCTCCAAGATATGTATTAGTTGTAGTCATTTCACTGTAGATTGCTTTGGCTTGGGGGATGAGGATATAGAATTAATGATACAAATAACGATACTTTCCACTTGTAAAGATTCACCTTAACAATTAAAACCATTTCTCTTTAAAAATCATGTATTATTTCAAGTACGTTGATGCTGCAAGGACACTGGATAAAGTCCTCTGAAAGTGGTGCTTGCTGCATACCAAAGTTCATTTTGAGAAATTCATCCTTTGGTCTGTTCAGGGCAGCTGGACTGTATCCAGCTTGGGTTTGGTTTTATTTTCTCTGTCTCCAAATGGAAATTTTTGTATGCAAGACTGAGGAGCTTCCATGTTGTCAGCCACTCAAGGCAGTTTTATAAGGGAGAGATTCACAGACATGCTGGAGAAGAAAGAATTCCCTTCTGTTCCTCCTGTATAGTTTAATTTGTTCTTTTATTGCACAGAGAGAGAAGCCCTTGGGAAGCTTTTTTTATTTGTCCTATATTAGATGGTGTATTAAAGCCTGGATTCACTTTGTGGCAAGGAGTCAAGTTGTTTAAATAAGTGATAATTCTTATCTTTTAAGGGTATTTTTAGGTTTTTCTTTCCGAACAGAATTTAAGTGTTAAAGATGGTAAACAAGTACCCTGTTGCTTTACAGATGCAAAATCAAATAGCAGCTTCAAATAATCAAAATATTGTCCTTTAGTACTGAATCTCAGTTCAAACCTCTCGAAAATGGTTGTCTTAATTAAGCGTATTTTTTCTTCTGCTCCTCCTTTTAGCTTATGGCAGCACCATTTGTCATCAATCTGTTTTCCCATTTGCTTCAAAACATCTCTTGGGTTAACAACTAATATTGAAGTTGATTATTAATATTGCTAGAGATAACGCTGGTTTTGAGGAGTGACATAATCCGAAGTCTCCGTGGTTGTGTTCAGTGCTCTAATTATCGCTGCTTAGGATACCTAGAAATCCTTTTACTGATGTCTCAGCTCTTTATGTATGAAGTTCTCCTGGGGTAATGATGGCTTATGTAAGAGGTCTTGTTTTCTTCACACTGTTCAAAGATCAAAACGGGCTCTTTCTGGCTCTGAAAAGACCACGTATCTCCTGATTTCTACTACTCGGCTTGCTGTGTCTCAATTATCCTCTGTGATTTGAATAACTTTACTGGTTCTGCTTGGGAGAGTTTACCGCGTGCTTCCCTTGAAAGGGAAAGGAAGGAAGAAGCACATGGGGAATGTGCCATGTGCCGGAGCTGTCATAGGGCTGCTGCAATGGGCCCTCCGTAGGGCCATGGTGACTGTCCCATGCTGCAAGCAAAGAGAAGGTTCTGCCAAGGAGAACAGTCCTGTGTGTGTTTGCTGGCCATGGTGTCATTGCCCTGGATTTGATTCAAAGCAGGATTATCCCTTTACTTGCAAGACGCTGGTGTTTTGACTTCATTTCTTACAGATTAACCTAATCTTTTCTCTATTTGGATAGCAGAGCTTTGAAGTACTGCTGGGGCCTGTGTGTGGGATCGGGCAGGGGTCCCGGCTCCGGGATCCCTTCCTGCTGCCGCTTGGCAAACTCTGACGCTCCAGTGGCCACGTCACTTATAGGAAAACCAAAAACCTGCTGCCTGCTCCTGCTGCTCCGCTGCACCTTCAAGGGTGGAGAGAGGTGCCTTGATTCGCATTCAGCTAGGACTGAAAATTAAAGTGCAACTTTGAACTGGTGTGTATTATTCCAAAAAACAACAACAAAAACCATGGGGAGTGCTGGAATGAGATGGGCAAGAAGAAAACAACTCTGTTTTTAAGCTAATGCCTTACCTAGGAATTGATTCCTTTACCAAGAGAGTTGGCTTAACAGAACTGTTTCATTATAAAATATGGACCTGGAGCTTTTCTGTGACACTTTGGTGTTATTTCTAAATGTGTTTAAAGAGGAGGAAAAAATGATTGCCATGGGTGTGAACTCCAGTTTGGCCATTCCTCTTGTCCTCTGGAACATCTTGTGCAGTGTTGGGGCTGTGCACAGCCTTGGGTGGCATCTCTGCTTACTCGCTGGCCTTCTTCACTTCTCACGGGCGTGCTCCTGTGTGGATTTTGGCAGTGCTGTCTCTTCCCAGACAGAGAAAACCAATGTCATTTGCTTCTCATGTTGAGTCTTGGGGTTTTTTTTGTTCCTAGGACCAGAGCTGGAACGTGCCCTGCACAGCTGTGTTGAGCTGCTGCACGTTCCGTCTGTTGTGCAGGTCCCCCTGTGCCCATTTAAATGGGGAGATCTTTGGTTTTGTTTTTACTGTTTCTTTCCCTGTAATCAAATTTCATGGACTTTAATAAGAGATACTGTCAATGCTGCAGTTGGGCAGTGAAACTCTGATCGTTACCTATCTGAGCGTGGCTGTTCTGCCTTAGGCAGCTGGTTAGATAAATTCCATCCTTATCTCTTAGTTTTCTAGATGTTAGCAGCATCTTCCCTTCTCGGTGACACTTCTCTCGGAAGCTTTTGCTCTAAAGCTTGTGGAGCAGTTACTTAGTCTTGCTCATTATTGGCCCAGGGATCAAGAAGAGATCGGTGATTTGAGTTGAGCCAGATAAGACCGCAGCTGCTAGTGCTGCTTTACGTTTTATGTGCCTGAGATATTATCGGTATTTTCAGTTTGCAAGGGCAAACAGAAGAGAGTTTGAAATTAGAAGTGTCCTTTTGCTTATTATCATCCTTCCTCCCTGGGCAAAGAAGAATTTCTCACCGTCACAGGCACCGTGCTGGAGCCCGTTCTGGTGGCAGTTTTCTTTTACTCATAATTTACCATGTTGACAGCTGCTTAAGGAGCTGGTTGTATATATTGGTTCAGCTAGAATGTATAATTAAAGCAGGCTTTCCTCCTGAAACATCAGCTGCTTTGTTCAATTTAGGAGATGGGTTAGGCAGCCTCCAGCTCGTGTTTTCCAATGGCAGAATGGCTCTGGGAAGAAGGGAGTGAAATTCCAAACTGTGGTGGACACGTGAACTGTAAGAATGCAGCGAGGGATRCACTGAAAGCACTAACTAACCATAAGGGGTCAAATGACTCATCCCAGCCAGGCTGAATTACTTGGCTGTATCTTCTAAAGGTCTCTGGCCTGACCAGTAAATAGTTATTGGAGAGAATCATCTGCTGGTGGTTCACGATCTTCTTGCCTTCTGCTCGCTTAGCATCCYGGCGCCAACACAATCATAAATACATAATTTATTATTTTGAGACAGGCTAATTTGAAAGCAACAACCTTCTTTTAAATTGCCTCATATTAGAATTAAAAGTGTGCTTCGTAAAAAAGGTAATGTTTCTGCCTAGCTTTAGAGGAAAGGCTTTTCCTGATCGTTGTGGTTGCTGGTAAGTTATTGAAATGGGTCTGTKTGCTTGTTTGCTTTAGCCATGTTCTTTTGGTTATGTTATTAATAATGCATGGTGAGTGTCAATTAAACACTAAACAGAAATTCAGATTTTGCTCAGAGCCCATTGAAAAATAAGCATTCTTTCAATGGAATATTTTGCTAATTGAAAAGGAAAAAAAACCCCAACAATTTGGAGTGGGTGTGTGAGAAATCCTGATAATTAGAAAATGATTCTTCCAGCTCACATCTGCCAGAGAATGGTAAATCTTATACATTTAAAAATAAGGAAAAGAAAGGAGCAGAGAACAAATTAGTAGCTCCCTGTTCCATCACTGAGGGGGAAAAGCAGTTAATTAGGTGATTTTTCTCTTCCTTTGACAKGTGTAAATGAGAGTATGCTAATAACAAAGCTGTAACACAAACGATAAAAATTAAAACAAACCCCCAAAATCAACCTCTGAGGTGCCTCTTTGGGCACTGTTATCAACTGGATGCTCTKAGCCTGGCTTGCCTGCTTGGGCCAAGCTGGTGCTGTCTTCTCAGAAGCCATCCCAGCCCCGGCTCCGTGACGGGTTGGTTTGGAGTCGCCCCGTCCCTCTTCCTCTGCGCCGGTTTCCTATTAGATGGCGATTGCTCGTTGCTGAAGAAGGCAGTCGAGTGTAAATTTCATTTTTTGCTTCGGGTAATGTTACCGTATGAGGTGGCTCGACATATCTGTGAATATTCCCCGAAAGAGGAGGATGGAAATCAATAGATGGTGTTAAGATGTTTTAAACAAGGGGGGATAGGGAGAAGGAGGGTGCAGGGGAGATTTTCAGGAGGAGCAAACTGTCTGATTAGATTACAGAAACTTTTCATTTTCATTTCCTTATAGAGGCTTCTGGCCATTCTACTTATTGTTATGAATATACTTGAAATGGGTAGGAATGGATAGAAATATCTCCTTCCTTTTATRAATTTAGAGACACAGAGCAGCAGAAGACCCTTTCTCCTTGAGCAAAGGGATAAAACCGGAGATGAATTCTTTCCTTGTGTCCTGSTTTTGAATTTAGTTAARTGAGAAGGACCTAATCCACTCTGGRGCAAGACTTCYTGAACCTCTTCCGTGTCGCTCCTGTAAATTCACGCTGCTCTAAGCCTTGTGCTGGGAAGTTATTTACCTTCCTTTAAATTTAAGTGCTGCTAAGTTTCTTGCACATTGTGTCTGCACCCCCGACCACCCTTTTAAGCTGTAAGCATGGCTAAAGAAAACAAACTAATATTTGTTTTCCTTGTTCCTTTTATTGTATTTACATTCATTTATTATTCTGACTTTCAAATGGAAGGTGTTTTATGCAGCTGATGCCTTTGTCTCATAAAGCCATTTCTCAGATCCTTGGGCCCATAAAAAAATGGAATTGCAATCTGATTTAGGATTTTCTTGTGAGATTTGTTATCTGTGTGCTAGCAGTAAAAATGGTGTCGAAACAATTTAATTTGGAGGGAATATTTGTTATTTCCATGCTCTAGTTGCTGAGAGTCAGTAGGATACCCACTTCGTGGCAGAATTACCTGTCCTTCGATGCAGTGGACCCATATCTGGCACCTCTGCTCCCTTTGTGCACTTGCTTCCCTGGTAATGCTTTTTTTTGCAAGCAGGGTAACTTGTTTCAAGCTCTCGAGAGCAGCAAGTGAAATCTGCAGGTTTGAACGAGCACTGTTACAGCAGGTAAGCTTCAGAGCCACGTACTGTAGGCAGGATGTTGCAGAAGTTCTAAAAGCAGTGAAAACATGAATGGGATAAAACTCCATTTGGGCAGTTTTTGCAAAGATACTGCACTTGGGCCAGCAAGTCTCTGGGCTGTGAGTTCTTGGGTACTTAGGGAATATTCTGGGACAGTTTTGCTGTGCCTGTGTCCTGCTCTTCACTCTCCATAGGCATCTGCTTTGGCTGCTGCTGCTGGGTGAGGTTATACTTGGTGTGACCCCCTGTGGCTGCTGTTAATCAGCCTGCAAGTTTGGGACTGATATAGAGGCAGTCTTTAAATGGAGTATGTGTGCGATGAGTGCAAAGGATGGCAGTATATAAATGTTAATAATGTAGATGGCTGTCCACRAAATGCATCTCCAGCCTGAAGGACAGTTAACCAACTGTCTGTGCGTCAGAAGATTCCAAGGCAATTGCAGAATAATGACTGAGCAAATTCACTGCACTTCAGGACCTGCTGAGTTAGAAGCTAAGTCACCCAGCCATTTACAACATGAAAGTGGGTATAATTCACTGTTTAAACGATATGTCATTCTTCATGAAGAAACCTTCGCGCTCTTGGTCTTTGCTCCTGTTCAAATTTCATGGGGCATCTTCAATTAAAATGAGCATTTTGAAGCTCTTACTGTTTATAGGCAAAAAATGGTTATCAACATAAAAATCCCAGGAAGGTAGCAGAAAAATGTAATAAAATTTCACACTGTTTAATGCTTATCACCCTCGTTTATCTAGTAGAGCTTTACCAACTAAATGTGAGTGTRGATTCTGTTTTCTTTAGCAGATGAGTCCTGCTTTATCAACCAACTTGCTTGTGTGACTRCCCGTGGAAAGAGCCCGTTACGAGTATTTTCTTTTGGAATGAATTTGTATTTGTTCAGATTTCGTCTCTTTACTTAACAGAGCTGCTTTTCCATAAAGTGGTTTATTTCCAGTGATGTGATTGACCTTCTCCTGTTAGTTCATTTGCCCAATTCTTGGCTGCCTTTCTTCATCTCTGGCTAGAATTTGCTTTGTGGAAAGTCTGCGGGGAGGTGGAAGTGCAGCGCTCTGGTTTGTGTTCCCTCCTCATCCGCAGCAGACTGCTGAATTGCAAACTTTAATAGACCCATACAATGACTTTTCACCTGATAAAATACCGTAAATGCTATTAGCTCCACATGGGCTCTTTGCCACCTCTCCCTTTCCCCCTCGTACGTGAGCTGGGAACAGCTGATATCTCCATTATGCTGAAGGAGAGCTAACTGGGTTTGTCTCCCTTCGTTTCTCTTACGTTATCTGAAATTAAGGTGGTTTTTTCCTCTGAGCTGGCTATCCACATCTTGGAGCCGTGTTTGTCTTATTGTGCTCTTGGGACCATACTGAGAGAAGACTTTGCTATGCCTGTCTTCCAACTATTTCATGGCAATTTCGAGGCTTTTGGGAGATATGGGTTTTTTTTGTGCTCCAAATATTCTCTTGCAAAATGTTTGGTTTTGGACTCCTCTGCATATCTATAGATACCTACATAGATCCCATTGCCAGAATACTTTGCATGTTTATCATGCAAATGCCTCAGATCAGTACGGTGAAATTCTTATTATATGCAGACTTGTACAGCTGAGTAATGGGGACGCAGAGGAGGTTAAACGAATTGCCTGAGGTTAAGCTGAGAGCCTGAGGCGCGGCGAGACTGAACTTGGAACTCCTGAAGCCCAGACCAGCCCTAACCCATTAATATTCCCTCCTGTGTAGTTTGCCACAATTAATTTAGAATCATATCTGCAACTGCAAAATATTTCAGTGGACAAGCACAAAAGAGCTTTTATCCATTGTAGATGGAATTTATTTTCAAGAACCAGACCACCACTAATAAATATTTTCAAAGTATTATGTAAAGCAGAAAAGAAATTGCTGTTGAGGCTTAAGTCTGGCTTCAGGCTAAAGATATCCCTTTTTGTACCTGCGTACATTCAATTACCCGAGACATTTAATATGCTGTTTTAATTTTTTTAAGCCCGAAGGTCACCATTTTGCAGAGCCCTCTCTGTGATGGTGATTGCTGTGAAAACCTGTTAAACACGGAGTCATTCTTGGCCAAAGTGTGTGACAGTTTTTCTAAGGCAGCCTAACCTGCTAACACTGACTTTCTAAAAAGAACACTGGCTTTCTTGTTTAAGCTTATTTTTCTTTAAAAAAAAACCAAAAAAAGGATATTTTAAAAGAAGAAAAACTTATTTGCTTCCAAAGGGTAATTGTTTCATATAACTGCTTGCCTTTTGGAACCTCGTGCTAAGTTTTGGCTGTGTATGACAGGCAAGGTGTGTATGTAGGAGGAGCATCTCATACTAGAGCATTTGCTAATTCTGGTAATTAGCAAATGGTAAACACAGCTGAGGTGTTTGAAAGGTTATCCTCTCTTTTTCCCACCCATATCAATGATTCAGTAAGTGATATAATGGCTTCTGGAGAATGCTTCCTCAGTGGAAGTCAAATTGCTTTGCAAGAGAGATCAGTCCTAACCCATTATAAAGACAAGATAGCAGGGAAGAAGTCTCAGGATTGTAGATGTGGGTGGCTGGGGCTGTGTTTAGAGAATGTTATTTATTAAAGCAAGTCACCTGTGCTGGTGTTGCCGAATTTGGGACACACAGGTAGGAGTGACAAGTGGATACGTTTGCAGCCTTCTGCAGGCAGACGGGCAGAGCTCACGTCCATGCCACGAGCTGCCATCGTAGTTGGGCACTGAGCCCTCGTTAACAGACCTGCAACTCAGCAGGACCTGGCCTTAGTCTGGKGACAGCTGGTACCCAACTTTGAGTACAGAGAACAAGTCAAATGACTCCTTACCTGCAAAATACTGTAGAAATATTCAGAATATTTTATAATACTAGGATTTTTGGTACRGAGATTTCGAAGTTGAGATGGATTGAAGTGTAAGATAATGACACCGGAGGCTTGCATTTCTGAACTTTGCATATTCATCAACCTCATTTTATAAATACTTACTGCGTGTCAGATATGTCACTGGAAACACAACATCAAAGATCCTTCCTCCTTTTATATGGATGTAACTAGCAGTTGTCATTGTCGCCTGCAGTGTAAAATCTGTAGAGATGATCTGACTTGATCTAGTGTTTCTGTTCTTTCTGTACTGCCTGTCTGCCCATTCTCTCACCCTTATTTAGGAAAATTACAAAGTAATTGCCTTGGTACTTTTTTTCTGGTGGAGTAGGATATACATATATCCTGATCTATATTTTAAGGCAGCTTCCAAGTTGCAGTGGTCTAAAGGAAGAGAATTTCATCCAAGTTTTGTTAGGAATGAACGTGGKCAACTTGGTCACCATAATGACTCTATTTGGGTTTTAATGTGTGTGCATTGTAGCTTCCATACATGGAAATAATGTACTGTTTCACAGAGATGAAAGCAGAAGAAAATGGTGTCATGATGTTGCTGCAATAAGAGGTTCTTCCTGAGAAATGAGATGAGAAACTCGTGAATACGAAGGGCTTTTAGAGCTTGAGTATAAAATAGCTTTTCTTGTCTCATTTTGTGGGTCTGCACTGCCTGCTGTCTCGGACAGTGAGAAATATTAAAGGAGAATTCTGGAATCTGCACATAATAAAGTTTCATTTTGAAGCAGATTCTGTGTTCATTTGGCAAAGTTTGAGTATTGTTTTTCAGACGTTCCTCAGTATTGGCTAGTTTCTCACAGATTATACGTGGCATGGTGGGAATCTTGCATGAGGGCAGGATGAATTTGGGTCATGTGCTTTGGTCTGACTATCCTGGTGCCTACAAACCCCAGCACCAGCCCTGTTTCCCCTGCAAACTGTGCGGTGGTTTCCATGGCCATTGGGCAGCTCGTACCATATTGCTCACGTAAGAGCAGTTCTTTTGTGCATCTCTTTTATTGCAGAAGGCTCTGCAGTTCCCTGTGATGAAATATGGTGGATAAGCAACATTCTTGCCAGGTCTGACAAAGCCCTCAGTCATTAACTGCAGAGCTTTGTGACACATGGCTAAGAGATGCAATTTAAATGAGCTCATCCAAAGTCTGCTGGCTTGCCTGGTCCGAAGAGGCATTGCCCTTTTTTTAGAGAGAAATGATCATGAATGGGGRGCAAAACACAGACTATACAAGTGTATGCTTGGTAGCAAATTAGCAGGAAGGGCTGCAGCCGCTTGGGCAAGGGGCAATCCTCTTTCTGTGGGGGGAAAAATGGACTGCCACCAATTTTGTGAAAGTGCAAAGAATCTAATAGGTCATTATACTGGGGCTGTGATGAGAGAGACCATGGAAGCTGTTGGAGATAAGGAGCTGCCACGTATGAAAAACAGTTATCTGTACAGCTCATGTTTTATTAGGTGACCTTCCTAAGCATATAAGCCCTGAATGTAAAGGATTTTACAATCCTTTGGAAGTAGATGTGGCTGAATGGGAAATGTCTGTGGCTCCTGCATACCAGCTTGGGCTGAGCCCTCCTCTGCAATGGGCTGAGGAACGGCAACCCRTGCCAGCACCCTGGGGTCTGCAAACCAGAAAAGGAGGGAAAAAGGTTACTTGAAATGCAGTGTTTTGGCTGCAGATCTGAATGGAAAATAAGCTTCTCAACTGTTCTCTAAATGCAAACTAAGCTTAATATTAGCACAGTCACAGTTTATGGGACCAAGCGTAGAGCAGACAAGAGACTTAGGACTTACCTTTTAAAATAAATCAGATGTTCCTAAAGGCAAGACTCTTAACAGCTATTACAGTCTCATCTACTTCTAGTCCATTTTGCCCTACATTTACATTTAGATCTCCTACTCTGCTGTTTAAATAGAATGACTAGTTGTTTTTACCTTTATTTTTGAAGGCATCAAATTTTAAGATTGAATACTAAAAAAATGCCAAACTATGAGCAGAACCTGGCAGTGGTTTGCACTCAGTATCTCAGAACAATTTGGAGTCGATACAACTCATGTCTTGTGCAAAAGAGTGCACTAATTTCTTCTAATGAAAACGCCAGGGCTATAAGACTCACAGTTAATCTTGGAGATGATACAGGCTCGCCTTTCAGGGGTCAAAATTTACTGCACGGAGCTTCATGCCGTGTAGAAATGCTGTGAACCRCTTGCTTAGGAACATGGCGAGAATAATTAGCTGGTGTCAGAGGGATCTGGGGTTTCGAGATGCAGCGAGGAGCCTCCCGAAAGCYGGCGCGGGCTGCCCGGGCAGCTCTCTGCATTAGCTTATTCTCTCTTCAGGCTTCTTTACAGGCTGCAACATTCATCTTGGGATGTCAGTGGAAAGGACAATGTTAATTAGTTTTATATAAATAGGTTTGACTGTATTTAATGYGGTTGCTTACCGTGTTTTCTGTAGAAGCTTGAAGAAAAAAAAAATGCATAAGTAGTGGAAATATTTGAATGTTCCGTGTTGCTGCTTTGCTGTTTGCTCGTTCTCACGCAGCGGAYGGCAGCACGGTCGCTTGCTTGGCTGCTTTGCGGTAGCCCTTCCAGTGCTGCAGAGCCACGGGCAAAGTGCAGAAAGCTCTATTTGCTGTTTAACAACTTGCTGCAAGACCTCATAGGGAGCTTGTGCTCGCCTGTGTTGGTTCAAAGCAATTTGCCAGCACTTTTCTTGCAGGGAAGAAAAAGAATTCTCAGTAAAAGCGAAGCTTGAGAATCTGCCAGTCTAGGTCATAAAAGCTATAAACCAATGTTTGGCTCTATATTTTAAATAAATACAGAGGATTCGTTTAAATTTTGTTCTAATTTTGGAACAAAAGTAAAGAAATTTCCCTTATGTGCCTTAGGTTAGGGAAGTCGACTTGTGTTATGACTTTAGAGCAAATAAAGGTTGGTAACTAAAACATCCAAGTAACGGTTCTGTGTTCTGGAGCAAGTAGAGAGAGATGAGGTATCCGAGGATTGAAGGATGGTTGCATTGGTTTCCCTCTGCACAAAAGGTTCATGAAATACTGACATTTCCCAGGCTGCTATTGTTTTAAGTGCATCTGAATCTGTCTTATTAGAAATGCAGTGATTCCAAGTGGATTCCTAGGTACAGATTTACTTCAAGATGTTAAAAAAAAAAGTAATGGAAATAGCTATAGCTCAGAATAGACATGGATGCCATTATAGTGTGATACTTTACAGTATGCTAAAATACCTTTTCAGAAACTTACAGATTAGCTGTTTTATTTTTAACATTTTGACTGTTTCTATTTAATTGCAGAATAACTTTGATTAAACATTCATAACATATCAAAGGAAAATCTTCTGGAGGTTAGCAGTCTATCAGTTTAGATCACTAAGTCTCCTCTGTTCACAAAAGAACTTCCATAAAATCCTGATCATTTTAAGCCTGACTTTATTGTTATTTCCTGTTTTTTTTCTGTCATCTAAGAAAATATAMTAGTAATGCAGAGATTGTTTATTGTGTCTTGTGATACAGTTGATGTTTCTTTATCATTTATTAAACTTATAATGCTCTGATTATTATGTGAAATATGGARAAAGCTCCCTGCTTTGCCCAGAGTCACTGGATCCATTTCTGACATGCCTGGAGTAGTGGGAATTTAGGGCACTTGAAAGACCAACAGCCATGGAAGGGATCAAAAGGCAGAGGGAGGCACAGAGCGTGGTTCCTGGTCAGTGAGCACTTTTCCCTATCTCGATCACCRCTCCTGAAACTTAGATCTGGGGACGTACGTGTGAGTAGAACTCAAACATCTGATGGCTGAACTCATGAACCTCCAGTTTTACAAGGTCTGCTGTGATTTGTGCCTTTATTTTTTCCCTTTATTGTCTTTCCTGAGATCCAATAGACCCTTGAATAAAGGGTGTAAAATTGTTTCGCCTTTAACTTCTAGTTCTTTATCTTTCTTGGTTCACTCAAGGATCTTCTGATCTGCGTTCATGTTATCAGTTGCTCCCATAGGAGTGATTAGGTTGTGTCAAAGCGTAGAGCAGAGTCCTTGAAGCTGCTGAACGGGGAGGATGGCTTACTACAAGAAGAAAGCCCTGGGGTATGAGTTGCTTTAATTAAAACCTTCAGGCAAAAGGTAGAAATCTCAAAGTACATCTTGTGTAAATAAGATGACAGTTTCTTATTGCTTTTTTCTTCATGTTGAGTTGGATATGGACTATGATCAAGAGCATCTGTTTTGCAGTAGCTATGCATCTGATGTATACATTTTTATTTCAGTGTTTTCATATTACCGAATGATGCCTACTCGTGTTCAGGGGTCAGATTTCYAAATGCAGTATTTTGTGCATGAAAGCAGCACTTGGAGGCTAAATGCTGCCAAACTGACCACTCTGCAATAACTTTGAAAGTTGGAGTCTTCCTCGTTCATAGCGAGTTTCTGTGACCTCCAGTGTTTACGTGCCTAGGAAAAGCCCTACCAGTGGTATTAGTATTAAATATATTAAAAAAAGAGCAATTCCAGTACATTCTACTTTTGCAGCGCTATATACAATAAAACAGTGACAACTGTCCTTTTTTATGTTGGTTAATAAGTACTCTGTGTGTGTGTGTTTATACAGTTGTATATATGTTTTTATGTACTTCAGATATGGGAATTTTCTGAGTTTCCACTAACTCAAAAATCTCATTTGAGACTTCCCTTCGATAACCACCTGAAGGCACTGCTCTTTGTCACACCCCTGCTTTTGCTAGAGAGCAGATCAGGACTAGAAATGGGGGAAAAAAACAGAACAGCAAAAATTCTAAATTTTAGCTCCAGCTCTCAGTTATGTTTTTCTGCCTAGTGTTGGGAAGCTTGCTCACCTTCTGTGTTAATATTTTGCTGTTATTAAAAGTGCCATGTCTGCCTCTCTTTACGGAGCGAGAGGTTGGTGAATGCTCTTCTGGCATGCGGGATGAACGCGTTGCTGTTTGGGCGTCTTGCTTTAACGCTCAGGTACAGGCTCCAGCTTTCCTGTTGGTGAGGCATTTGTGTCTTCAAATGGTTTTCAAGTGTCAGTATACAAGCAGACCAATTAGTCTCCAGTGTGTTCCCATATCCATTGACATCCCAGATAATTGCATTTTGAATTTCCTTTATCAGAGTCCTGGACCATCCTCTGCTGCCACAAAATCCTTGGATTGCCTTTCTTTGGCCATCTGGTAGTATTATTTGTATGGTGGACCTCAGACAAGAATATTCTGCCCAGCTACATTTCAGCCTACTAGTGTGGCAGAAAGTATTATTAGTAGTTATTGTTGGGTATTGATTTGCATTTTCAGATTGCCTTTCATCGAAGACCGTTAATGAGCTCTCTGGTGATTGGTTCCTTCTGCTGCAGCTCGAACAGAGACCAATGCAAGGAAAATCAAAAAAGAAAAGTTAGACATCCAAACACAAGAGTGCCAATATCTTCCTTGTCCTGCAGGCCTGCGTGACTGCTGTGTAGTCTTGTTGGGGATGGTTTAGCTACATGTTTATGGGGATGTTTAATTTTAGTTATGCTTTACCTACTTATCTGTGAYGGATCAGATATCTTGAGGCTTCTAGTATTGGTGCAATGTATCCAGGGCCGTTGCTTTATGAGTGCAATATTAAATAGTCCCTCTTCCRCTCTTGATGGAGCCAAGCCAGGTCGCCAGGTCCCAGGTTCTCCAGCCTTGTGACTCTCACAGCCGCTGCAACAAGGTGTTTTTCTCGTCTCCGGTGAGAAGGGGGTGTTTGCACAGGAGATTTGCTGAGAACCTTGCTGTGCTGTGTAAGCAGAGAATCCTTCTATCAATTCATACAAGAACTAACCCTGCCTTTTTAAAGGTCATTTCTGTCTCAGTCAGCTCTTAAAGTTCAAGAGGAAATAAACTGCTTAGAGTTGGCATTTTTCAAGTCAAGTGTCAACTTTCCAAGCCCCCAAGCCAGCGAATGCAGAGGAAGGAGAGATTAATAAGTGAGCTACTTGGCTGATAGTGTGATTGTGCAGAAACGTTCCCTTTTCTCTTTCATCTTTACGGGGGCTTGAAATGCAATGGAACATTGTTGAAATATCTCACTTTCTCCTTTTCACTTTGCAATGCAAAAGTATCCAGTGCTCTTTAGAAGTGCTTCTTTTCTCATTAGTCCACCGACAGCAAGCGGAGAGTTTGTCAGCTCCAGTGAAGTAGGACACAAGGAACATTTTATGACAATGCCAATACCTAAAAGCTCTTTTAACCGTGCAATCTTATTATCCAGTGAGAATAAAATGCGGTTTCAGAAAGCGGCTGAAGGGTGAAGCCTCCAAGCAGGTGCTGCCCTTAACTGCATTGACGCC
Organism: Eudromia elegans; assembly: GCA_003342815.1. Classification (NCBI taxonomy): domain Eukaryota; kingdom Metazoa; phylum Chordata; class Aves; order Tinamiformes; family Tinamidae; genus Eudromia; species Eudromia elegans. Next base: position 2,236,048 of record PTEX01000029.1, on the reverse strand, counting down.
TTTTCCCATGCAGGGGACGGTGGATCGATAAGGAAATAAACAGGCCGATGGGGCTTTATTAATCAGGTACAACGGTGGCAGCAGGGGAGATTATAACGGAGCCCAGGTGGCAATCGAAGGGCCTGCTGAGCCTGGCCGAGCTATCAGCTGCCCAAGTGCCTGTATTGACTGTGGAGATGCAGGCGATGGAGGCACCAGGACTGCTAATTGGGTGGTTGGCAAGTTCCCGAGACAGAGACGAGCGAGCTGTGGATCGCGTTTATTGCGTGCGTTGTGTCTTTCCATCTTGGCAACTGTTTTGCTTGTSTATCTGCTTTACTGGCCCCTGTATGCTCTTGTGAAAGGTTTTCAGGCTTCTGCATTGGTGTCCTGTTCACGATGTGGATGAGCATAAAAGAGCGTAAAAGTTTTCTTTCTTTTGCAGTGGAGTTTGCAAAAAGAAATGTATTGGCATTATCATCTGTTTTCTCTTGCTTTCAAAAAAAGGAAATGGTAACAACTTTTTTTAAGTGATGGAGGAATCAGTCTTGCCATCTCTGCATTTTCCAGCTGTAAGTTCTTAACGTTCCTGTTTTGGCTGGTACCTGGTACTGCCATGAATTCTTACCATAAGAATGCYCTGCCTGCCCATCATATGGGGGAAAATGGTAGTGATGGTGTATTAAGGACTGCATTTTTCAAATAACCTTAAAATAGGATTTTTTTTTCTCTATATGCAGGTGGCTACTTGGTGAAATCATATATGGTGGTGTTTTTTATGCCCTTTGGGTTTGATGTAGTCCATGTTTGCTTTCTCTTGGTACATTTTTAATGAAAATGCTCTTTAGAAATGAGAATCTCTGAATTTTCTGTGGCAATCCTACTTCTTATTGTCACCTGAAATCTCTGAAAATGAATATTGTCCATCTATTACAATAGGGAGAAGATCCTAAGCAGATCTTCTCYCTTATCCTGAGTTTCATGACAAGTCGATTCATGGTTCTTCAAATCCACTGATGCACAGCAGCCCTATGTTTATATCCAGTGACCTGCAGCAACACTTTCTTACTTGGTAAGAAGAACTTGGTGCTTGATCCTTTAGTTCCCTGCCCTGTGTGGGGGCTGGACCTGTTGAAGAGCAGAGTCGTGATCTGAGGGAGTTGGGAGCTGTGCTCTGCAGTGGCGGAAGGGAATAACTCTGTTATAGAAATGCCAACAGCATGATAAATGCTGAGAAGAGTTGAACATAAGTATGTTCAAATACAATAGATACCTAAGGATTAAAGCTATAGCTATTAGGAAATTCTGGCAATTTTTTATCCTTTTCTTTTTTTAAAAGGAAGCTTTTTTAATAGTTGATCAGCTGGACCATTTACTACCATAGCCAAGAGCTGGCAGGTGGTACCTGTGAGAATAGAAATAAATTTTCAGCTAGTAATTCATAGTTGGGAAATTGAATATGACTCATATCTGAAAGAGATGAAATGGCTGCATACTCACCCAAGAAAATTTGATGAAAAAGTAAAAAATTTAAGCCAGATGAGGTCTGTTGGTGCTCATTAAAAGGAAACAAACCATACCCTGATCTTTCTTCCTCAAATCTGCAATTAAATCAARGATAATCTGGAGTGGTGAACCACTGCCAGAAGCTTTGGGAAAGTCTGTTTAGGGAGGAAATGGGCAGTGATACTTCTCCCACCTCTCATCAATTTGAAGCTTAAGGATTTCTCAAGCCAAAGGTGATAACTTTTGATATTTAACAGCCTGTGATGAATTTCTCTCCGTTAATTTGTTTAATTCTTCTACTGAAAGAGGCAGTGAACAGGTAGCTCCTTATAGCCCTTCTCCTGTGTCTTGTGCTCTACAGACTCGGGRTTCTTCTCATCCCTCTCGGACAGCTGTAGCACTGTGTAGTGCAGCTAAACACCTGGTTGCCTGTGTCAAATCCACTTGTTCCTTGTGGAATACCACACAGAGTAATAACTGATAGGTATGGGAATGTTTGGGCAGTGAAGACTTACCAGAGCTGGTTTTCCTTATTCGTCATGAAATGGATAGGTGAGAAATGATGTCAGTGTGTATTGAAAGGGAAAATGGCAACAGGAATGGTTGCAGTTTTTAGAAATGCTTGCCCAAATCATTGTGGGCAAGGAGCCATGCAAGCAAGCATGTGAAGCAAAAGTCATCTTGATGGGACTGCAGGCTCTGGAGATGCCTTCACTTCATGGGAATGACACAATGTCCGTCATCCTTCTCCCAGTGGGAAGCAATGCATATGAATAGCACTGGATTCCAAGATACTGGTTGTAACCATGTGGTGATTTTGCTCTATGCAGCCTTTTTTTTTTCCCCTCCACACTTCCTCTAGATCCCAGGAGAGAGAGATAAGGAGCATTCGATGAACCACCACACTAAGAACATCTCATAAGCAGCCAAATGGGAAACTGAGGCCCCTCAGCCCCTGGGTACTACTTGAGCTACTGGCTCTTGTTTGACTCCTCTGGTGCTGATGTTTGGCTTGGAAAAGAAAGGAGGAGCTCTGTGTCCTTTGGGTTACCACTTCAGAAGAGCAGGCGGCTGAGGAGGTTGGTGCAAAGCAGCATGAACAGCCTCTGTATGTGGCTTGTGGCACGTGTAAGTAGTTCAATGGCAGGAGCTTTACCTGGAGTGTGCACCAGTGGAGGAATGTTCTTTCATAAGTGGTACAAAACCAAATCCACAAAAAAAAAACCTCAGCATGGGAATGTTTTGTATTTCTGATTTCCTGAATTTTCTTTTGCCTCTGGCAATTTGGTTGTTACCTTTTAAATTCACTTCTCTATCACAGCTTTGCCCCAAAATAAACAATCTGACCTTTCTGCTCCTCCAGTGATTTTTTGAAACATGAAACCGCTGCATAAAGGCGATTTACTTGTCCACCTGACTGGTTTGTGTATAAAGTATTCATTGCAAAGAGATTGCATAGCGTGTAGCATTGTTTTATTAAACATTTAAAAATATTGATGCCCGAGAACTGATGTAAGAGAGCTTTAAATTTAGTTGTTCTGACAGTTCTTCCTTCCACAGTGAYAGCTTTATTCCAGTTGCTGCATATAGGTTTAAAAGTTTACAAAAAAAACCAAACTAAAAGAGGCAGATAGTGCTTGGGTTTTCTGATAGGGGAAAGCAACACCTACGGAGAGTTTTAGGAACAGCATTATCAGGTCTTGCTTAGTCTGCTTTGGTTGTCCAAACACTTGGGCCGGTCTTTTTCATGGGGAGAAGCAACTGCTTGGAAATTATCTGCAGTATCAGTGTGCAGTTATACAGTATTTTTTGGACTTTAGAGCTGATGGGGCTGCCCTGAGCAGAGCTGCTGTGAAAGTAATGACGAGTGGTCATAGTTTAATGGTTGATGTTGAGCTCCATGGAAACATCTTGGTCCCTTCAGTCTCATTATCTGGCACCAGTTTGCTGGAGGCCAACTCTTCTCTGCTTTGGGATCAGTGTTTACTTACATACATAACTAAATTGGATATATACAACCAGGAAAGCTGGTTTAACTTGTAGCTAGAATGAAGCTTGCCCCTCAATGGATGTTTTGGGAGCAGTTTAAGACTGAGTGACTTCAGTATTTCTCCTGCTTTTCCTCACTCTTGTCCTTTGGATATATTTCTTGGTTATGTGTTTTTCATTGTTCCTATGAAATTTGCCTCATTTGGAAAATACTTACCTGGAAATCATTATCAAGGTTACAAGGTCAAGCTCTCAGAGGTTAGGAAATGCTGAAACTACAGTTACCGGAATTAAGATAGGGGTTTGAATTATTCTGCAAGAATTATTTTAGCAAATGTTGCTTCTGTGAGTTCATTCAGGTAGTTGTAAATGTGGATTAAAAAATGTGGCCTATTCTTTTCATTGTAGAGTAATGCACGTTGGAAATAAGGTCTGATTGGCAAAGGTCATTGCAAGGAAGGTCTGCAGGACCTTCCCAAGCTGTAGAACATTACCAGTGTGTGAGGGCTCACTTGTTACACCGCAGAGGAGAGTTTAATGTTTTTATCACCTAAACCTTTTAATCCTCTTTATTTTGTAAGGATAAGCTGTTATCTAGCTGTCAGAAGCCTAGAATTCTGGCATGTTTGTTTGCAGACAAGTTGGTTCAGCACAACCATTTTCCTGCCTGCTTCATTCCCTCTTTCAAGCAAATTTTTCCTGCTCACTCCTCTTTATCAGTCCTTTGCCTTTATCTTTTGCAGCTCTTCAGCGCTCGTGCTGCCTATTCCCAAATGACTCTTTTGCTCTCATGAAAAGTGTTGGTTTGAATGTATAACAGAGATCTGAAATACTCTTAGTCACTTTTGATGTGTATGTCACTGGGTTTCTCTGCTGTGGTGGTGTTCTTCACACCAGAGCTGCAGACTGTGGCCCGTGATGTGACAGCTCGTCAGGAAACAGAATGTTTTCCAAATTTAGTGTGTTGTAGGGGAATTTCTGCTATGCTCATAATGCTGAAATGGATTGAGAAAGTTCCTGTGTAATGTATTCTCCTTGATTCCCACTACTGACTGTGCAACACGCTGAGATCCTTCAGCACTTGTATTTGGGGTGGAATTGAGTTGCTGGGGATGGAGAGATTCAAAGGCTCAGCCTGTGCAGCGAAGGAGGAGCAGAAAAGCACAAGTGCAAAAAGAGTGAGGAGGTTTGATTTTCATCATCATATTTAGGCGTGGACGTGAGTTCATCCAACAAGTATGATTATAGATTGGTAACTGATGGACCAACTGCATTATTCATTATGGTTCAGATTGAAATGAAATCGTAGAGGGCAATTTTCTGTCTCATACGTCAAGGTCAGATGAGGGTATTTATTATTCCTTTTCTGTTTATCTGGGAATGCAAATTGAATTTGGTGATTCAAATTGATGAAATGTTAGAAATATAAAACTCATCAGAGCTGACACGAAGAGAAATTACTGGGTAGAGCTGGCCAGTGGCTTCACCATCGCATATACAGACCTCGCCTTTGATTAGTAATTATTTCAATCTTTGGATTTTTTCATTCTCAGTTTTGTTTCAGTTGTTATGATTTTTGTTTTCAAAGAAAAAAAAAGTGTAATAACACTTCAAGGCAGTTAGAATTTGAATTAGATGATGTAAATAAAGCCAGCTGCAATGAGGATGTTTGGATCCTGGCTGGAGAAGAGATTTTCTTCCAAACGTCTTCCTTGCTTTCTCTCACCCATCCTGTTACAGCCTCCTCTGCTCCTGCGTGCTGAGGAGTTTGGGAATTTTGCTGGCTGTTCAGGAGCAGAWTTGGAGGACAGAGAGAGAGGGAAAAGCCATTAGTACSCCCTCAGGGCTGRAGCTCYGTCTTCTCCTTATTGGTATGTGGCYTGCAGGTGATCTCCATCACTGGTCAGGTTGATGATGAGAGCAAAATGAGCCTGACTTTCCTACTGAGACAACCAGAGTCCAGGTATTCCATTCCCAGCCCTCCACAATCTATGTTGAGTGACTTGGTGACCATCTTTGCTCAGTTGGGTGCGTCAGTCCCTGTGTTTGGCCATGCAAAAGCATTTTATAGATTTGTCCTTATAAACCAGTATAAATCACTTGTYGTGTTTGGCTATCAGCTTCCTTTTCCAGTAATATCAAGTGAGCAAGTACCAGTAGTATCAAGTGAGCAAACATCCAACAGCCAGAGGAGGTCCAGTGGTTCTCAGACCCATTTAGGTGGGTAATAAAACCCTTCCTCGGCTTCCCTGGGAGCTGTGGCCTCACGAACACCTCAGGTTTACAGGCTTAGAGAAAAGGACACTAATGCCTGTGGTTATCTCACCCTTGAAAGATTTTGTGAGGGATGGATGTGTTCACCGAACCACTTAGTTTTCAACTTAAAACACACCTGAAAAKACCTTGCTTTCATTCCCATCTTGATGGTGAAAGTGGAGAGCATGTTTTTTAGCACATCTCATGTCTAGTGGTTTAAACATCCAAAACCTCATTGCCTTTTTGTTGTTTGTGGGCTGTTTTTTGTTTATTTGTTTATTTATTTTACGTTAGCCCTGGTATCTCCATTATGAGTGTGTTCTTTTCGTGGACTCCACTGGGTTGTTGTGGACTGTGAAGTTGGAGGCCCTGCAGCACGCGGCTTGACCTCRCGGTGGAGGGAAGGAGAGGTCTCTGATTGAATTTACTTGAGTAAATCACAACTGCTGCCAGTAAATTAAAGCTATGGTACCAGACATAAAATTCCTGTGTTATTTCAGTACTGTAACTGTTCATTTTGAAGATACTAAAATTTCCAAGTCTGATATTTATGCTGCTGGTTAGGGATTAAAATTAAATACTGTCTCCAAGATAAAACATATTGTCAGCGTAGCAATAAAGCTCTGAACATCTGTCTGCTTCTTCTCCATTTCATCTAGGCGTACCAGGAAAATAATTCGCTTTATGTTATTTCCTTATTGTAAATTCAGTATGATTCAAGACTCCCTGGTACGTAGAATAGCAACGTGACAAATGAGCTGCTTATTTTTGAATGATTTGTGATTTGTGATTTATGGAAACCTGATCATGGAGAGTTATATAAAGGTCTTTGAGAAATTGCAAAGTGTGGACCAAGAGAAAGTTTGCAAAGACTTGCTGAACAGTTGAGGAAAATAGCTAGAAGAAAGCTTGTTTTCCTACTGATTCTCTGTAGACTATTTCATGTAGTATTTTTTTATTATAATATACCAAGGACTGCTCCTAAATCAGACATTGGTGAACCTTTGAGATAAAAATATAGTCCATGTAGTAAGTTGCAGTGAAGATGGTGATATTTGGTATTGCTGCTGCTGCTCCTTTATGTAGTAACCAAATAACAGGTAAACTGGAAATATTGGCCTGCAAAGTTTCCACTTGTGACACTGCAGCAGTGGCACCTCTGCCTTTGTCTTGGAAGCTGGAATGCTGGTACCGCTCTTTGTTTGTTTGTTTTGTTTACTTACCTTAAATTTGTAAATTTAGGAAACTTCTCCAGCAATAGCATCATAGATTTTTCCTTTTTCTTCTTTCCCTTTTCTCCCTCTTTTCTTTTCTCCTGTCTTTTCGGAAGCATCTTAYTTTTTTCCCCATGTTTTTCCTTAGTAACAAAAGATGAAAAGTTTTGTTTTGCCCARCCTCTCCTTTTTTGCTGACCAGTCTATTTTTAAGTCTTTTTGTCATCTTATTTCTGTGTCCTTTTCCTTCCTCTTCCTCCTTTTAGCAGAGTAGTTATTCCCATCGTGGTGGTTTAAGCAAAGACTTGGGGGGAGGCAAAAACTGGGTTTGGAGGGGGGACACTGGGGCCTGGGGTGTCTCCTTGRGGAAGGTCATGGACAAGGATTTCCTGCTGCTGTCAGTTGGGCAATGTAGAAACATCACAGATTTATCCAGTTGCCCTTTGTGCATTAGGGCTGCCTTATATGACTTGAAAGAGAAGAAATGAAGAATTGCAATTTATCCAGACTCTGTGTATCAGTTGCCAGGGTGCTTTGGGGGGCTCGTGTGCACTGTTCACAGTAACGTTGGGTACCCTGGGAAGGATGCAGAGTGTCAGGTCTCATGCATGCCCCTCTGGTTCTCCTCCAGGTTGATGCACAGGCTATTCTGCCATCTGTGCTTTCCCTGTGGCTTTTCAAGCCTCTAGGAGGGGGAAAGTTGGTTACCAAAGGGACAGAACAATTAAGAAAAAGAATGTTTTATGGATCATTTAAAGAAAAATAAAAGCTGTCGGCTGCTTTTGTAATTTTTCTTGAAGGAGATTATTAAAATGTATCTTCTAGCTTCAGTATTCACTGTCTTTTGTCATTGTTCTCTGTCTTTCAAAGAACATTCTAGAAAAATGAAGTTTATCATTAAGATTACATTAAAGTGGATTGCAGAAGGGAAGAGCAAACAAGTGAAGAATCTCAGCAGCTCAGAGCAGAAAGACGTGGGCATCCCATTCCCCCGGACAGGGAGCGAGGAGCGTTAATAGGCTGATAAACAGAAATGACTTTTTCTCTTTAAGGCTTAAAGGTTTGCTTTGAACTTGTAAAGATTTTTTAAAATGCCAGTTCTCTGAGCTTATGTTGAACTGAGGACTTAGGGTCTAATTTTCCATCACTTTATTTATTTATTTTTTGTGTTTGGTTTGAGTGAGCAATTGCTGTTGAAAAGCCGTAGGTGTCATCGGTGTATGGGAGAAGGTGCCCTCTCCTAACCCAGCAGTATTTGCTGCTAGGTACCTGCTTTCAAACTCYGTTTTGTGTCACCAAGGAACGTAATTTTCTTTTTATTCTTTTTTTTTCTCCCCTAGAGATTCTGTTTATGTTGGTTTTGGTGCAGTTTCTGGAATCAGCCTGTCCTAAAGGAAGAAGAAAGGATCTTGATAATTTGCTTTGGCATGGTGTGGAGAGTTGCARGGAGGTTGGATTTCACACTCTTTATAGCAAAGAAAACCAAGAAAAGGCTCAGTTCAGTGAGGTTAAGCATTGTTGTTGTCATTGCTTTCGTAGTTATCTCCAGTGTTTAAGTTTTATCAGCATTAAYATCGCATTTGATCTGYGGCTGAAAGTATAATTGGGCCYGTAGCATTTTGCTTCCAAAAAGCAYGGAATGGGTGAAGAAATTGCCTATTTGTTTTCTAAACTTTTCTCACGTTCAGCACRTGTTCCCAGCCAGYTTGAAAAGTGAGTAGATGGCTGAATATCTGTGCTTTCCCTGAGTCRTGACTTAAATACTTTATTTTAAGAAGGAAACCTAGCACATAGCCCGTTTTTCATTTTGAATATCAGCTCAGGCATAAGCTCTCAATGTACTCGGAATTTATGGAAATAGGTCACAATATTGAGAGATTAGGAAAAAGAACCCTCCATCGTCCTAGCAAAATGTTTTGCAATAGTCAAATGCAGAATCTGGTTGATTTGTAGTATTTAATTGTATGCTTGCATGTTTTTCTTCTGTTCTGACTCTAACTGGAGAAAAATTTCTTCAACATTACAAATGCTTTAAGATTCCTATACTGTGACTTTACCACAGTAGAGTTCATGGAGCTTTGTGCTTACATTTACCCTTTGCATGGAAAAAAATTATAATTGAATAAGCTGTAATAATTTTATGGTGGTWGTTGAAGTTACCTGCTCCCACCCAATGGTTCTGTATTGAGGATGGACTGGCTGCAAAACCAGTAAGCTGGCACCTCTCCTTGGGCTGCTTCAGCATAGAGTCTCTCCTGGAGAAGGGAGGGKAGGATTTAAGCAGGGTACCATGTGATGATCTGCATTGGGGTAGGTGTGAGCACATCTGAATTTCCTAACCTGCTGCTGCAGGATGGGAGCCTTCCACACTGGGGCTGGAAAGCAGTGGTGGGTAACAACACTTTGCCAGCTGTAAATCCTGACCGATGTGCTCTTCATACATGRCATGTAAATWCTTCCCCAACATTTACTTACGTGTGCTTGTGATACTTGACAGTGTGGTTTTACTGTATAATTCTTTCCTGGATTTAACAGGATGAGAAGGCTGGATTGGGCATTTGCCCTGCTTGGACCTTTGCTTATGGGGGGGGGAAAAAAAGTTTCTTTTGTAGAATCCACCAAGAATCGATTCTGTCTTTTATGCTGTGAAATCCTGGTATTATTTGTAAGAAAAAGGCTAGTCTTTTCTCATATTTAATTGGGGTTGTTTAGGGAGGTTGTGATGGAGAAGGGAGCATTCAGCATCCCTCATGCTCCCTCGCCACAAATGCTCTTCTTGGGCACAGCTTCCTTTTGTAACTGATTGATGAGAACAGAAGCGAGGAAATAGTGGTGCTCTAGGAATTAAATTATCCATTTTCTAATGCAGATATAGAGCCCTCTTGATGAACTTTCCCACCTGAATACAACAATGAAGAGCCTATTTCACAGTCCCTGATTATTAAATTGGTCTGTGAATGGTTCCAAATTGAAATGAAGCTTTCTCCTGTCTTCTAATTCATCTGATGCTTTAAAGCGTGTGTTTGTCTTCAGAGGGGAGGGTTTTCAGGTAGGAAACAGCTGCTTGGGGATTTTTGTGAATTTCTTCATAAATTTCCTGAATCATAAAATTTGGGAACCTGGCAGTGTAAGATATACATAATTTTAGGCTGAGAATATCTTTTAAAACAATGTTCCTTTTTTGATCTATCTAGACAGTACCTGAAAAAGTGTGGTTTTATTTAAAAGCTTTTTATTTATTTYCTTTTATTTATAACAATAAACAATGCCCCTCTGAAATGCTCCTAAATTTTCCAGTGTTGTTCCAGCCTTCACAAATACAAAGATCTTCTGTTTAAGAGTGTGCTGGARTTGTTAGTTTTAATGCTTCTAGTTTGCTTGAGGATTTTTGGCTGGCACACGATAATTTTTACTTCTTGGTTCTCTTTGAGTACGTAAACTTTGTACATCTTTGCAGCCTTGGATGAATTTGCAACACAAATTGTGAGCTGAGTGTCCACGGTCAGATGAGTTGTTTCATTTTGCCTTGGTGTTGCCCATGTGCATGGCTGGTGTAGCTGATGCTTAATGGGTGACTTGGGGCAGCTCTCCATTAGTGTCCAGCACGTGTGCATGGAGAACGTCTCCAAGAAGACGTGGAGCAATGTCCTGCCCTGTGTCACCCTGCACAGAGGGCTGGGAGGAAGGGGGACAGAGCTCTACTGCCTTAATCGAGAGTCCTGTCCACATTGCAAAATAAGTGCTAATTGCCTGGCCTCAGAAGACATTTCTCTTCTAATAGAGGTTGCTGGCAAGAGCAATGTGCAGGTGGTGGCTATAATTACTAGCTGAATATTATCTGCCTGTCAAAGCAAATCATATTAAACCTCCGTTTTGCTTCTACTTTGTTAAAAAAAGATGAAAAGATACAGTAGAACCTGAGATATTGCGTTGTTTGTTGAAAATGAGGCATCTTCTCAAAGGCAAATTGGTTTATTTTGAAATATATAYGTAATTATTTACGTGCCTTGTCTATGTGAGATTCCAGTAATTGCTTTGTGCAGAGCGAGGAGACTGTCACGCGGATGGTTTTTCTCTCGCAGTCTTTTTCTAAGAAAAGCTGATAGTGAGAGCATCGTTACGGGGGTATTGGTGGTAGAGAGGAAGTGGCCCCAGCCCCCGTCCTGGTGTGGCTCCTGCTGCTCTCAGGTGTTTCCAATTTGTCTGAGCTGTGGCTCCAATTTCACAGACCTCTCATGTCCTCCTCAGTGCCAGAACCCTGGAGAAGACCCGGCAGCAGCTCCAGGAGGAAATACTGCGGGTCCAGAGCCAGCTGCTGGACGAGAAGAAGAAGCGCGAGCACCACGAAGCGCTGGTCAGGCGGCTGCAGAAGCGGGTGCTGCTGCTCACCAAGGTGAGTCGAGGAGAGCCCGTGTCCCTGCGCCTCTCCTGCCCTCACTGGTTGTTCTTTGCTCGCCTCGGCAGCCAACACGGTGAGGTTGTGCTGTGCTCTTCATGTGGCAGCACTGCGGTGGTGACAGTCACATACCCTTGGGGCTTCCTTTAGAGGAAAATGTCCTAGGACATTGCAGGGCGGGTGCCTTATTTCAACCTCTCCTTTGTGGGTGRTGGGTGACTTGGTCTCCTGCTTGGCATTTGTGTGAGGGCAGAGAATTGAATCCAGTCGCTGGAGTGTTTTGAAGTGCCGAGCGGAATTTGTAATGGCTCTGGCTGCTTTGCCTCCTTTCCTGATGGGAAGGAAAGGCCTRCACCTTGTCGACTCTTTCTGTGGAAAAAAACAATTTGCAGAGCGTAAGAGAATCCTTCCTCTTGCGCTGGAAGTCTCTTGGAATGTAATGGCAGGCACTAGACCAGTAAATTGAAAATACTTTTAGGATGCTCTCTATAGGACATTTCAAAGAATTCTGCATTATCCTACATCAGATATGCTTCCACGATGAAATTCTGTACAATAATTCAGAAGGAGTCTGTAGAGCATTGAAAAGTTTATATTAAATTCTCAGAGTATCTTGTTCCCAAAGGGAATAGTAATTCTCTGTAGTCAGAAGAATATGCGCTTTACCATCAAAAAGTACTTGCTGCAAGTACTTGCAGCAGAACTTCACTGCTGTGAGCCCTCTCCTTGGCATCAGAGCTGCTCCCATAGGTGAGTTGTCTCTGGGCAGGAACTCAGACTGGAATGGCTGGGATGAGAGAGGCAGGAGGGGAAGGACCTGAGGTTGTGGCTGAACTCAGTGCAGGGAAGCCGTGAACTGCACAGGGAGGAAGAAACTGGTCTGGCTTTCCCAGAAAAATGAGTTATTTGACTCGAGTGCTTGGCTAGAATAGTTGTCGCTGACATGGTGGGAATGTCTGAGCAAGAGAGAGAGGAACTGTTTTCAAACCCTGTCCTTKGAAAGAGGAAAAACTTCTTCTCAGCATTACCCCAAGCAAGCAGTCAGCCCTCCATGCTGGTCTAGTTTGGTACTGGCACGGCTGGATACAACGCAGCACCTGATGGAAATCCTTCCTTGCATAACCCTCTCAGCAGTCTAATACTGTCCTGGACACTTGGGCCCCAAAGAAAGCTGCTCGGACAGCTTCTCAACTATTCCATTTATTAACTTATTTCCAGTCCTCATTAGAAACATGTTTGTCAAAGAGCACAAATGTCATTACATTTCCTTAAGTACTAGGCAAGAGGGCTATGATACTTTATCATGAGAAAGGTTAAAACCCTTGATTTGCTTATTATTCTGTTCATCCCCTTGAAGAGAGGAAAATTTTGAGGTGTCCTTCATGARACCATAGCAAATAAACTTCTGTTTTAACACTGGAAGTTTTCAGTGTGCTGCACAATTCCTCATCTGACCTCTTTTAAAGGAATAAAGGCTTAGCTGTTTTCTGGAAGAAAAAGCTTATCTAGGGAGTGCTAAGGGTGCTTTGTGAAGAAGTTCACGTGTTAGGGTACTTGGGTATTCTGTCCTTGGCACTGTTTCTTCCACTGGTTGCTCTTCTCATGCAAAATCAGACGAAAGAATTTCAATTAATTAAAAAAGTATGATATTATGATTTAAAATGAGATTGAGCAAATATATTGCCTGTTAAAAATAATTATTTTACATTGAAAGCATATCACCTAGAATGGTRTTTAATCATCTAATTAGTGGCATCAGTAGTAGACTGTGCTCTGTCTATGTAATTTGAGAATGAAAAAGATGAACTCTCTCTATTGAATCTTTTTTGTCTTGTTAAATTGCACTGTGAAAATCTAATTTGGGGAAAATTTCTATATGATTGAATCCCTGTTGCTTCTGATGGTGATTGTTGCATTTGCCCGTATTTGACCCTCTTGCAGGGCAACGAATCTGTTCCCTAAGCAGATGAGCATTGCAAGACATYAGACAGGCTTACCAATGTAAAGTTAACGTGGTGACACCTACCCTTTGGGATCCAATTGTAATTTGGAAGGCACAAATACTGAGCAAGCCCTAAAAAGGGGAGTTCTTCATTTAAGAACAACATTTAAGTAATAAAAATAGTCTCGATGCTTTCCAGGAGTGCCCGAGAAATGCCTGCTTTGCTGATCTAATTCCTTCTCAGCTGTCCATTGTGGATTCTGAATTCCTTCTCCAGCTGCAAGCAATATTTTTTTGGCTTTCACAGATTGTCCATCTCACTTGCTTAGTCTCGTTCGTTCCCTACGTGTCACAGCCTCTCACTCTTACTTGGTTACTCRTGTTTTTCCATTTCAGTGCACTTAACTTCTCCTTCCATGACTTGATTCCTYGACTCATTTGCTGCTTTTGAGCTTTCTTGGCCTTACTGGGGCCTTTCYAGTTAGCTCAATAATTGGAATTAACACAATTGTCAGTCTAGGATATTTCTGTAAATCACTGTGAATGTCTGTCTTGGTAGGCTTAAAGAACAACCATTCTTCAGTCCTTGACACGCCGAGGTCTTTGCTACGCAATGGGCTACCCCRGTTAATTCCAGTTCTGACTGTGGACTGGGATGGGAGCTGTAGCCCAGCTATTGCTGTTGACARCCTGTTCTTTAGAACCTCTTAGTTAAACGCTTTCTGCTCTATGTCCTTGTAAATGAGAGTTGTATTTCTCATTTTTGCTAGGCATGCTTTCAGTGGAATATGAACACTTGATGTGAATTGAGGAGGTTCTTGTGGTTTTTACATATACAAGAACTCCAAACACGAAGCAGTTTCAGTTGCTTCTTGTAACTTCTTATAAATGATCCCAACTGGCTTCTCAAATTGTACACTCTGTGAAAGTAGACTGTCTTAATTGCATCCCTTGCTCTTGCAGAAGACATTACAGAGCAAAGGAATTAATCTGATTGTGCAGAATTTTGTTGTTTGGGTTTGTTTATTTTCTATCTGTACATTTGTCTGCCTCTGGGTACTCTCCTACCAAGAGAAAAGTCTGTGAATTCTTTTTTCCTGGAATATTCAGCCGGATCACATGATCTGAGAGTAAATCTGTTTCTATTGAGACATAATTCAGGCCATCATCATAAAAGTTAGAGATTAAATAAGTATTGATTTAACCAACTCCATCTGACTGTTCGTACCACATGTTCCTAGAGACGGCCTCATAAGAGTCAGYGTGAACTGGGTAAGTGACTTCCAGAGCCTGCAATAGCAGAGATGCATCCGAAATGGCACTAGGTAATTAAACTGTTCATTAAGCATGGCAGATGCAGAGTTCATGACTTGATTTGCCATCTGCTTTGTTTTGTAATCAGTAAAGACTTTAAAATATTGCTGTCGCTTTCTCTGTCATGTTGGGCCCGCGTTATGTTTTTCTCTACGAGGCTGAAATTTCCACAGASGAAGCTGATTTTAAAGTACGGGGAAAGATTTTAATTTTCTGGGTGGTCGGATCAAGGAGATGAATTAACCTCTTTTTTTCTTGGATATGGGTGAATTTATCCTTAAATATTGCATGTAGTCTGGCATTCTATGGACGTAAAAACAGCCATTCTAGCAACAGTTGCCTTGTTTTTGGTCTTCTGTTGGGTCTTCCACTCCATGGTCGGCATCCAGGTAGGAGCTGCTGGCCTGGGGGTAGGACTGAGCTGCTCCTCTGTCTCGTGGGGAGTATCAAATGCTCTTTCCTGCCTTCAGTTCACTTGGTGATTCCTTGTGCATCACTTAAGCACTGTCACTTCTTATGCATGACCAGCTGTGCTGCTGCTGCACGTGTGATTTTCATCAGCTGACAGCCTGACCCTTGTCACTCCCTTCCCTCTGCTCCCAATGTCTCCCCTTTGCAGGATTTTGCAACYRGTGGAAGCTCTTCCTGTTTATGCCTACATAAAAATGCATTTTAAAACAATTCCACTGCTTCCTCTTCTGTGATACAGCAAGGCAGGCCTGGCGGGGTGAGGTGATACCTGCTAGATCATCTTGTATGCTTTGAAAAGGAGAGGCATTTGCAGCCAAAGGCACCCTTCTTGTGCCTGAAAGAGCCTCAGCAACCTCCTCGATTGAGAACTGCTCCCTTTAATTTTAACCTGATTATGTTAATCAGTTAACTAATTTGAGAGAGAAGCTGGTTGGTAGTTATGGGCAKAGGGGGATGAGAGCAAGGGAAGCGATAAGATCATTAACTGCTGGGGGACAGAGCAAGAGGTAATTACAGCCCGTGGATTACCGGGGTGGTGAATGGGGGTAGCACATGAGGAAAATTSAAATGCACCATCAAGCTGRTGTCTCTCTTGCATCATAATTTTTAGTATCCGGTAGCATCGTGAGTTTTAATTCCCATACTCCTCTTCTGAAGGTGTTGTRTAGGGTTTTCGTGTTTTTCTTTGAGACTCAGGACTAACAGGTCGGTGATGAGGTAGATGTTTTTGTGAAAAATAGAAAAATCTCCTCCTGCTGGGAGCTGGGTGTTACATTGATTGCGAGTTTGGGTTCGTGGATAGTGGGTGTTTGGCTTCATGTTCCCAGGGTCTGGGGGCACTGGATGAAGCATGCTGAATTTAGCGATGAACAAATGGGACCAGGGGGTCTGGAAGTTCTGCTCCCTTTTGCKTTGAGACTGAGAATTTCAAGTTTTGTGTTAGTTTTTTGCCTGAGTCTGTTCAGCGCAGGCTGATCTCAGCCTGCCTCTGTGTGAAGTGAAATAGAGGAGGCTCGAGGAAAAGGACTTCTCAGAAGATGTATTTTAACAGAATCAGAGTTGTCTGTTATCCTTGCTGAGAGAGTCTGTGGTTTGGGGTTGCTTTATTCCCACGTCTGTCTGGTTTAATTGCTGTCGGCCATGGGGCCTCGTGGGCTGTACAGAYGCGGTCTCTGAAAGGAGGATCGTTTGTGCAGAGTAGCAAATTCACTGAACGGCAAATCCTGCATTTGTTTTGAAAACCCTCCCTGGTCTTTATCCAGATGTTCACAGGCAGGAGCAGCTTAGGGACTTGGGCTGTGTGGCAAGTGCCCTGTATGAGCCAYGSACCCYATCTGTGTTTGGMAGAGCKCTGTCAAGCCTGGGGACCTTAGCTTCTGTCCCATGGGGCTGTAGTAAGGAATCCAGCCCCTGCAAGAGKATCAGCCAGCGAAAGTGGCAGGAAGTAGTAGAGCTAGGAGCTGCTTGAGAGCAGAATCCCCATTTCTATCTTCTAGGTAGTTACCGAGTCACTTAGCTCTTAATTCTCTTCAGCAGTTTTTGGAGCTGTGGCAACTGCCTCTCAAACACGTCAGGGTTGGAGGTGATGAGCTTTGCTGCTCTCTACCAGCCGTGGATTTTCTACAAGAGGTTCTTCAAATATTCWCTCTAACATCYGTCTTCCTCCCTCTTTTACTATTTTGTTTTTGRATGTCTGACCTTGCYGTASTRCATTGTACRGACTTGCAAACTGTGATAGCYCCTTCCTTCCACGTGTAACAGCTTATTCTGTCTTTTGGAGAGAAATCTSTGCMCCSTAATTTGACAGCTACTGCRTTTTGATTTACTTGTAATTGAATGATCTGGATCTAGAGGAATCTCATCTTCATGACAGAAAATACAGAGCATCAGAGGTGGTTTATCAGCTTGACCATAGCYTTGACTGAGGTACACGAGTCACTGTGGTCTGCWGCTTGGAAACCAAGTGCAGTTGGCTGCTTCAGMCAGCTTATCTCACMAARTAGTCAGTATTTCATGRAATAGTTTYATTCATCTGCAGTGCCTGTGCGGTCCCTTCTGYAATTTGCTGATCAGAATTCCCCATTACCCTAATTGCAAGTTTAGTAGAGTTTTACTCGGTGACAGACCAACTTTGTGCTGATTTGTTCTTGATGCTTCGTTATATTCATTGCGAGATCTTGCTTGYGTGCTTGACATTTAAATATACTGTGTTTGAAATGTGTTATTTATTTTGAAACCTTTATTAAGCAACTGCTGTCTAGGGGCTTAATTGTTACTGATAGCTAAGAGTATAATTACCTCAGTAAAATATCATGACTATATTAAGCAAATGGAAATTGTCTTCYAGAACAGAGTGAACACAAAGTGAAATAGGCTGTTCTGAGATCTGCTAATATCATTTTGGTAATACAATTGCAGAAGCTCTATACAGAAAGTAAATAAAAAGAGCTGAAATTGGTGTGTTTGGAGACAAGGTTGTCTGTAGCAGTTTGGAAGCAGTATACAACAAATGCTTGGGAGGGGAAGGCATCTTTAGAGCAAAAAGGAAAATATTGCCATTTCYCAACTTAGATTTGTGGATTTTGAAAGACAGGAGAAATTACTGTTTTGTGACATGGGCTTCCAGATTAAGTGCATGCTTTTCTCTGGTTTGGTTTTCCTTCTGTTTTTTTTTCATGTTAACTCCTGACTTTGCTTGTTTGTCATCTATTTACCGTTCACTTTTTCATTTGATTCAGAAGTCAGTAGAGCTGCTGACTTCTCAAATGTGTATTCCGCTCCAAAATGACTTTGTGAAGCCTAAGAGGTCCCCTTGGTTTCTGACTTTGGTGTTTGCATTGAGGTTTGTGCAGAAGGAATCTCCAGCCACCAAAGGACCACGAGCCTGTTCAATGACAGTGAGCGCCACCAGTGCTGGGAGCGTGGTCTGCTCCGGCCTCGTCGTTTCCCATCAGATCCCCTCTCGTGGAGTGTTTGTTCCTGAAGGGAATTCAGTTACTGAAGGGACTTGACCTGACTGGACCAAACAATAACTCCCCGCACGCAGCCTGATGAAGTGACACAGAGGTTTCGATTCCCTTTTAGGAACACGAACGAAGGAATCATAAAAAAAAAAAATCATAGCAATTGCTTTGGAGTTGTTTCCCTGCAATTCTTTCTCTTGCTTTTTTATTTTTCTGCTAAGCCTTGTAATTATAGAAGTCCAGAATTCATTGCTATCTTTATATCAGATGCTTTTGCGGTGGAGGCAGAAGGACAGCCTTTGTGCTCTTATTGACGTTATGTATCTCTGACATAATTTCTCTTTAGGCAAGGTGTTTAGATTTTTAAAAATTTTATCACAATTCAGAGGATGCAGCAAAACTGGAAGTTGTGTGTTATTTGATAAGATGTTTCTGCATAGCTATAGAAATACCTTTTCTTTTTCCCCCCAGGATGGTGAGTGGATTCTGCGTTCTCTTGCCAGCACTAAATATTAATGTTGAATGCTAAGAGGTTACATTATGAAAATAAGAAATATACCCGTAAAAGAATTTTTTTGACCTTCAGTTCTTGTATTTCTRTGGAGGAAAGGGCTGTGTGACTTCCAAAGGTAACATGTTCAATAAARGGAAATTGGATTAATCCAGTGTTATGGCTGAGAATCCAAACTCACCCAAGTCAGGTAATTCAAAGTTATAGTTCCCTTGGTACGTGTGCTCTAACATTTATACCCGAACTCCTCGGCCCTGGWTTATGAAGGATGGTTGAATWGATGTGGAGGAAAAAGAGAGAAGGAAGATGGATGGATTGAGGGAAGGAGCTACTATTAAGGGAAGGAGGGCAGAACAAACCGTACGTGTGTCTAGCGAGCAAGGAAAGGTGACAGCAAGAGGTGGTTTGGTAAAGGCAGACAAGGACTAGGATAGGGGTAGAGACCTGTGATTTCTGAACAGCTGTCTTCAAAATACTAGCTAGGATGAGCTACCCAAAGGGAAAGGGATTTTTGCATTTCTTTGTTCCTAAAATACTTATGGTTCGTAGGCGTTAATATCTTTGCCTCTTAAGACTGGTGGCATTGCCATAAGAACTACAGCTTTGAATCCTCGACTTCTCTGTATTTTAAATTTTGGCCGTAAAAGCGGATTAATGGGGTTTGCTTCAAGTTGCATCACTGTGGATTTTTTTAAAGGAATGGGGGGGAGAGGAGMGAGATAATTAAGTAATTGCACAGTAGCTTATTTCAGCATGCACCGTGAGCCTCTGGTAAGAACAGCTGCACTCCTCAGACACCAGCCCGTCGGAGCATCCTTTTGAACGAAGACCCRAAATCTCTGCAAAASCAAAGGGCTGCCTGGTGAATTAAGGGATTTTGGATTGCTCCTGGCACAGTATCGTGCAGTGCTAACTGTTTTGTTCAGTGCATGTTCACAACATCTCAGGTCAAGCATTGCTTAAATTGATGAATATATTAGAAGTCAAATGAATTTTTCAGRGCACTGTGGAAATGGTCTTTGACCCATGAGTTGTTGCACCAGAAAGAAATGAACTGTTCCCTGCTTCACGAGCACATTTATTTAGATAGTATTTCACATGGAGATGACCACATTTATGCAATGAGCTTCGACCTCCCTGGCTGTGTATGGATGGAGGTAGGTGGGCCCCGGTGTGGCCGTGTGCCCGAAGCCTCGTGGGCTCAGGCTCCATGACATGAGGCCAAAGAGCCATCTCCCTTCTGGAGAAGGAGATCCTCGGACTCYCTCAGTCCCTYGGACTCCCTCTGAGCAGCAGAGACTCCATTTCCATCTGCAGAGTGGCTAGAGTCCCTGTTCCCCTGCCCCTTTTCTGCACCATGTATAGGAGATGTGCAGCCCATAAGGGAGACTCTGGGCCAAATCCTGCTCCCATCCTTCTAATGGTGGAAGAACTGCTGGGAAAAACTGTGTATTAACCACGTGATTAAATTGAAGATAAGCATGGATCTGAAGTAACATTTCCCTCGGTATGTGCCCTGTGCTGCGTGCCTTGACCGAGCACAGGCAGCCCAAAAATAGGCAGTTCTCAAAACTGATCCTGTATCTGGATGGGTCCTAGGTGCCCAGCCCCGGCGAGATGTTTTTTCTCCCTGGGTTTTTCTCCACTTTGGAGACACTAACTTGGCATAAACCGCAGAAGCCGTTTCACCTATAGAACAGTTATTCTCCTATGTAAATTGTGTTTTCAGTTTTACAGATAGGATAACACTTTTTGGCTTTAAAAGATTAATTTTTGGCTGATAACGTATTGCCTTTGGAGACTAGCTTTCTGGGCTGACGTTTCTATTATATTAATTACAAAAAGCRAAACTGTGCTTGTTTTGTTATGGGGAAATGCCATTTGCAGAGCAATTGGAAAGCTGACCTTGTCAGGAGTGTTATTGCATTACCCCTCTGTGAGGGCCACCACAACCGAGCGGCAAGAAAAGAATACAGAAAGAAAAAAGCAATTTCGGGAAATATAATGAAATCAAAACAAAGTGCCTTTTATTCCCCACCAATGTGAAGATGTTTATTAAGATAGCATTTTTAGGAAGCTGATGATGGGGAGAGGGAAAAAGACGCTCATGAACCTCTCTAGGTTGTGTTTTAAAAATGAAGGGCTCTGCGTGAGAGGGAATTTTTGACCTTTTGCATGAAGTGAATACAAGTGAGTGGCAATACTTATTCTGGGGGCCTCTCTCCTATTGTCACCCACTGTAATCTTGATCCATCATCCTTCTAGAACCCTTTAACCCCTTCTGGACATAAACCCTGAGAGTGCTTGGCCAGGGCTCATCAAATCCCCTTGCGAAAGACTTCAGGGCAAGCAGTTTCTTTCCTACCTGTGGTTTATTCTGAAAGCCTTGAAGTCCTTTATGTAAATCCTTACTCTTRTTTCTTGTTTCCTTCTAGCAAAACAGCAGGTCATCTTTCTTTTTTTCCCCTTCCCCTCACAATTTAGAGCCTCCAAACATTACAYGTCCTCTAAACCCCGCGCTTGGGGAGCAGCGGCGGGTCCCACAGCAGCCGCAGCGACTGCATTTGCCTCCCTGCCCGGCTCTGCCAAGAAGCATTCCCGAATGCCTCCAGCCTGGGAGCTTCCTGCTCCTCTAAATAATTCGCTYKGCTCCTGAGCAGAAATGTGCGGMTTAATTTAGTGGCCATCTCCTCYTTGAACACRTGAGCTACGGCAGGAGACGGYGGAGGTCTCATTCTCTTTGGCTCTTGGCTTTCTCCCTATGGGATAACTGTCACCGAGGTGTGGTTTGAAGATAGATCAGTGAGTCATTCACGATGGGAAATGTTCATCACAGTTTAGAGGWTTTAAATGAGATGTTTTCTAGCAAATAAATCATTAAAAAAAGAAAATATAACTGCTCCCCATTTTATGCTAGCTGACATGTTTCTTATGTGGTATCAGTACTCATGAATGCATCGTGTGTGCTGCTAACCTGAGGCTATGTTKGCAGCCCTTTGCGTTCCAGCATTAGATTTTTGCTTGCACAAAAGAGAATTAAAGAGAAAACTGCTGAAGCTATTGAAAGTACCCTGAAAAGGATGCTGAACAGTTGTAAATAATAGCCAGGCTTAGAGTTTAACTCCCTAGAGGCAAATGTAATCTGGAGTGCTGGACACGTACTCTCTAAATCTGATTGTCCTCCCTTAGGTAATGCAAAAACTTCAGACCCGAGGAATAAAACGTGGAATATTTCCTTCCCTGCCTCGCTGTCCTGGCAGCCCTGGGCACGGTGCAGAGCGTGCTGAGGYTCTCAAGGTCCTTCTCCTGTTCCTGCTCTAGCTGTTGGCACATCCTCTGGGTCTGACTCAGTCTTTTGAAGTTGTCTTCCTAACGCTGAGAACCACCAGATAAACYTCTAAGGAAACAGATAGAGTTGACGTCCTTCTCTGAATCTCTCTTCTGTCAAGCAAATCCTGACCTTCTGAGGAAGTTTATCTAAATTTCATATAGGAAATACTTGGGGTTTTATTGTCACTGTTTGTCCTTCCYAGTTCTTTCTCTGCAAAAGGAATTGGGCTTTTCCACCTGGTTAGTTCTCCTTAAAGGAGGCAGTGGAGCCAGACTAGGGACTTGTCCCATCTTATCAGCCAGTGGAATCAGAATCAATGTCAGACACATGGGTGGAGGAGCTGGGCCTTCCGACTGCACCAGAAACATTGCAGTAATTCCAGTTTCATTAATGACTTATTGCTGACCTCAGCCGGGTGGGTAAGGGGTCATACTTTGCCATTACTTTATAGAGAACTGATTGTATGTTGAATGTTTCGTCATTGAGTAATTTTAAGATACTGCACAGTATCTTAAACTGCACAGATTTTGCATGCTGCTCTGGTATGGTAGTTCCCAAGGGTCATGGTGCCTCTGTGTGAATAAATAAATATCCAGAGATCTGCGCCACAAGATTAGATTTGTAATTAGCTTGTAATGTGGTAAAAGAAAAGCTGATGAAATTAAATGTAAATTAGCAAGTTCACAGTTTTCATACGAGTGAACTTAAGAGAAATGGTATCTTCTAATTTTGCTACAAAGATGTAGCAAGCAAGACTTCTGCTGTCCTCAGAGGAAGCTTTTGGGATTGCTAGATATATTCACTCAGACCAACCAATGCTTCTTCCTTGCAATAACTACCTCAAGAAGTAGCAGTGATAAGCTTGAGGGGAGGAGGGGAGATCCTGTCCTCTTGTTAGGCATTATCTGTCGCTTCTGTGTTTTGCCCATGGACTTGGCTTGGAGTTGACTTTGTTATGAATACCTAAATAAGAACTGCTAATATCTAGCTGAGGTTAAATGCTGTCTGTTTTAGGAAGCTGGAGGGCACTATCACTCATGGTGTGTTAGCATTTCTCCGTGGATGGAGATCAGATTTTTCTTTCTTCCATTTGATATAAAGGACTCTTTTTTTCAACTATAAGACAGGATGGGAGACTGGGGAGCTCAGATGGAAAAGCACAAGTCCTATAGAGAATCTGTGGAAGAGCCATTAAATCCTAATTTACCTCTTTCTGAGAGCCCTTGCTGCCTGTGTCTTTTATGGTATTCTAGTTTGCTTAGCTTTGACATGTGAAAATGACCCTCCTTCCGGTATCAGCTTCTTTGCTGTGCCGTGTAGGAAAGTCTATCCCTGACAATGCCCATGCCGCCCTATTAACAGCAGCGTGTCACTGCTTTATCTACTGAGTCTTGATGTACCCTGGAAGCATCTAGTGTCATTAGCACAGGGACCTTATGTGCTCCTGGAATGTCCTCCTGTGGAGGTTGTGGTTGGGTTTATGCACTTAGTGCCTCTGCCTGCAATTCCTGATTGACCATTTCCATATGGAGATATCTCCATATCCCCAATGGGCACCCAAATCACAAACCTAGGAGACAGGATTAGTTTAAAAGCTGTTTGGGTGCAGTCTGCCTGAAAACTAATCTATTTTTCCTCCACTTTGCATAACTTGTGTTTGCCTGTGTTCAGCCTGCTTTATCTGCATCTGCTGTTCCCCCATTGCTAATTTTCTTAGGTGTTCCAAAAGGCCTCGCTCTTGCCTCTAGACTCTCCTAACATTAATATTTTATGTTGTCAGCACACATCTTGCTATTCACCCCTGTTTTCTAGACTAATAACTGTACAGAATGAAACTGCTGGTTCTAATCCCTAGTGTCGCTTGCCACTAATTGCTTTCCATTGTAGGAAGGAATTGCATGTTCCCGCGTTCGCCAGCTCTTACACTGACAGGTATTTAACTCTCATATAATGAATAAATTGAGGGATGTTTGGTCATTTATTTAGATTTTCAAAACTTCATATTCACTAGTTCACACTCTCCCGTGAGTAGTCTCAACGAATTGTAACTAGTTAGGCTTAAATTACTTTAACAAAAGCTTATGCTTATCTATCTCTCTTTTATCCATTATACTCACCTAAAAAGGGTGCTTTGTGTTTCTGAACCTTCTCAACTAATTTTCTTAGTGCTCATATAAAGCTTACCCGATGATGACTCTGCTTTCCCTGAACAACCTTATCTCCTCTTTCAAAACATATGGGAGGATGTCTACTATCTAAAATTTCCTATAGAACAGCTGTTTTTAACAATATGTTTCTTTTATCTGTTAACACTTTTGTTGTTTTGGTCTTGAGTGACTTTCAGGCTTTGAGAGTATTACATCTCTCTGTATGTTTCTATAATTTAGCTGGAGATGGGTGATTTTAAGTATTGAGCTGCAGTTCTCTGGTTAAAGTGCAACTGTGTAATGTATTTGCAGATTCTGTGGTTTTGCTGGGTCACTTTTCCCCAGAAGTAGTTTAGGAGCCATGGGGGTCATTCAAACACTTCTGATTTCTTGCAGACTTGAACTTCTTGCACATCTATCCAGTTCAGTTCACTTGAGCGTTGTATGTTTTGGGGAAAAATTTTCTACCTTCAGATTAAAATATAAAGTTTATTGTGTCTTTTATTTAAATTCTCTATTATATTTCACATTTACTGATCTCTGTTCATTGTACACATGCTTCAAGACGTTTACTGTGTTTTGAGGCCTCTCTTTCATGATCCTGTTTATGAAACTGATACTAAAACAAATTTCTGTGAAGATCATAGTCTTATTTTTGAATTTCAGTAGACTTTAAATACTCTTAGAAGCTCCTGCGTTGCCGGTGCAAGTTTCTGACATGGTTATGGGTTCGTTGGGATGAAAGTCCATGCGCTGCACGATGCACCCGCAGGCAGGGCGTGCAACTAGATTGTGTTGTTCTGCATGAGCAGATTTCAGATCTCTAGACTTTATCTGGGATATTGCTTTAGTAGGTATTTTCTCATGACTCTTTTTTCCAAAAGAATTGTCCAGCTGATAGTGATATCCGTATTTGAAATGAAGCGGCCAGATGGCAGATAAACTCCGAGGTCATAATTTGGGCATTATCTGGGCCATGTGTTCTTAGCAGTTGACCAGAGTGCAATCTTTTAGCTTATCATGGAAAAGTAGTTAAGCTGTTTTTATGAATTTATTCTAGTGCAATCTTTTATTAGCCTCCGTAGCTGTTAAGTGCCCCTTTTGTGATGTTTTTCTTTACTAGAATATTTAGATCAGATTAGAATGAGATGCCTCAAAGCTCCATGATCCTAATGCATACTTTAAAGTGAATTAGTGGGTAGTACGCATAGGGACTGTTTTGTATAAGGTAAATATTATAAAGGATCAGCTTCATCTTTAGTAATTTATATGTCTGCAGAGATTTCCCTCTTGCTCTAACCAGAACCTGTTGTGTTTAAGCTCCTTTTTTTTTCTTTTGTTTTGGCTTATCCGTTCATAAAAGCGTGCTTATTTTGCTACTCATTCTCTATACTTGTGTGGTTCAGCTGGCAGGACCAGGCAAGATGAGGAGCGAGGGAACCAGTTGCTGGCCTTGCCGAAGCAGGTCCGGAGAGCACTGCGGGTGCTCGCCGTGTGACACGTTTCTTAGCGTGATGCTACATCCGAGTCCTGACATGCTGCGTTTTCTAGGTCATCTTCTTATTATGAAGAATAAACTGTCCGTCTTTATTCTTCAGATCCTCTTAGAATAGACGACTTGGTGAGAGAGGGCTTTTTATTTACCTTCTTGTATTGTTTTGACTTATATCTATCGAGACCTGTGTAAACGGCGTGGAAATCCAGGCTGCGTTGCATTGCTCCCCAGCCTGGAGGAGCTGGCGTTCCCTGCAGCTGTGGGTGCAGAAATGGAGCACCCAGGGCTCCGAGGAGGCTGCCACCCAGCTGTGTCCCCAGGCGCGCGGCGCGAGCGCTGGCTGGCATCGCGAGTGCTGCTGTCTCGCTTATGGCAGCTCCTTGCTCCCCATGCAGCGTCAGCCTAATGACAGTTCTGATAATGCCAGATGGCAGCCACCAGTCATCATTTAATAGCAGAAAAATGTCTAAATATTGTCCTCAGAATGGGTCTGTTCGTTCTTTCTCCTAGCTCTAGCCTGGCACCGATCCGCAGGCAGCCCTGTTGGACCTCCTGAGAAGATGCTGTGTAGAAAACTGTCAGAACAGATTGCAGTATGGATTTTCAGAGCATTAAAGTTAATTAAAGAGCTCTTCCTTGCTTTCATTTCCCTCTATCTGCCAGCTATTTACATGCTAATGTGGGGTCTGCCAGCGAGGGTGGCAGTGGTGTCAGTGTTGGGCATGTTATCACACATGGAAACAGTAGAAAATAGTAAGATGAAGAATATATATAAATGTGTGTATGCGGGTGTAACCTGTCGATTGAAAGCAGTGCTGTACTTTTTACATGTTTTCAGTAGTGTGTGATCTGACCAAATATAATTCACTATATTAAGGTTACATCTTGCACTGCATAATTTAGTACTGTACACACTGTAGTATCTTTACATAAGCAATTTTATAAATAATGAGATTTAAGTGTTGTTTTCATCTACTTTGTTCTAAAGTAGAAACTTATTTTCTGCTGAGCTAGTGAGCAGTTTCACTAGGAGTGCAAACATGAGGAGGGCAGAGATTTTGGTGGGAATTAGCATCTCCTTTTGCCTTCTTTTGTAATGATCAAGCAGAGTAGATCCTTGGCTTGTCAGAGAAGTGTGAGGGATGTAGCACTTTTCTGCTCCAGTTGTATTTTTATTTGCCCGTTCCATTTCCACATTGTTTCAGAGGATTACTTTTTCATATAGTTTTTTTCCCCACTAACTTCCATTTTTACACTTCATTAAAACTATTCCATAGCAGATGAAACAAAATTGATCCCAGTTACGTTTCGAGAGGGAATTTCGCGCTTTAGGACAATGAGACTCCTCTCTGTTTGCATTTTTAAACTCAAAACCAGCTGTGGTACCGAGGGCAGGTGAGGAGGCGTCCGCTTGCTGAAGGTGATGCAGGTGGTCGGAGGCTGCTGAAGAAGACTGAGCTTCTGAGGACCAAGGGCAGTTCAAGATGAGTTTGCAGCTTTTTTACCCAGTGCAAGTGAAATGCCCCTGTTTTGTGTGATTTTCGTGAAGCCGCTCTTCGGAATTAGCCATTTTCTTCACTGAAGTCTTTGGTGCTTTTCTTAGTGTTTTCTGAAATGTGGTCGTGCTGTAATAGGTCACATGGCTGCTCTTTGGCCTTGAAAGTGACGTTTTGTGAAAGAGGTAAAGATGAGGGGGAGGGAAACACCTTTAGGAGACTTTTTAGGAGTCTTTTGGAGAAGAGTCCATCCACACTGCGAAGTCACAGGTGGTTCTTTGCGTGCTCACAATTCCTAACGTGTTTTTCTAAACAGATGCTGTGGAAGGGATGTTGGGTGATCTGAGATTTGATGTTTTTTCTTTTCCCCTTGTACTTGATATTCCAGATGCCTCCTGAGCTCGCCTGGTGAGGCTGAGCGAGATGAAATGCTAC
Source organism: Eudromia elegans (assembly GCA_003342815.1). Taxonomy (NCBI): domain Eukaryota; kingdom Metazoa; phylum Chordata; class Aves; order Tinamiformes; family Tinamidae; genus Eudromia; species Eudromia elegans. The sequence continues at coordinate 2,208,603 of PTEX01000029.1, read as the reverse complement.
CGTGTAGCAGGCCTAGGGCAGGATTTCTCCCAGATGCAGCTCTGCCAACGTCAGCCCGAGGACGCCGGGGAACGCGTTGTCCCCGGTGTCTCGATGTTGCTGAAGGCTTCGTACCCAGGCCTGCAGAGGTCTGAATTATTCAGACAGCAACGTGTTGATTCCGAGAGCAATCTGTAGACTTCAGATTATGGAGGAAACCAATATTGTTTCAGTGTCTCCGCTGAATAAATCCTGTTGCTGAGCACGGTTGGGGGAGAGTGGTACAACTGCCGGCAGCAAAAGTGTTTGGAGATCAGGAGCTGCTGGAGATGGGGAGCAGGTTTATGATTGTCAAAAACAACAGCAACTAGTGGATACATGAGCTGTGCAGTCTCTGCCTGGGCTTCTAGCTCCTGGGAAGGGCCACATCTCTCGTGAGAAGCTTTAGCAAACAGAAGTGAGTGTCTGTGCTTCGTTTCTAAAGCTCTTCCCTCTTACACAAGCCTTTCATTCCTATATGCACAGTCCTGCTTTTAGGGAAGTGTGAAAATGTGTAACAAAAACAGAGAACTGTTCTCACGCTTTTCTTAGCAGTGTTATATGCACACGTATATATAAAAATCATACCTGCATATATGTATATCTGCACACTCTCAACTGAGAGATTTTACTGGGATCAAAAAGCAAAGTATACAAAAAGGGAGAAATCAGTAATCTGAGAAGAGCAATGAAACACCTGCAGTTTTTTAAATAGATTATGTGCCTTGGAGAGGATGTGCATTCTCAGTGGTGGCTGGTAGTTAAGGTTGAACACTGTTACCGTAGACAATGTGATTTACTCGTGAAGAATTGGAAAAGKAAAAACATTTTTCAGATATTGCATGCATATTCTATTGCTGCTGTTTGTAATAGACCCTTTTTGAGGCYTAWAAATATATGGATCACTGTGAGATAYTTAGTTGCAACACGATAGTTCTTTTACCATGGGAAGGAGATCATAAATCTTYTTTGAGAACTGAAATTCTCAAGTGCCTCTATAAKTCTGATTTGTGGGTCACAAGTCCTTCATTCTGCATCTTTTCCTTCAGGTTTTCTGGCTYTGGGTGATGTATGTGGCTGTTGAGAGCAGAAGGTGGTTTTAAGGATGTGATGAAAGGAAGAGTTGCACATGTAGAGAACAGAGATTTTCTGCCTGCACTTGTCTGTCTTTTTGGTTAAGATTTTAGCTCTGTTTGCTTTCTGGAACTTAAATAGTAAAAACACGGTAGTGGGTGAGGGACTTCTAATATGGGAATGGATTTTTTTTTCCTTAATTTYTGTSCCCCTTTCCCCATTCTCTTAAGACRATCAGCAAAGGAGCAGAACCTGAAGCAAGAGATGGCATGAACAGTTTGGGAAAACTGCAGTGTCTGGATGCTAACATGGGTTGATGATGTATGAACAGAAAAGAATGGCTTTCCTAAGTCAAAGAATTTTCGTTTCCTGATAACGCCTGCTAAAATAACTGGGGAGACCCAAGGTGAATCTGGAAGCTTGGAGAGATTTCTCCAGAAATCTTTTTTTTTTTTTTGTTCAGTCATTGAAATCTCCATATACTTTCTGAATGTAGTTTCTGACAATAATAGAATCGTGGTAAAAAAAAAAAGACACGCTGGACACTTTCAGTCTAATATTTATTTTTTTAAAGTGGCAAATGAAAACACCAAAGAGATCYAGTTTTATAAGGCAATATTTTCTGAATCCCTCTGATGAGGGACCTGGGAGATCACAAGGTCTGTACTTGCTTCACTAGATGTTGCATAGAAAACTCAGCTGCTCAAACCACTTGCATTAATGTATTTTCCTCTGTTTAGTGCGAATGACCCCCAGATATGTGATAGCACTTACTACATTTTTTGAAACTTTGTCTGCCATAATTACCTTCTGATGGAATGAAACATAAGGCTGCAGGGCTTGTAGGTTGTAAGACTTTTCAACGGGTTTTGAAAGCATTACATGGAATTCTGCCATCTGTGTCATTATGCTTAATTAYTTTGTGTTAGTTATAAGGTTTCAAGTGCAGATAAGCTCAAGSTCTGTGCTGTTTCCTCAGCAAGGGCTTTAAGCCCCCTTTGCTCATACCGTAGCCAAGCACAGCAGACTCGTGCTGCTCAAGACTCCCGCTCAGTCAACATGCTGCCTGTTAGCATCAGATTAACCTTTCCAGTTCTGTAAAGTTTAAGCAAAACCTGCCTCCCCACCCTCCTTTCCACCTCCAGCCCTCCCGCATCCTTGATGCGAAGAGCAGGCGTCTCGGTGACAACGAGGTTCATGGTGGCATGCCTGACAGCCCCAGGTTTGGAGTGTTAATTAGTTCAACAACTGGGCTGATGATGAGCTCACGTGCACAAAACTCTTGCTAGAACTTGAAGCAGACATGCAGAAATACCCTATTTTCAGCTCTACATATTTTTTTTTTCTTCCCAGAATTACTTCGCCATGGCGCTGCACTAAATATGTCTTGTGAGATAAGCTTTAAATCTTGCTTGGGCAAAGTTTATTAAAAATTAACATTTGCATGGAGAGTTTAAAAAAAAAAGAATTAGACCTTCATTAGCCTAAAATCACCCAGACTACAAAATAATGTTCAATTGCCCTCCACTGGTCCAGACCAGGCAGATTCTTCCCACCTGCCAAATCTTGAGGCCCAGAAATAGCATCAGTAACGTGCGGTAAAGTCACATTATGAACTGCACATCTGTCCCCAGAGGTTGCAGAAAATGAGCCACTACCAACAGTCTTGAAAAGCCTAAAAATGGTTTACTCAGGATCATGGTTGGCACGTCCCTGCCAACATAATGCAAGGTAGGTTGTGCCACGTTACTTAACTTTGGGACTGGCTTGAGATGGGATTCAGGCCAGACGCAGCCAAAGGGCAGGTAAGGATGGAGCACATCTTCCCCACGTCCCTTCCTTGGTGGGGCCAGTGYTTTGCATCATTTAATCTGTTGAGGTTCTCTTGCGTATTTGTCTCTGCCTCATATCTGCCTTCCTACGGGCTGCACGTCATGAGCGTGGGTGTTTTGGGGCCTTAATTTGTCCCAGTTCACGGGCGTAGCGTCGTTAGYGGAAGGCTGCCGCAGCTGTAATTGCTGTGGGCTTTGTGCACAGCAGTGTGTTATTCAGTGTGCTATACCTGCTCTTTAATCTACACGGACCATCTGCTTTGTTTCTTAACTAAAAGTTGTTATGTTTTTGCTTTGGAAGAGAGAATCTGTTGCTCCTAATCTTCTCTGTCTAGAGAAACATTACAGTTAGGATAAATAAAATCTCCCTTTGAGAGGTGGTGCCCATTTTTTTGTAAGATTTTTTCCAGTTCATGCCATATAGATTTGCTGTGTACAAGTTTTTGCTCTCTCCTACGGCTTCAGGGACCTTCAGGCCAGGATTTAGGCAGACCCTAAATACCATAAGCAGGTAACACCAGACCAGAGTATATCTGACAAGTTTGCACAGCTTATACAGTTCTGCTCTCGGCTTCAGAGGGAACATAATCCTAATGCAACCGGAACAAGTTACCGGGAGGTTATCCTGTGGTAACCATTTAAAATGCCATYTGAATCAGCATTTTTGCTTGTGTGATAAAGCACTTGGACTTCTGTCTGGATAAAAGGTCTCTTGTATCTCTTACTCCCTGATAAAAACTATTGATCCGTTGGACTCATCGGGTCAAAGACCCAGATTTCTCCATGTCTTCCACCTATTAGGGTGTCTCCTCCTTTCCAACCTGTCTCTTCCCGGAGCTTCTCCAGGATCGAATGTGTCAGCCCTGTTAGGAGCTGATTCCTTAACCTTGAGCAGTCCTTAGGCACAACAGCAGATTGTTTAAGTAGGATGTGACATTGACAGCTCTTTTCAAGGCTTGCTTTCTTTTTTCTTCCCCCTAAAACTGATCCATTAGATGATGCTTTTGAGAGGTGTTCTTCAGTATGGTCAAATTTGAAGAGTTTGGATGGTTTAGAGGCATTAAAATAAGACTGGAAAATAAGAGCAGTGGGGATCTAGCAGCATGTGTCATTTTGTGGTGTTTTGAAAGAATTTATAGCCTGGTTTTAGAGTAAAGTGGGTTCTGCTGTTGTCTTATATGCCTTTTAAAAAATGTTCCTATTGTCAATAAATAAGATGAGGGCTACAGTGATCTGCGCCTTGAAGAATATGAAATGAGAAAAATGCRTTACCTTAGGTCTGTTGACAATTTATTTTTCTTATAACAGAAGCATTATTTCTATATGAGTCTAGAAGATGCTGCAGTCAGTTGTGAGACGATGAAATAGTGGCATCAAATCAGGCAGCACGCATCTTGTTTTTGTTTAAAAAACCCATTATTTTTCCTAAGCCGTTTTGGAGTAATCATTCAGAAAATGAAAAGATCCTTTGTCTGGGAGGCTCTTCTGTTTTGTTCTTTAATCTAAGCAGCTGTCTTTTTCCTTCCCTGTGGGAAGTTGTGGAGGGTAAATAACATGGAAATTCATTTGATGATGGAGACATTAGAGGTTGGCATGGACAATTAATTTGTTATTAGACAGAATTAATTTTATTTGATCCTTACATGGTTCTGTTGCTGCATATAAATTCAGCAGCTTGATGAGCTAGCCTGCAAATGCAGCCCCGTTCCGTCTGCCCGAGGAAGACTTTTTATGACTGTGAGACGAGGAGCATCGCGTTAAGCACCAATTGCAGGGAAACATTAGCCTCTCTCCTGCTAGAAGTCACCTCTGGGTTTGTGTGATCCAAAACGTCTGTTTTTCYACCCGATGGCTGGCGGGTTGGGCCCGGCCGAGCCTCTGCAGCAGGAGCTGCTCTCAAGAGGGCTGGTGTYGTCCCCCCCATCCTTCTCCCGTTTGCAAAACAAATACTCCAGTCGTTCCCCCCTCCAAACTGGTGTCTCCAAACCCTACCTCAGCAGAAAGCTAAATCTGGAAGAATGTGCATCACTTTTTGCTGGCTAACCTCTCTGAACGGGCTCTTTGGAGCATCAGATGTGCCACTTAGCTCATACGAAGGACAGGGTGATGAATCGGTGGCTACAGGTGGAAAAAAGTTGATTTTCACACTTTCCTCCTACATTTATTTTCCTCATGGATTATTCTTAGAATCTAAAGTTGAGTTTTGGCTGGTTCTGGCAGTAACTGATCCTTCCTGCTGTAAGAAGTCAGGAAGGAATTTGACTTCTTGCTGTAGTCCTGTCAAGAGCGTGGAGCTTGTGCAGCAGAAGCGCTTTGGGCACGCTCCTACTTGTTAACATCACTGCTTGCTCTCTGGTTTTGCTTTTCCCTGGTTCCATTTCAGCAAAGGTGGTGTCTCAGGAGCGAGCAGCCAATAATCCTTTCCTAAACAGAGCAAGTACTTTGCTGATGGATGTAAACGATACGAGGGTCCCCAAAGGGAGATTTGAAGGACATCTGTGTTCTAGTCCAGTTTCTCTAAGATGCTGGATAACTTCAGTCACTTCAGCTTGCTGGGCCTCAGTTTCCGCTTCCATGAACTGTCAGTGATGATGCTGGACTTCCATAACAAGCTGCTTCTAAAGCTAATTTTAAAAAAAGCACCACATAAAAGTATGAACATATRTATCTACACTGTTAAATGAGTTACTTAAAGAGGTGTCTTCATAACATAGCTGCTTTTGCATATATTCTATTTTTCTCCTATTTCTTCACTTCCTTAGTGGTCTGTCCTCCTGCTGCCTCCAGGTTGGAGGGTATCTTCCTTATGCTAGATTGATGAACTAAAGATTAAAGTTTTGGAAAGTGGGAGCTGCAAACTGTGAGCACTGACTATGTTCAGTGCGCCCCTGTGRAAGAATATGGGAACACCTGTTAGAAAGGGAACTAAATTCAATTATTTTTGTTCACYGGTGCGATCAGAGGAGGCATTTGTTATAGAGTGCAAATATCTTTTTGTGGTCTACACGGTGAAAACTCCAACTATATTTATTTCCTGAAGTCGATGTGCCAGGAGACAGTAGAGTTTGGTAGGTATGAATAGGGAAAAGACTCAACCGTAGGTTGCAGGGCAGTGGGAAATGTGCAGGTGTTAAAAAAGCAAACTGGGAAAATAAATTTCCGTAATTGCAGAACACACCAAAAGCAGGAGGAGCCAAGGGATGCAGTCGCACCTCTTGGAGAAATTCAAGGCTGGACATGCCGTTTGTTGCCAGAAGTGATTTAGTGGGAATGAAAGGAGCTCAGACTGCGGAGGAGGTGGCTGCAGGTGAGCAGGAAGGAGCCTCGGACACGTTAACAGGTCARGTGGGAAGGAGCCTTGGCCACGAGGAACTGTCCCCCCTCTGCAAGGCGCAGGTGCCCCCGAGCGAGAGCAACTGACCCATTACCCCCTGCCCTCCACGGGTAGCCCTTGTTCCTCGGTGGGAGCTTTGCAGCTGCTTAACGTGCCCTGGGCATGGGCACAGGAGAAGCCACGTGAATTTTCCTAGTGCTGCAATTTGCCAAGCCCGTGTGCACTCCCGCTGTGCTGAGGCATTCCCGTCTATCCRCGTTCCTGCCTATCCGCATTCCCCGAGCAGAGCCCCAACCCTGTAATTTCCCCTAGGCTCCAGCACRTGCTAGCAAAGAGCACCCGTTTCCTTGCTTTTGCACAAACACTGCAGGGCAAAAAAGCCCCATGGCCAGTGTTTGCTGTGGATATTGTGCCCCTCGGACTGTGCTGTGCGGGACAGCACAACACTAGGGAATAACAGTGTGTTATTTCTAACGCTGTCTTATAGCGTTACAAATAACAGCCGTATCCATCGCATGCTGTTCCTTCAAACATAAGGGTTTAAGTCAGCTTCAAAGACCCCCTGTTTCTTCACGTGGATAATGAGAAAGAAATTGCTGTCTAGAGCATAGGAGGAGTTGCTTTTCTTTCCTTTTACTGCTCATATCAGTGGGTTAAATTGTCCAATAATCTTAATTCTTAGCTTTTGAAGTATTTTCATTGTAAGAAGTATTCTTMAAGTATGAAATATATATATTTGAAGTGCAAGAGTGATGAATTTAAAGAAGAACGATCGTGTTCAGCTCCGTTCCATGGCTGATATTAAAGAGGCAATTACATATGATTTGTRAAATAAAGAGACCAGCCTCTGCAGAGTGTGGTACCTGCAGGGTTTAACAGCACACTCTCTGATCTGAGCTAATAAGAGCAGTTTATAATATTAAAGTTTTCCTTGTCAGAAAACCTATTAGTAKAACAGTATGAGAACAGTGTGTGTGACAGACAGGAGTAGCTGTTTGCTTTTTGTTGCCACAGGAAGCAATGGGAAGAAGTTCTCTCTAAAAAAGTTCCCTTGTTTTGCTGCTGCTTTTTTTTATTTATAGTGTTAAACTGTTGCTAAAGAAAAAGTGAATAGGTCACCTCTTTCCAGCAGCATGTATTTAGCATCCACATGCATTCCGCAAGCTTCAGTTGGAGCTTAATTCCTTTATTTGCTTATGTTCCTCTGAAGATTTTCAAGTTTTGTACTAATTTTTCTATTGTAGTCACTGATGCATCAGGTGGTTGAGCTGCTTTTGAGAGGGGCCTTGAAAGAACAGAGGAAGTGGGCCTGAATCAAAATGAAAATTCCATTTAAACATATATATATGTGTATTTTTCTGAGGGTTCCCAGGTCCAGAGTCTATGTCCTTGGAGATATATAAAACCCCACTGGATATGACTGAGTAACCTGCTATAGTTGACCCTGCTTTGAGCTGGAGGAGGCTGGGCTAGGTCTCCAGAGATGCCTTCCGACCTCTGGGATTCTGTGAAACACCTACTGCTGTTAATAGACTGAACTGAARATGCCTCCATCTCATATAGGCTTCATTGATAAGATAAAGCTGTATTAGAGATTCTGCTAAGTCAGAGCTGAATGCTGGCTAGGTTTATTGTGAGGCACTTATGAAGAAAGGTATTTTATTAAATAATACAGAGGGCATTTTGCAAATGGAAGCAAAAGAAACAAATATAACATCAGATAGATGAATTAATTTTAAACTTGAGTTTTCTGCGTTTATAGTAATAATAAAAAAGTACCTCTGATAGTAGCACCTGCCATGCAGCAATGGGCTTTTCTTCCTGAGACATAACCAGCTTTTGCAGGTGGGTGCTGGTTCCACCCCTCTGCTGTTGTCTTCAGTACTTGGTTGCAAACTAAAGATCTGGTAGTTGTGGCCTAGAGCATCCATGGAAAACAGGAAAGGCTCAATTTCAATCTGAGTTTCCCTGAGTGATCCCTAAAGCTCTGCTTCACGGAGCTGTTGCTGTATGGAATTAGGGACTGGTTCACGTTTGTTGTTAGTACAGTCTGGTATTTTCCAGTGCCTCCCRTAATGTTATGTGGCAGGGAGAGACGACTTCTCTCTCCTTCTACTACTTCCCTCTGCTTCTGTGTTTTTCCCTTTGACAATCTCTTCTGTGATTATACCATATTCTCACTTGGAGTAGAATATATTCCTGGAAGTAGAAGAGATGGTATTGCTTTTTGTTCTGCAATGTAGGGTAGTTTATTGATAACAAAGCAATGATTTCAATTTGTAACAAAGTAGATTTTTTTAAAGTGATATGGCTGTGATCTTTATTGCCATGTGGTTTTGTGGAAAATACAATATAAACAATTAGGAGTGTGCATAATTTTAAGGTCAAATATTAATTAAAACTGAATATWGAATGTTTTGTTTTGGCATTTAATCATCATTCTTTTTCAGATCGATAGCAAATACATTTCCTAAGCAATGATTTTCTTCTGGTAAACTGATTTTCCCCTCGTTTTTGATGAAACTTGACTTCAGTGCTTTGCAGTTTGCCTGATGGTTTGAGCGTAACGTTCTTGATGTCGGTGCAGCTTTGAGGAAAGATTGTGTTGACTTAATATTGCAGAGCCMGTGGAGGGAGGACAAAAGAGAGGAATGTTGCCTTGTCTGCCTGARTTCACCAGCGCTCATGTGATGCTGTGAAAGCAAAATGTTCAGTGAGTGACAGCTGGTATTAATTTTAAGCCTCGGTATGTGAACCTGTAGAAGATGTAAAGGTTTTTTTTGGAAATGTTTCATGTTTGAGGAAACCTGTGTRTGTGGGTGGTTGTAGCAAAGGCTGCGGGTTGGTGGTTCTAGGAGGAAATGCGGGTCCTCCTGTCACTGTGGCTGGGGTGGCCGAAGGGCTGCAACCCACTGAGGTTTGCTGCTGCCTGGCTCAGCATCATTTGTGATCGTTCTTAATAATCTCTAACAAGCTGAACTCTCTGATGTTGGGTTAGAGAGTCCTCACCAAGCCCCCTTGTTCACCCTGAGCAMAGCCAGGGAGCACTCAAAGTGTGGCCAAGACCTGTGGAGCCCATGGATCGTCTCTGTATGGGAAGGCTGGAGGCAGCAGGAGCAGCGGGATCGGGAGCTCCTTGGCCAGCGAGGGGCTGCAAGAGGACACGTGTGTCCGTGCAGCACAACAAGGCAACGGGGACGGGACCTGCAGTGCGTCTTCACTCTGTTTCTTGACGTACATCTGGAGACCCCATGTTGACTAAATGCACTGGAGAGCAGCAGCCAGGAAAGGGTGGTGAGAATGGAAGAGACCGGGAAGGCTGGACTTGTTTACCTAAAAGCAGTTGAGTAAGAGGTGACAAGTTGAAAGCACATACCCTAATGAGAGGGTTTAGAGAAGCTGTTAGGGACCTGCTTTCCCTGTCTGCGTAATACAAGAACAAAGGTGTTCAATGAAGCTGAAAGGTGGCAAATTAAAGAGTGATAAAAGAAAATACTTTTTCAAGCAGCGGAAAAAACAATGGGATTTATTGCAACCAGAAAATTGGCAAGGTCAGAATTTTGTCAGGGTTCAGAAAGAAGCTAGATATTTATATGAACAATAAAAGTATCCAGAGAAGTTATTAGTGACAGGTTGTTTTTCAGAGGTATTTATTACTTACCCTTTTTTTTGGAGTTTGGAAGCTCAAGAGGAGTTGMAAGTGGGCTGTGACACTACGCCTGTGCATCCTGCTTCTCATAGCTGCCCCTCACCGCATCCTCATGTCTCAGGATGGACGGGAACCCGGGCCTGATTCAGAGAGTCAGTTTAGAGATGYGTCTGCTGGTCTGTGCTGAAGTTGATACTGGATTCAAGTGCTGACATATTAGAACTTGTCTCCAAGAAGCTGTAACCCAAAGTGCAGAGGTGACAGGGTCCCGTTCGTTAAATGCAGAAAACAGTTTCAGAAATGCTGTTTACAAAGATAAATGGTAGTTGGGCTTTGTGGTGGTTATTTTGCTGTTGGCGAGCGAGTCCTGAAGCTGGTGGCTGATTAAGCTAAAGAGATGCGTGGGTGTCATCTGAACTTGGTTCCAAGCCAAGTGAATAAACTGATCTTAAAAAAGGCCAAGGAGGGGTTCCTTGGTGCAGTTTATATTTTTAGCCTTTCTTAAGTGCCTGCAGTTGCCTCACCTGCTCAAAGCCCTGCATTGATTATTCATTCATATATTCAAAGGGTGCACGTGAAAATGTGCAACCTGCTTGCTTGGCACAACGTGAAATTAGTATTTTAAGCACATCTGAGTAAATAACGATATTTGAGTTGTTCTTGCTTGGTCTCAAATAAATAGTTGGCTGTAAGTATATAAGCTAATTGTCCATTTTAGAAGGTAAAGTCAAGTTAAAATAATAGAGGAAACAAGGTAGCTTACGGCTCTTAATTTTGCATTTCAACTTGAGTAAAAACCTATGGTGGGATCTTGGGTTGAAAGCGAGTTGTCAGGTTGAACCTCTTGCTAGCCTTGCCTTGCTCCTTGTTGGGAGAACTGCACGAGTGGGAAAAGACCCTTTATGGCAATTATCATTTCAAAAAGAATGTTTTTAGGTTTTCTTTTTATCATCTGGCTGATGTAGTATGGGAATTGCATGTAATGACTCCAGTTCCTACCAAAACACTTTATGATTTGGGGCGCATAATTTGACCGTCAACGTTGGGATGCTGCTGACTTTGGTCTAGTCCATGGGGATGGCTGATGCTTTACCCACCGCATGGCCCTTGTGGATGAGAGGGGACCCACGATGGTGCCGCCTGTTTTCGTGTGTCTGTAGCTGAGGGAGCGGTTGTCACAGACCTGCAAGCACAATTTATTGCCAAGGTATAACAGGGGTTTTGTACAGATGCATTAAACGCTATGAGCTGTAAATTTTGTCCGATGAAGGAATTAAATCTCCTATACGCATTGATGATTTGTAGTGTAAATTCTATTGATGGATGTCCCTGTTATAGAATATATAGAGAGGCTTTACTGCCTGATATCTAATTTCTAAGGTGCTATTACTGAATTGGGATGAGGTGACGTGTCTGATCTGGTGACTAAAATCCTTTAAGGTAATATAGATGTGTTAAGGGTTACCTAGGAGATAATGTGATTTATCATCTCTGAAACTCTTAAAGCTGCTGATCTTTGTATCATAAAATATGGGAAATCACTTAGTTACGTTTCCCAATAATGTAAATACTTGAAGCGAGACCTGAAATCCTCCTTTTATTTGCCATTTTCCAAAAGCCACAGTTGCCATATGCTGCAGTTGTTGACTTGTAGTAAGGGGGCCAGACGATTACTCTGCAAATTCWGTTTAGCGTTTTGTTGGAGCTGACTACATAAATTGAACCCTCTGGTTTGTCCATCCCCTCAAAATCCTTTGCAACAGGTTTGCCCTCGTGCTTCCGTTCTTCCTGGGACACTCTTAATACTCCAGGGACTTGGTGTGTATCTTGCAGAGCCTTCGCTTTGCTTCCTTTTCCTAAAAGAGGTCTCTTGCAGAGATAACTGCACTGGCTTAGAGCACAGTTCACCTTATCTTTCTGCTACGTTAATGATATTTAATCAGTTAAAACTGCAAGAAACTGGCTGCTAAAAGATGCAGAGGCCACTATCTGGAGCTACTTGCTAGGCAGGAAGGAAATCAGAGAGGAGGTAGTGAATACAGAGCTGAATTTTTATATGCTGTAGACACAGGCGGAATAGAGGAATCTGATGCAGCCTCACAAAAATTTTCTTTTCAGGATTGAATAAGGTTTTTTTTCTCTTTTCTTTCTTTTTTTCTTTGAATGAATGAATAAAATATTAGTTTTCTATTGCCAGTAAGTAAGGATGAATRCATTTTCCTGTCAGCTGTATGCTTTCCCCTTGCCGACGATGGTAATCCAGGGGCTGGGCAGAGGAAGGTAGGGTATTAAAATTTCCTTCGGAAGCGCTCCTTTTTCCAAAGGGAGCTGTGCGAGGCTGAGAGCAACTCCATGCGGAGGCGGCGCTGCCAGCACGGAGCAGCCGGGCTYGGGGAAACGGAAGAAAGAGTTTTTCTTGAATGAAGAGACAAGAAATGCACCATGAGCTTGTGCTGGAGATAGGCGCTGCTGAGCGTTTCAGCAGAAGGGAGTTAAATGGGGAAAAAAAAAAAMCCCATAAAATTATTTYGTAGCAGCAGGAGGTTAGGAAACATAACTAAACATGTTAAACTCACTGTGAAGCAAAAGCACCCCAGGGGTATTTTAGTCAGATAATATTTAGTTTGCTGGAGTGTCAGTTGTATGATTGCTTGTCATCTGGCATATGTATGTGCTATAAGCAAAATGAGGCTTTTAGGGACCATGAACAATTTTCCAGAAGATAGTAAGCAGGGGATTTATCAGAGACGGATTAAAAGAGTTGCAGTGGATTTATTTGCTCTGGTCGGCTGCCAGCGTATAAGGCAGAGCTGAGCCATCTGTAAAGAAGGAGTTGGAGGTGAGGGACAAGAGCTAGAAAGGAAGAATTATAAATCTGGACAAAACCCTGCAGAGGATGAGAGTGTATAAGAGGTACAGATATATTTGTGTGTATGAAATATATACATTTAAAAATACTTATGTAGGTATGCTAAAGGAGCAATCAGATTGCAAAGTCTGTCTAAAATTCAGGAAATGATGCGTGGGAGAACGAGTGTTTCTGAGGGCCTGGTTGTGGTGTTCAACACCAGGCTTCGTTCTTTGCAGCSCTCAGTGTCAGACTCTGCCTGGTCGTGTTCCCCTCTCGCTGCAGTTTGTGCCGTGGCTGCTTTTTCCAGACCTCCAACCCGGTTCTTTGGATGGACAACTGATGTTCACCGTTCTTGATATTATGGCGTGATTCCTGGAAGGAATATGGATCCTTATGAGCATACTGGAAAACAAGATGAACAGTAACTGTAGAGAAGTAAGAGCAGCAAGGATACTTAATTCCTAGCTTGCTGCAAGTTTGCAATTGCAGAACACACTATATTCTTGGACCTTTTTCCCATCTATTTAGTTTAGGCCTTATTCACTTGGCCCTGTGAGTAAGAAATAATTTATTTGTATTGAATAAAGCTTGATTACAGGAGGCAATACACCTGGAGGGCTTCTTGAGAGATGAAATCTATCTTTAGACCCCTCTGATAGGCTTATGTTGAGTTGAAGGGAAAAAAAGGAAAGTGGAGGTTTGATATGTGAGAAGTTGTATTTGAGAGAAGAATATTTTGAAAATTTGTYCTTTACTGTCTGTCTTGTTGGTGCAAGGGTAGGGAAATCTGCTGGGTGTTTTTATTATTGTGAACTTAACTGGCTTTTTTGTAAATGYTGTTTTAATTGAGGTCTTGAGTAGAAAGTCAATGGTGTGTATGTACATATGTGTCTGCAGTCAGTTCTAATTTGCAAAGTAATGTGAAAATAGGTCAGCCACAGAGAGAAATGTTGGGAAATGGCTGTATCTAAGGAAGCTAGTTGGAGGTTTGGGCATAGAAAATTTTGCTTTAAAGATGAGTGTGAAAAATAAAGGTGGTGAAAGAGCAGTCATTTGCCTTCTGGTAACAGTAGTTGCTGTTTTAGATGAGGAAGATTGGAAAAACCTTTGGTATTTTGTTGTTGTTGTTTAAAATAGAATTCAGGATTTTTTCCCTCCATTTTGGAGGGAGTTTTGGAGGACTCAGCACTTGCTGGGGATGCACACAGAGGGTCAGGAGCGGAGGGGTCAGAGCTACCCCTGGCTGCTTCCCTGTAGGAGCCGAGTCTCATGAGGCCAACGTGCTTGTATCCGGAGCCGTGTCTGCTGGWGGATCATGATGCCACTTTTGGGTTTAGTTGTTTTCCCCTTTTTTCATGAGGTCGTAGGATATCAAACGTAATCTTTGAAGCATAATCTTGCCACGTAACATAATCCTGCTGCAAAGTAATGTACCCTTACTACACAGCAAGGCTTAACAGCGTAGCTGTTGGTATAATTAATGCATCAAAAGGAAGTGTTTATACAAAGAACTAAGGCACTTGTAAGATTGGATTAGGTTTCTTTTACCATCTATAGAATGACTACATGGAATCATTTTTCTTTACTCTTTTTTATTTCTTTCATGCACCATTAGAGAAAGGAGATTTCTTGGGTTGAAAACCATGGAACAGTTTTCCCAGGAGTGCTCCATATGTTTCACCTCCTTCCACTCTTTTGATTTATAACATTAACCTGTAGTTATTAAGGTAATTTAAAATAAAACCCCTGCACTTCTTTCCCTATGGAGAGAGATACGGGATAGCGAAGAGGTGGCGCTCTTGATCTTGCTACTACCATTCTGGAAGATGTTCTGAAACTGAAGTGATGGTGGTGGTGCCAGATTGTTTATATTTTGGAGATGGCTTTCAGGTAGTCCATACTAAGAGAAACTTCTATTGTTTTTCTTATTTGTGAAAATACCCCTTTTTGAAGTAGTCCTTGTGCCTCTCTGCTGCACGTTCATCTTCCTTTATTTCTGGAGTAGTTGTCTAAATTAGACCTGATTGCAAATAGCACCTGCTTGATGTTGACGCTCCATAGTCTTAGTTCAATCTCATCTTGAAGTTTTATTATCATTAATTTGTAGTTAGGAGTCTGGAGCGGAAGAGGAGGGGAACATTCTGCCACTGATTTCCTATAATGAAGCAGACAATTAACATGCTCCCCAAATTATCATTAATTAAGCAGAAAGTCTAGCACTAGGAGCAGGGATATTTCCATACCACTAAAGGATCCTGAGTGGGGGAATATGAGTCTGGTGCTGTTTTCCCAAGCCCATTTGCTCCATGAGGCTCCACGTGCCGAAGGGAGGGAGCCATGGGTTCGGGGCTTGGATTAATAGTTGAAGTTCACCCGGCTGGAAATAAAGCAGATTTTACTGTGACTAGAATGTGCCATTAAAAAGCCATTATCAGAGCGGACCAGCGCGATTCCTGCTYTTTCCTCGCTAATGACAAAACAATCTGTTCTTTAAAATAAGAAGAAAACCCTGACAACCTCATGTTTTCTTTCAGAAAGTGATGCAAGAGTCTTAACAACCCAAGACCTGGGTGAAGAGAGGCAGTTGTAAGATATATTGAGCAATAAAACAGACAATTACAGCTTGTTTATAAAAGAGGAGGGGGAGAAAAAAAGGAGAGACCCAAATCTCAGACCTGCAAGCAACACTGAACCTCTAATAATGGTGACTCTGGAACCCTGCTTGAAACTATAAAAGTCAATAGGAAGATATAGGATTTCAATAAAATTATGACACTAGATAAACTTTACCCCAGGAACGAATTTTCCCTGGGTGTGTGACTGACTTCACTTAGATTTGTAACTTTAATTTCTTTCTTATTGATTTTTTTTCTTTTCGTTTCTTCAACTAATTAGAAAGTCAGCGGTGAATTCAGTGTGTGTGTGTGTGTATGTTTGAGGAGGGGCTAACAAGCATCAATGGGAATAGAAGCTGGGTTTAAAATGCCATTTGACCTTCTCTTGATTAATTTCTTTGCTGTGTTTTATCCTCTCTCCAGCCACTTCCAGTGTGCAAGCAGGACGCTGAGATGGGCAGAAGCCATCAAGCCTTGGTAGTGGGGAAGGGACTGCCTGGGGTGCGATCAGGTTAACAGTTCCCAGGTCTTTCCCCAAAATTAACTGGGTTCATGCACTCTTGTAGCTCTCTAGTGCATGAATGCTGGGGAAAGCAACAGCCCTTTGTCTTGAAGCTCCTTAGCAAAGAAGTCCACATTTGGCTMTCTGTTCCTGTACTGATATGAACCTGACCAGTGCAAGGAGGAAGGGGAAACGTGGCCACGTGAGGGCATTAGGAAGGCAGGGATTGCTTTGGGGGAGCTGCCATCACACAGAGAGCCCTTGCAGGGTGGTTTAGCAAAGCTCTCTTGTGCTGGGCACGCTCCCAAAATTCCCCCATTTTAGTAATTCTGCTGCATACTCTCCTTATATAAAGCAAGAAAGCAAATGATGTTTGAAAAAGGTTAGAGAAGACGTATTAGAGTCCCTGAGGAGGTGTGTGAGGGGGCTTGGGTACGTATCCTGTGGTGTGGGAGGTGGAGATATTGTGGCAGCTGCAAAATTCAGATTACATTTTGGAGAGTCTTTTTACTTGGAAGACTTCTCAACGAGAGTTTCTGTTTCCTGCCAAACTAACAAAGATCTTTAGGAGGGATGSAAAAGCTTTCAGTAAGTACCCTTGATAGGGAAGAATTTGGAGACGGAGCTGGGGACCACTTGCTAGAAGCTGAGAATTGATTTCGTTACAGTATTAATATTTAGAAATAATTACAGATGAGAACTAAACACCAGGATCAAGTGTTTAATTTGTACTTGCCCTTTCGGCTCCTCAGCAGCCCCTGCACTTCTGGTTTGCTGTGCCTATTTTTTTTCTTGTCAAGGCTTGGAAACTCGAGGTCTGTGGTTGATTTTGAGGAAAAGACACCCCATAGGGATGTCCTGTTTCCATACAGACATCCCCATCRTAGCATGAAAGCAGAAGTTAGTCCTTTTTGCAGCTGAACAGCTTGAGGAACTGCTAGGATCTTGCTCGGAGGGTGGCTTGAATACCTAACATCCAGGAGTTAATTGGATGCCTCGTGTGCTGGGAATTGCCAGGGTCCTGTTTGCCGTTGAAAAAATGGTAGGGATTTCAGGCCTGCTTTGCTGTAAAGGAGAGAACGTTTCTGTGTTAAACCATCACGTTGATGAAAAGTGCTTGGCAGAGAATTGGAAGAGTGGAGCAGATTGTAGTGCAGAGAGAGGGAGAGAAAGGATGTTGTAATTGCAACTCTAATTGCAACAATATGCAAGGATCAAACCCATAAATACAGTAAACGCGGTCATTACATCCCCTTCTGTGTTCTAGACAATAATCCTGCAATAAATGGGGAACAAAAGTTGTCTGCTGAGCCAAGGCAGTTGGTCTTATGGAGAGTGAAGTTTGCAGTGAGYGTTGGTGAGGGAGGTGAATGATCCTGGGCTGCTGCTTTTTCACTACGCAGGTTCCTCGTGGAAAGCTGTGGCTAGGTTTTTCTTCCTGCAGCAGCATGGAAGTAGCTCCTCTTGTGTGTCTGCCAGGTCAATAATTCTTCTAGAAGTTCATGGCAAAACTGTTCATTCCGTGGAATAGGACTTCTCTTCAGCCGAGCCTGAGCAAGAGCTAATAATAATCAGTTCTGTGTGAAAATCTGGTTTTATTTCTTTATTAACTCAGTTCCTTCAGCCCCAGGCACTTCTTTGGTCTTGAAGGCCCTTTACCTGCTGACCGGTCCACACATCTTGGTTGACCTTTCAATACATTGCATGCTTTGAGCGCACGCTGCACCTCTGGCAGTTCCCTTCTTGTTTTCACACCTTGATTTTGAGCGTTCCTTCCCTTTTCCATGCGTATGTTCAGCATTTGACCTTTAGATTTTGAAGGGGGAAACAATCTTCATGTTTAGGCTTGCTCAACTGAGTAATTAGCATCACCTTCACTGTCTGAAACGCTACTTTTTCATTTGGGGATGAGGGGAAGGGACCTATTTTTCTATGCTGGTAATTCCCGATTTTCCCTAGAGAGCTGTATCCCAGCAAAGCACTGCAGCACAACTAAGTTTGCTTTATGATGTGCTTCAGGCTCAATATAGTGGTAGTGCCCTGCTCTGGATGTGGACTGAACAGCCATAAAGCTGAGTGATCTTTTAATAATATTTTGGACTTTTGTGATGGCAAAATTGACACTGCAAAACTGATTTGTCTGGAGCACTTGTGTGTTCCTCTAACAGGGTGAGATAGCAAAATTCAGCATTGAATGGGGGGCAGCACTACAGGGTTTCCTGGGTGCTCTCTTCTGAGTTATGCCTGGACATTGTGCTGCTTTATTCTGTAGTCTCATAGACATCAAAATTCTTCAATATGGTCAAGAGAAAAAAACAAAGTASATCGTAGCTTACAACTCAAGTTTTATACCTGAGGATATGAACACCCTCAGAGAGGGGAGAGGGGTCCTTTTTCTCTGAAAATGCTCGATTACCATTGCCAGAAAGCAGCAACGGGGGTCAAACATGTTCTTTACAAAACATAAGCACTGGCTGTGACACTGTTCGACGAGTGGTCGGCCACGTGCCTTTGAGAGGATATTTGCTGTCAGCCACTCCGTTGTCTGTCAAACCCGTTTCATTTCTGTTGTCACRATTTTGTTCGTTCGCTGCTGGAGCTATTTGGCAGGAGAAATGTCAAGCGCACGTTTTGCTCAAGGAAGCATCCAGCCATGATGAGTTAGAATGGCATGTCTRCGGAAAACAAAGGCAGCTTTTAGCTGCTGTGTGGTTGTTAGAGTGCATGCATAAGGCTCTCAAGCAAGAGATACAGCTTTTGTATGTACAAAATAGTCAAAAATTTTCAGTCCTGAGATCAGCAACAATTCCTTAGCACTCTGGGTGTCCATGCTTGTGTGATGATGCCCATATGAAGATGATGCAAATATATCTTTTAGGGTTTTTTTTTTTGCCAACCAAAAGAACAATAATGAAAAATGCAAACTTTTCTCCCAGCATCCGTCTTCTCCGAGGAAGTCGRGGCTTTTTCCCTGACGGTGATGTTTGTCCTTCCTGACAGGAGCGGGATGGCATGAGAGCGATCCTGGAGTCGTACGACAGCGAGCTGACGCCTGCGGAGCACTCGCCCCAGCTGAACCGGCGCATGCGGGAGGCGGAGGAAATGGTGCAGAAGCTGCACGCTCATAACACGGAGCTGGAGGTAATAAAGAGGCAGCACTCGCCTAACCCCACTGCTGAAGGAGTTAAGACCTTTAAGATTTAATTGCCTGGTGATATGATGTGTTCTCTCAAAAGATAGATTGGCAAAACCCAGACTTCAAACATCCAGGGTCAGTAATATCCACAATTTTTTATTCTGCACCTGGAGCTGGCAGAAGCCAAAAGTAACTGTCTTTGGGTGTGATGAGCGTGGGCTGTGTTAGGCATAGCTGTGCTGAAGGGCTGGAGTGTGGTAAACTAGTGCCTAGAGGTTAAAGGGGTAATGAAATGTAGCGGATAGACTGCTCCCCAGAGAGGGCACTGTAAATGATTCATTATTTGATGGGTAGAGCTGGTCTCTTCTCTATATGGTGTAAGTGCTTGTGTGCTCATAAGAGCTTTGCTTTTATGGGCTGAAGAAGACAGTTTTGTCTGCTGTTAATTTTTCATTTCTTGGCATTGGGTTGAAAGCCCCAGAACACCAGTAACTGTAGTCATGTTTTTTATACTCRGGTTTTCTCCAAGAAAAACATTTTTTTCCAGAGAAAAGAGTATTTCTTATAGGAATTACATTATTATTATTATCATCTCTCTTTATGTAATTTTGTGTTCTGAAACACAACAGCCATGAGGTCAGTGATGCCAYGCATTTGCCAGATAGTTTTCCTCTCCTCTATTGTATTTTTGYCATAGTCTAATGGGGTTTATGTTCCCAAATTGCAATATTTGGAATGTGTCTGTGATCTTAAAGCTTGGCAGTTTTATTATGTGGGTAGTGCAATAGCCATAAGTATGTGAGTTTTCTTTACTTTGTGTCTACTTCTACCATCATATAGATTTGTAGATGCCATAATCCAAGTGGAGTAAAACTTTGGGAAATTGATGCTGCTTAGATTCCAGTTGAGGTTCCAGAGTGGATTGCCTCACTGTGCACAAACGCCTTTAGTTGATTCTATTACTCTTAAAAAGGCTCTGTTCTGTGGATAGGTGGGCACTTAGCCCTAGGAATTGTCGACTCTCATGACCACAGGCCAGRGTGTGAGCAGAGCAGTGTAATGTGAACTCAGGACTGGAGAGGCCTAGAGCCCTTTCATCCGGGCCCCTTGTAAAAGGAATCATGTTGAGGTTTAGTCAAGTCTGTAGAGAAGTTAGTGGCATCAGATGAAAAGGAAACTTGCCTGAATTGGTGTCTCAAAGTTTCTTCACGTTGACTTTTGAGTGCTACGTTGCTTAATGCCAAACAGGGCAGGTTTAAATGACGCTRACGGGAAGGGGTAGGTGGCTGATCTCTCCTCTTAGCATTTCTAACRGCGGCTCAGGATGCGAGGGCGCCTTCCCTAAATGTTTTGCTGAGTAGAAGGTCAAAGCTACAGTGTCTTTGGGCAATAGCAAAACTCCACTTATTTTATTATTTATAAGCAGTTGCCTTCGTGGTGTGGATTAAGGGGTACATGGAATATTTCAGAAAGGAGCTCAGTTCTTGGGAGGTTTGTTTTTGTTTTGCAATGTCAACCTTTAAGCCCTTTAAAGCCTTAGCTAGAAGCAACATTCAAAGACCTGATATTCCCCTTGCAAAGTAAAATTTTATGCTTCAGTTGACAGTGTCTGCCTTTTTGACTAGAGTGGTGACTGCTGAATCCACTCTATTTTGAAATTTTAGGGGATGTTTTTGTTCCAGTGCCTGTGGTAAAARTCTGAAAACTGACAAAGGACCTTGGGGAATGAGCAGGACTCCTGGTGTCTCATCACCTGGAGCAGCAGCTTTAATCCATTGGCTCTAGGTGAAAGAACTGGTCAATAGCTGCTACTAATAATGGCAAACGTAACGGTCTGCGTCCTCCCCGCTCTGCTGCTCYTCTGGTTAGATTTTAGAAATGTTGACACCTGCTTGACACATCTCAAGCGAGGAGAGGGAATGGCAAGGATGAGGCGTCCCGGGGCCTCTGGTGTTTTGGAGATATGGGATAAACAGTCTCTGGCAAGGAGAGAGGAGGGATGGAATAGGGGAATGTATCTGTGCTCAAGTCAGGATGTGCCAAGGACTGGGGCAGCCTCATGGAGCTGGCAAAGCAGGATGGAGGAGCACAAAGCGCCCTGGAGCGAGCGGCAGCGTGCGCCGCTTCCTGGGATCCTGCAAAGTCCGGGCAGCTCCCGGACTGGCTCTGAGTGGGAACGGACGGGCAGATGCTCTTGTGAGTCCGGATAGGTTAGAGCGTGGAAAAGAAGYAGGATTGTTGATGAATGGGGGTCTRTTCATTGGGRATGACCGGGATGCTGATCAAGGAGCGCGCTTGGCGGCTTGCATAGAGTCATTCCCTGTCACAGGATGGGTMCCATCACCCCAGGAAAGGGCAGGTATCGYTGCAGTCCCCAGCACCTCGCCCTTAGGCTGCCCTTTGGGGCCGTGGAGGCAGGTGCCGCTCTGTGCAGTATGTTTCGTAGCTTCTGCCTCCCGGCTAAAGCAATGTTTTTCAGACACCTGAAGTTTCACACCATTTCTCTCCTTCATGTGTTTTATCACAGTTTTTTTTACCTGCTACTGAGAGCTTCATTTACTGCAATCTCATTCCATGTTCCCCAGCAGAGTCCTTTGATAGTAATAAAGCTCCGTAACTAACACTGTTTTTTTTTACCTTCTATTTTTTCTGGCTGCTMAAATTTCATACCAGCAACCCCACCTCTGAAGAAGTTATAGCAGCAAAAAGCAATGCTCTAAACAGACAGATTTCTTTACTCCAGAGATGGTGATTTTCCAGTCCGTGTAACGGAGGTAGGGAGCCTTTTAAAGGAACGCAGGGAACGAGAGGCACCGACTTGGTGCCCAAGCTCCCTCCTTCCCTCTAAATGCAGCCACCTTGGCCGTGCTGGACACTGAGTTGGGATCAAGGGCATCATCTGGCTTAAAAGCACCTTCCCAGGAAATGGGRCAGCATGTTTTCATCCCAGATCACTTTAAAGCCTTGGTGTTGCTCCATAASAAACAGGCCTAGCAAAAAGCCTGCYGGAGGACACARAGGGGCTTGKGGGGGMCTCTTTAAATCCCCTTCACTGCTGAGAAAACCTGRGTCCCTTATGCATGAGCAAGGGAACACGGAGTCTGCTCTGGGAGTGCAGGTGGTTGCTGCATCCTCCCCAGCTCTGCCTGCCCCTGTGCCGGCGTGTCGATCCGTCTCGGGAGGTTCAATAAAGCAGCTCGCGGGGTGTTGAATGCAAAGCAGGGGGCAGATGCAAGAAAAAYGTCATGTGAAATGGTGGCTCGGGAAGCGCGCGGGCTGTGTCAGCCTATTTCAAGTGGTTAATGAAGTGTCACTCGCCATCCTTTTAAAAGGGTTTGGGAAGTGAGGAGGGAAGGAGTTTGTCTGTGGCCAGCGTGCTTGAAATAAGCAGAACCCTCGCTGCATTTGTATCGTGGCGTTGGGTCTTCATTTTGACACTAGCAACGCTAACAGTTTTCGTGCTAGTCTCTATCATGGTGAAATTTTTGCTACCTTAGCCCCCATGAACTCTGGTTTCAAGGGAATTATGAGAAAGCAAGAGACCCTGTATCTAGAGCCTCTCCTCATGCAGCAGCTGTGGCAAGGGAGCTCTGCTGTGGAGTTTAGGGTTTGAAAAGTTAAATTCAGCTGCAGGAAAGAGAAATCATCATAAATATAACTCCATTAATAGCCGTTTTATTACAACCCACTTGGCTCCAGATGAAACTTTAATGAAGAGAGATCTGCAAGGAAGACTCATGCTGACACCTTCAATGGTCTCCAGCATTTTTTACATGGAGAGATTTATACTGTCTGTGAGCACCATATGTACTCCAATCAGTTAATAATTGAGCCTGGCAGTTTCAGCACATGAATTGSCATATGTTCTGGTTTTGTTCACCATGGGGTCCATTGATGACCTCAAAACTCATTGACCAAATATCGTCACCTTTCCTGCACCTGATAACCGCAGGGCCTCTGCTGGGTGGGGAAATTGGGCACTGCTGATTCTTGAGCACAGACCTGCTCCTCGCAAAGTGAGTTACTTAGCAGCCACCCTGGTGTTGAACGTGCTTAAAATTTATGTGTGGGTGCACTAAAATGTTTATTTGAGCAGTTAACAGTTCTTTCTTGTCTTCATCCAGCTGCCCTCTCAATGCTTCTCCGCTTTGTTTTCCCTTCTTTCTTTTCCCGCTTTGATCCGCGCTATCGAGCTCACGTTACCCCTCCTCTGCCAAGCTTCCTCTCCCCCTCAAAGCTCAACTGCTTCTTTACACAGAACCAACAATTTCTGTGATGTGGGGAACTTAACAGAGAAATTTCCGTCCATCTGTGCACAGCACAGAGGAGTTTGTTTTTAATTTTCAGCTTCCTTCTGCCCGCTCCCTCTGCCTTTCTTGCCATCCTGCCTTTGCTCGCTGCTTCTCTCGGTGACGACTCCGAGCAGCAGGGAGAGGATTGCGCTGCTGCCTTCGGGTGTCCGTGAGGAGCAAATCCCGGTCGCTAGAGCTTTGCTGCTGCTCCTGCATGGCATCCATGCGGCGTGGCTGGACCTGCGCTGCCATTGCAGCGGGAGACACGCGGCCGTCCCCGGGAATGGGGCTGCTGCTCCGCACGCCCGAGCTGCGCTCATTGCCGGAGCCGTCACGGGGCTGGGCACCATCTTCCAACAAAGCAGCCGCCTCATCCAAATCCCACCCTCRGCTTCGTCTCTTGGGCACCTCACGGTCAACGCGAGCCTTGCCAGGAGCCCTTGGTGTCTGGTTTCCCTTGGGCAGGAGAGCTGGCTGAGCTCTGCAGCCCCGGCGGTCCTGCACGTCAGGTCCTCTCTGGTTCTCTCCTCTCTCAGGTTTCATCGTCTTTCAGACCACAGCAGTTTGGTCAAGCCAGGTTGCTGCTAGACTCCTCTCTTCCCTTTCACCYTGCCAGGGGTTGTACTTGAGCCAGCACCTAACAAGCACCTGGTATACAAATGTGTGGATCAGGCCATGGAGGGGCTTAACGGTTTGTTGAAGGTGATGGGAAGAAAGTTCCCTCTTAAAACTAGTGGGGGCTGCAGCAAAGCTGCTTCTCTGTGCTCTTTCCGTGGTTGAGCTAGTTCTAAAACTCAGTTACAATTAATTCTTTTTTTTCCCCTTTAGGAATGTATCATGAAAGTCAGTGCTGGGGAGACCAGGAGAAAGAGACCTGAGCCTGCCTATGCTGGGAGATGTTCTGCCCAAACCAGTGTTCTTTTCACGAAGGACAGATATTTTTTTTGCAACTAGTTTTAGTGTCTGTTTGCAAGATGCACACTTAAACTCTGATGACAGCTTAAGAATGGCCTATATTGATTTAACTTAACAGTTCCTTAGGGACCACAGCTAAATGGAAGCAAACCTACATCATTCCGAAGAAATGAGAATGTCTCAGCACCAATTTGTATAGAGTAAATTAAGTCATTAACTAAGACAATATGCCAAAGACCTTCAGGCTAAGGCAAGCTGCTTTGTAGCTGAGCCATAGGAACAATGACCAGTTGCACAACAGCTAAGCAGCCGCAGGGACCCTTTGGCTCCTCTCGGCCAGCAATTGAAATAAACTGTTAAAGTGCATGGGGAAAAACCATCTCCCAGCTCAGCTGCCTTCTCGTGCTCGAAGTGCAGCAGAAACGAGGGGTGACATTGGGATTTTCATCGGGAGGGTCAGTAAGGGMCGTTTTGCTGCAAGTTGTGCTCCTGATGGAGAGGCAGTCCGTGACACTCTGCCCCTGCTTCTCTTCCTGACTAGATTATAAGTCTTGACTGTCTCCAAAYGCGGCAATTTATACTACTGATAAATATTAATTATCACCTGTGTTACAACGTGGGCAGTTTTGGAAGGACTTCTGTCGCCTCAGTGCTCTGACGACTTTCAGGCCATCTAAGCAAATCTAATCAGTGTTTTTTAAGCAGTGATGGCTYCCAGAGGTGGGTGTAGCCTCTGTGGGACCCAGCAGTAAATGCAGCCACTGTCTAGGGGTGATCCTAGAGGCTGTGGGTTCAGTTCACAGCTACAAAGAGTCCCTTGGTCCCAGCTCGTGGAGGYTCATGGTGCTACGTGGGGAGGAGCTCACTGCAGCCCCAAGGAGAGTCATATAGATGCCAGMAACACCGACCAGCCTGTTCTCCCCTGAAAACGCTTTGGGGATGGACAGATCCCCCTCTAGCTTCTCCTGGTGCTGTTATTGCMCAAGCAAAGCTTGCAGGGAGCATTTTGGATTAGCTTTGAGCCTACCTGGCTATAGGAGACAAGACAAGCACAGGAAGTGGGTCTGAGTCCTTACAGAGGGCTTAAAATTGGCTTCTTTCTGAGTGATGTTTTGGGAAAAGAAGATAACTAATGTGCATCTATGAGTCATATTTACCACAATGGAGCAGGGGAGAACATTTCGTAGGGGCCTGAGAGCTTGAAARACCCTTTATAGCCGAGCTCCTGCTCGCCCGTGCGCGGAGATGCAGGGTTTGCAATTAGCGCTCCCTGCGTGGAGGAGGAAACGAGCTGCGTTCGGGCGTGTGAAAGAACGTGTCCCTGTCCCCGTCCCCGGCAGATGGCAGCAGACAAAGGCGTYGCACAGAAGAGCTGCTGCTCCGCAATATGGTGCACGTCACCTCCCGCCGTGCAGCTGCGGGAGCCGCGCTGGGACACGGCCGTGCAGAGAGCGCGCGGGGAACAAGGCCCTTCATCCAGGGTGGGAGGCAGAGGGGGAAAAGGGCAAATGAAGCATCTTTGGCGTATAGGGCTAGGAACACGTAGCTACTGGTTTCTGATGGAGAAGGCTTGGGAAATGCATAGATATTTTCCCAGGTCTGTCCTCGCTGTTGGCCATAGGCAGGAGGCGGAGAGGGAGCAGCAGGGCCAGTGCCCGCAGTGCACGTTCCTCTGTCCTCCCCCAATGCTGCAGAATTGGATTTTTGCAAGGGTAGAGAAACCTCCTACAAGAGGATGAATTCATTTTGCATTCACGTCGGGGCTTTACCCTCTTTGAATCATTCTCAGCCTGCAGAGCACTGTGATTTTACCCAGCACTGCTCTGATTCATGTGGATGTGCCTTGTTGGGGCTYGTGTCCCCGAGTGTCGATTGACTTGGGATAGGAAACCTATAGGCCCTTTTCCTGCAAAGTAGGAACTGGATTTGCTTCAGTTGGGTTTCCCGGATTTCCTTTTGCTTCCAAGCCTGATTTGAATTGGACTGGTGGGATCAGACTTAGATGTTAACACCCATCTCGCCTCTGTCCTTTTTAAGTGTCTCCTAATTACTAGAGCTCTTAATTACCAATATTCTCACACTAGTGAAAATTTTAAGAGCTCATGGAAACTTAGGCAATTACAAGGGAAACAAGGAGGGGGAGACTTCTCGTGGAAAAAAATCAAAGCGAAGAGTGCACGTCGGGGTGATGTTTCATGGGAAAAATAGCATGGAGATGCTAGCTTTTCCTTAGCTCTGCCCTGTTTTAATGCCTTCAAGTAGTGTTTATCTGGAAGTTTATTTGCCCAGCGTATTTTTATGGACTCCAGCTACTGGGTTTTTGTTGAAATTCTGGTGCTTAACATTTATAAATAAGAAAGTGTCCTGAGAAATCAACTCAAGCATGTATTTGTTCCCATGCACTTAAAGCCCTGAACACTCCTGCTCCTTGCAATTTGCAAGAGCTGTAAGATCCATTTTAATGCACTTAATCCGTAGTTTATTGCGGCAATTAGAACAGCAGTAGTTGCTGCCTGGTTTTCTCTTTGAAGCCCGTTGGTTCTTTCTTATTTTGGCTCAATCACCATTAGCAGAAGGGATGTTTCTTAGGGGAACTAATTATCTAAAAACTCTGGCTTTGGCATGGCGCTTAAGCACGCAGTTCCTTGCATGGGGCCTAAGTGCCAGAGACTATTGCAATTGTTGTATTTGAGAAAACACATAATCGCTCCCCTCTAAYACTTCCTTCTGCAGAGCTACAAGTTGCAGTTGCTGCCATTTGTTCTCACCATCTTCCCCTAAGAACTGGCCACGGCAGCTTTCCCATTTCTTGAGCTTGGCTTCATGCTGAGGTCGTGACGCAGAGTGTGGGTCTGTTGCTGGTCATGCCTTGGAGAGCAGCGCTTAGAAGGTAGAGGTCCTTCATCCCCCCCTTTATTTTTTCCTTTTCTTTTTTTCCTTTTCTACTCTAAATGAGAACAGCCTACTAAAATTTGGCAWAGGCTGGGAATAGAAGAAGTGAAAAACCCAGCGGATAGTGGTTTTCACCCAAGCTGTGAATCAAAGCT
This sequence comes from Eudromia elegans, assembly GCA_003342815.1. Lineage (NCBI taxonomy): Eukaryota > Metazoa > Chordata > Aves > Tinamiformes > Tinamidae > Eudromia > Eudromia elegans. The sequence goes on along the minus strand of PTEX01000029.1, from coordinate 2,181,338 downwards.
AAGCTGTTGATAAAGATCTTCTTTCTTCAGGGGTGGTCCAAGTAAATTGAAGGAAYAATTGGGTTTTCTCAGAGGCTTTGCAAGTTATCTATTTGCTTTAATCAGTATTAATGTCAAATGCGCTTTGGTTCTGCTGAAAGCTTTTCAGCAAAACAAACTGCAAGCCCAAAGTTTTGGAGAGAGCCTCACTCTTTCCGTAATGTAAGTTGTAACATTTTTTTCCTATGAATTTTATTTATACTATTTAATAAAACATGGAGTACTGCTGTACAGTACATGTGTCATGAATTCTGCTGTGGTGACAGTAACACACATATGAGATGCCTGGCACACGGGCTTGGCGTATTGGGCTGATTTACGTTTTCAATTTGTTTAAATGGCTACAGTGGTTGCAGTGAGCTTGGCTTTGGCAGACGTACACTCCAGTTGCAGTTCTGTTCGAGACCGCACTGAAAACTAAACTGATTGCTGCTTTAACGTATTGATTTTTATCCATTCTGTGTTCCCTGCTCTGCATTCCACRCACTAGACTCACAAACCTGAGTGCTTGCTATAGCAACTGAATTCCTTTTGGAAARTGGTAAAGACAGTCCATGGAAGCCTGACTTTCTAATTTAATATTTAACTCTCTCAAGAAAGTTAAATAAATTAAAAAACTTATATGATGTTAACTTTTAAAGAAAGACAGCATGAAACTTAAAAGATGGCATGGTTTATGTAAAAATCTATGATATATTCAGTAACTATGAACGCGTATAGGGTAATTGTTTTAGTAGAATGTCTTATATAATAAGAAAGCTTTTTGTGGCTTATTTGTGTAAAGACTGTTACCATATGTTATTTATATACACAAAGAAACAACAAATGTTTGTCTCTGTATTAAATCATGGGGGCATCTCCCGAGATCCCCAAGCTCTGTGTTTTTCTTAATGTTYAGGCTATCTAAAGAGTTGGAGAGTTGGGAACTGCTGTAATGGTCAAGAGACCACAAACTAATGGTCTTTACTGGTGGCATGCACTATTGCTAAGCTGGTAGTTACCAGTCCTGTGTCTGGCGATGGTATTCTGAACATGCTTGTTCTAGTGGCACTTCATACCAATGAACTGTTCTTTACTTCCTAATGATCTAATTTCTTCCCTTTCTTAGGAGTTCATTTCGTTCATGGAAAACGGCCCTTGAATATAGCAATTCCCTGGCCTGGTTGCTCAAAATGTTCAACCTTAAACGTAGGGCTTGTTCCTTCGGCCTCCTCAGATCTTCTGACACTAGTAGTGAATATTGTGAAATGRGGCTCCTAGTTTCTGGAGTACTTTGTGTTCTTTCATGTGAAGAAAGGTATGACAGGCAGGTAGACACGATACCTGCATGATTGTGGGGACAAATGCATGTTCCTCTCTAGGAAGGAACCCATGAGCCTTGGCTAACCCATCCTCCCTCTTGCTCGTCTCCTGTGCGTGCTGGGCAGGAGGAGCAAACCCACTACGACCGCTGCAGGGAGCTACCCCAGAGCAGACACCCCTGGCTGAAGGTATCCCATGCTCGGAAGCAGCCGCCTTGACTAAGTGGTGATTGCTTTGTCTGCTCCATTTGCTCGAGAATCATCTGAGTGTGCTTAATTGTGTCTCAGCTGCGGCGTGCAGGGCTCTGCCAYGCAGAGACGCGTTACACACTGTGGGAGCTGTTGAAAATAGGGCTGCTCATCGGACTCTGGGTTTTAGGAAACACCTATGCAGAGCTGTGTAATTCATATGGATGTTTGCAGCAATATCGAGTATGTAGTTAGGCTTTATTATTATTATTATTACTTCCAGAAAGCACRGGCAATTTATTCACCTAATCAGTGCATGTACAGATGTGTGTGTATACATATCTAAATATATATATATAAGATGTGTTGCTTAGGTGAATTTAGAAAAGTTTATATGAAAAGTCTAGATGAATTTATGCTCTTAAAATAACATAACATCCAAGGCTAATTCAACTGTCTTTCATTATTTTGCTCTCTGTATATGTTTCTGAAAGAGTAGATTGGTGTATTGCAGCTATCTGGAGAAATGACATTTATTTTCACAGTGCTGTATGACCTTGTCATTCGCAAGTGACATTTTCTCTCAAGATAATGAGCACTTTTTTTCCTTTAGGTCAGACAAGATCCAGATTCATTGTATATCTGATTTGTACAGGTCATCAGCAGACTGCATGTTTTCTATTGTATGTTGTGAATTATTGCTGGTGCTTGATTTGGTTATAAAGAAGTTGTTTCACCTGCTCTTTGGATGAAGCTCTTGTTTATGGAGAGAGGATTGAGAGAGGAAAGGGGTCGTGCTAGAGCAGTCATGAACATCTGGGAGCTGCAGCAGGGCACAAACCCGGCCGTTCATACAATGAATGTATATTTTATATAACCTTCCTATATTGCTTCTTCCACAAAGCACGAGTCTCRAGCAGGTATCAGCCCTGGGCCCAAAGGTTGCTAATGGGACCATGCAACAGTTTCACCCTTTTTGCCTTGTCCATCTGCATTTGTGAAGCAAATGGTGTCTGTGAATTATTGATGGTTTTCATGGGACAAGCTGAGGTTGGGTTTGCTCAGAAGACATGCACACCCACATCTCAAGAGCATCCTTCCATCTTCTGGCATCTTTGCTGGCAGCCTCAGCAGAGGGGCCGAGGACTGAGTGGCTCATGTCTAAGGTAAAATTGTTCCCTCTGGAATGAATCCTTTCAGATCAAAAATTGAGAAATACTGAGGCAGCAACATGGGGAACGTATATACTTTTTTTTTTATTTTTGCTATATCTGTTTTATGGATAAACAAAGGGCTTCAGCTCAGATTGATTACTCCAGCACTTTCAGCATGCAGTAACTCTCCTGCAAGTTTTTACAAGGAAAATTAAACCGATGGTTGGCAGCCACAGACTATACATCATGCCCACCCTGTGCARGGATCTGTTGTTTACTTTTTCTACTCCTGTCATCCTCATTGCAGGGTGGTTTTCTCTTTAACCCTTTGCATACACTTTCCAAACTTTTCTTCAGTCAACTATTAACTGGTGCAACTTGGACGCTTGCATTAGGGGCCATTTTGATACCAATCTCCTTCCTCTCTCTGCCATAAGAAATAGTTTTACCTGGACAAGACTGTACGTACGTGCAGGGTTGGAATGGGACAGGCTCCTGCTGTACCCTGGCAAGCACTGTGTGGCTGCACAAGGCAGGGGGAAGGAAATTAGGGAAGTAGTTATYGACATTAAAGCTAATCAAGCTCCTTGGGATAAGAAACAGAGGGGTTTCTGTTCCTCCGTGTCTGAGAGAGCCCCCTTCATGCGTGAAAGAAGGAGCATGGGATTAAGGGGAGCGATTAAAAAAGATAATTAAATTGGCTGCTTTGACAAATACTGCAAAGCTGAGGGCGGGCTGTTGTGGGCAATCAGACTCGCTGTGGGAGAGGGGAGGGCAGTGAGTGGACAGGTTGCAATAACAGCCATGATCACATAAAAAAAAATCCAATTATTTTGAAAGAGTCATTATTCAATATTACAAAATTGAGCTTATTAGAAATTTTCCTACAAATGCTTTCCAGAAACGAGATTCTCTCTGGGAATAAGTCGGATTCCCCTAGCTTTGTTGTTCACTGGCATGAGTACTTAGCTTTTCTTATGATGTGGATGGTTGCTTAGCTTTAATAGTTTTGATTCCACTCTGTTTTGGATGTCTCTTACCACCAGACAGCTGCATGAACACTACGAGTGCTTTGCTTTAATGACTGYGCTTAATAGTATATTGAATCCATTAGGTAGGAAAGACTAGAAATTAGTCTGAGATAGCCCACARGAGCTTGAGTTTTCAGATACAAATTTAATGATAACATAAAAACTGCCTCAGAGTTGAGGGTATGTGATGATCTTCAGGGCATTCTCATTCTTAAGCTGCTAGCGTATTTTTTTCCTGTGCGCTCATGATTTAAACCCCAGCTCTGGTTTGTCCTCAGAAGTGATTCTGCTGTCGTGTGAAGGTTGAGAGTCGATTCCGCTGCATGAGCTACTCCAGGAAACGCCATCCGAGAGCAGAGCAGTGGCTTCTTGGTGCCATCGATGCAATCAGCTTCCATCCATATTGAGCTGGAGTGCAGCCCCCGTGCCAGGTGACACCGTGACAGTCCCCTGTGCTTCAATCTGCTCCTCGCCCTTCAGCCCTCTGCGAAACAGGAGTGTGTTTAGGCACTTTGTGCTGAGCTGAACTTCCCACCTTGGTGGTGCCCCCTTTTTGCTCATCCTCTTCTGTTTATCTTTCTGCCCCTTTTGTCCTACCTTGTTAGCCCCCTTCTTCCCAATAACTGGTGAAACAATAACAAGAAGAAACACACAAAAAGTCGTGCTGCTGCTTTCAAGTGCTCGCTTTGAATTTGCTGCCTATTTATAGATGATTCATTCCAGCCACAGCGTCAGTCGATTAGAAATGTGGTGAATCCTCTCTTTCCAAGAGTGTGCCAAGAGAGCCTCTTAGTTCATTTGCTTTTTCRTGAGTTTTAGCTGGAGGTTTTACAGTCTCTTTAAAACTCCACTGGGGTTTGTTTATTTTGAATATGTTCTCAAATGAAAGTGGAAGGGCTTTGCTCCTCTTCGAGGAAGTTAGAGGACCGTGACAACAGTGCACRGAGTTATTGGATTTTGTTTGAGGATGGCTAAGTGAATGTGTGAATGTTAAGCAATTCCTCATCTGGGAGAATCCTCTTTTTGCTCTTTCAGGGTAAGATCTGCCTGTGGGTAGAGGTGCCATTAACCACTCTTTCTCYCCATGATACTCTTTAAGCAAATTTTGCCTCTAAATCCTCCTTTCTTTACAGTATAAAATGGATACAGTACGGCTTGCTAATTGCAAAATGTGTCAGTCTGCCACTGCAGCCTTGCAAGGACCCACAAGCCTTCTTGGCTTCTCCTTGGGTCAAGCAGGGTCGGTGCTAGTCATCTTTAATGCCTCGGGATAGGGAATAGCGACCTTATCCAGGCATTTCCCAAGCACCAAGACCAGCAATTGCACCTAAGGCACAAGCACGTTGCAGGAGAGRTGTTACATGAGACCAAATGTTTTTGCTTTTCTGAAATAAATTTGTAAAGCAAATACTCCCTTTTATATTGAGTCTCCGACACGGGGAATCTCTTTAGTAAACTTCTTGTGCTCACAGTGCTGTACAGATAATAAATGAAAATCAAGAAGTAGGGCAAAAGAGGAGAATTATCCTATTCATTTTCTCTTCTCACCTCCTGTGATGTGACTCGATTCTTAATTTTGTGTCCTCCCAGGTCAGCTGCATTTAGAGCAGCCATCAAAGCAAATCAGCTGTGCTGAGCACGCTGTGACATTTGGAAAACCCTGTCTGCAACAGGAATTGAGCGGTGAGCTCCTGCTAATTATGAGAGCTGTGTTTTAAYATGTAATGTTTGCTTTAATAAGCAAAATCCAGCTCTCCAGCCAGCCTGGAGATGGGGAATACTCTGCCAGCAGAGGAGACGGCTTCTGAACAAACTGGGCTGCCATTGAGGAGCAAGGGAAACACAARCATCACTTCACCAGGACAAACATGGGACAASSTTGTCCCRGTGATGAACATGGTTTCCTAGCCARTTCTGAGAGCGTTTCATATTTTTTGGAGATCCTTTGGAGTTTAGGCACCTTWCCCACCTGCTGCTAGATGCATAGAATAGGCGGGCTGTAGCTTCACAAGCTTTTGCAAGGGTGGTGCTACCTGAAGCCCTTCCCCAATGTTCGTCTGAGCTGAGGCAACATGAATGACAGCGTGCAGAACCAGGACAGGAAACCAAAGGAGATTAAAATCAACCCAAACTTAATTTCAGATGTGGATCTTCTCCTCCCCTGTTGTGTTTGTCAGGAGACTTTCAGCAGAACCAAAGCTACGTTCCTGTTCATGCCTGTTCAGCTTTAGCGTTTTGGAATCCTCCAGCCAAAGATGCTCTGGTGGGGCTCCAGTCCATGCACAAAACTTTCACTCGGGGCTGAACCTTTCCATCTGTACTGTTATTCAGCCTCTAACTCCTCTGAAAAGTTTCTTATAACACAATTAATGTTCCTCTCAGAGGATGCTGGGCATCCTCACATGTCCTTAGACACCTTGCTACCTTTAAGCTGTTGGGATGTGACGAGCTGTCCTATTTGGAAGCAACAACCTTGTCTAGTTGTGCAGCTGGCAACCCACCACAGAGGAAATGCTGCTTATGGTTGTTGGATTGACAATGTCTCTTTGTATATTTAAACTAGAAGTGGTACGATCACACAAACTGTAGTAACAATGCTGTAGGGCAGCACAGCMTGTGGATTCAGACTGGTTATGAGATGACAGTGAATTGGGGTGAATACCCTTTTTCTTGACTTTGAGGAGTGCAGTGACAGTGAATCATCTTAGCGATGAGATACAGCAGTGCTGAGTCATTGGGCTGAAATTAGAAGGGCTTTTTTAGGTAGATGTAATCCCACCATTTTTTTTTTTCCTGATGAATGGATAATAAACACGAGGGGACGTTTTTGTTGGCTGACTCGCAGGCYTCATCAGCTTAAATGCCATTTCTTTCCCTTTAGCTATCTAACCTAGTCAGAGGAGCTGATGAAGAGAGGGAGAACCCAGATCGAGGAAGGCAATACTGGAGAAACGTTGCCTGTGGGAAGGAGGGATGGAAAGTTTAGGGTTYGGTGGAAGTGTTGGGTGTCATATGGCCACCAGTTTTAATTGTTGAAATTCCCTTTTTCCGAGTTGGTGCCCGAGAATGTTTGTTTTCCTCAAGATAYGGATTTGGACCCTGAGCTTCTGCTGATAACTTAAAGGAGGCAGAATGCGGTTGTTGGTGTTAGTATTTTGCCAGAGAATTATAAATAAATGCATGAGCAACCGCTCAACCCCTCCCAACCACCTACATTATTCCAAGGGCAAGGGATTTTGGCACTCACTAGCTCTGCATTCACTGGTGGTGGATGCACTGCTTCCCAAGTCAGGGCAATCTGAAGATGCCATCAGGCCTCCTGGATCCCAGAATCACTTGTTACAGGCCCTGCTTTGAAGATCACCTTCAGAGTGATAGGGAATGATGTTCCCAGAGGCTCTGCTGCTTTTGGAATCTGTGTCTGGGATCTCTCCATTTTACCTGTGGAGATTTGATYACAATTTAGTAATGCTGATTCTCTTTAGTGACCTTCGAATGTTTTGTATTCCTTTCCATTTTTCCTGCTTCCTTGTGAAATGGGTTGACACTCTCCTAATGTCTTTTGTTGAAGTGCCTAGTATATTAATGATCTATCTTGCTTTTGGCAAAAGATCTGTGGTCRTCCCTCAATGGATAAATTTTACACCAGATGATTTTCTTGCTGATGTCTTAAAAATTTTGCAAGAGTTGCAGCAAAAGGGAAGGGGCTCCCTGCTAAGCTTGCAACTGGCAGCAGCATGGAGGTGGGATTGCTTTGGAGTGCCCAAGGGTTGCATTCCTGGTGGAGGTTTCTCTGAGGGCTATTCCTACAGTGCAGGATGGCTCCTTTGGGAGCCCCCGAGCAGCCGGGATCTCCCGGGCACGCAGGAGAGCCCGGGGCTTGAACAGATTCATCAGCYGGGCTGCCCTTTGCCGGGGAAGAGGCAGCTGCAAATTCACATTTTGGTTTGGCAATGCATTCCCTCTCCAGGGACTGCAGCACCATTTGATTAGGATGGAGAGAAACAGACCTGCTGCAAATGCGTGTTATTCCTAGGAGAGCCCTGCTACTCTCTGGGTCTCCATGCTCCGTCTTAGCAAGGTGTTGAGGAAAATCCTCAAGGAGAAGCGGGAGGAATGGAGCGGCACAGCTTGTTGCCCTCTGGTCCCTCCTCAACCTCTGCTGCAGTTCAGCGTGTAAAATCAACAGCTGTTTGCTCTTGTTTTCTGATAGTTTTTGTGAATTGGGTAATCCAAGATTTTGGGTTGTTTTACAGAGTGAATATTATCTTTACATTGGAGACAGATGGAGTAAGGGAGTTTCAGTGGGATTGGCAGTTTGCACCAGGGATCTCAGCAGTTKTTGGACAGTGAGAACCACGTCAGGTCTGGTTCCTCGCTGCAGAACTATGCTGCTTATTTTGAGTTAATTCAAGCGACTTGCTGGGCAATAAAAGCACTTAGATGCGTAGTTTCCTTGTGATTTTGTTTGCATCCCTTTCTCCGAGCATGACYGGTGAGCATTTTGGCTGATTTTGTGGTCATTAACTTGCTGTTGGGAATGCTTGGCATTGCTGAGTGACTGTCTCTAAAACAGATAACAGAGGTTGGTCTGTCCTTGAGACTTAAGAATAAGGGAAAGAATTGGCTATTATTGCTTTGTCCAGTAAATCTTGATGCTGTGCTTGATAGGTGCCCGTATTTACAGATATATTCATCATGTCCTCAGCAATTAGAGCTATGAATTTGGCAATTTTTTAATTTGCAGTGTCATTTTTTTTTTTGTGGTTAGCACCCAAGTGCTTCTGCTGCCTTCATGCTTTATTAATTTTGCTAACCAGCTGCTTTTCCTGTCTCACTTGGGGGTGGCATTTCCCTGCCACACATCCGGGCCAAGAGACAACTGGCTCTCAAATAAGAGGCAGCACTTGCATTTTTACTGAAAACCACCCCTCACTGCTCTGTGTGAAGCAGGAGTCTCTGGGCCTGGGTGCTACTGTTTGCTGTCACTTTGATGCCCAGGAACCCTRGGCACCCTTGGGGATTCAGGGCCACCTTGTTCCAGGCAGGCTGGTTTCCTGTGGGCCTGTGCCTGGGGTAAAATTAGGAGATAATAGGACTAAATCTCATTGAAAACAGTGTAAGCTGTTGCATGAGAAACCTACTTTTCAGTATGTCAGTAAGAACATGGTAGATTTTTTGTTCTTTTTTTCCCAGTTGTAACTTTTCTTCAGTTGGTGTGAGCTTGGCCTCACTATGCAKCATTTTGTGAACTTCATACAGAAGTCTTTAGGAAGGTGGGGTTTTTTTCTGCTTTTTGCATGAGATGGACGTGGCTCTTTCTCCTCTTCCAACTCAACTCTGGTAAAATAACCTGGCATCTTCAATGCTTTTGTACCTGTACAAAGAATTATATGTAGGTGTTATTTCCAAGTTACATGAGGAGTATGCGTWTTGTGTTTATCTCTGAAATATGAAATACAGTTGAGAGAGACAGTTGCAGCTTCTGGAAGCCATAGGAGAAGAACCCTGGGAGAAGGGAAGCAGGTTGAGCAGTGCAAAACCGATTCTCTAAAATGGCATGGAAATTATTTAGCCAGGTCTGCTAGTGAGCTCTACGGATGCCATCTCCAATGATGCTCTTTCCTTGAAACGTTCCCGATTTCTGCTACAAAGCATGAAAATGATATTGAAAATGAGGAATGGCCATTTAAGCAGTGCAGTTTCGTAGTGCACTTCAGGGATGCTGAAACAATCCCAGACTGCTGCCCCTCTGCAGGCAGAAGCTGTTGGGTGCTGTGGTATAAATGGGGTCTCYGCCTTTAAGCAGGCGGGACGTGCGYGAGCTGCCCAAAGTTGAATCCCGGGGGTGATTTCAGATTGAATGCTAATGAAAATTCCCCTCCATCTCTCACAATATTTTAATATGCAGGATCACAGTATGCAAATAGACTCAAGTTTAACGGCAAGTGGCCGAGTTTCTTCTGTCACAGCCTCTGCCACCTCCCCAAGCAAGCTCTCTGCGGCTGGTTTTGAATTCAAGTTTTGCTCATGTTTTCACTGCGAGTGAGAATCTTTTAAAAATAACTTTGTATCGGAGGGGGTTGGTGATTGCAACCCTCTCTCCGAAATGTGCTCCCCTGTGTGTGTGCTCATGGTCTTCCCCACACAGCTCGGTTTGTAACTGTATGCTCAAGCGTTGTGATCAGTGTGTTCCTTATCACACTGTCCTATGAGCACTGCCCTGTTTTGGGGTTTTCTTCTCTCTCTCGGCTGCAATTTTGGTACACGGAGTTTTTCTTGTATCCCTGATGGAAAGGCAGGATGTGCTTTTGTTTTTTTCCTTCTCTAGCTTATGGCATCAGATAAGATACCTTGACTTGAGCTCTGTTGTGGGTCACATCATACATCAGCCATTTAGCTTGAGCAGGAGAGCTTCGTCTTGTGCTGCCTTCTGTAAGAGATTAGATAAATACGTTGTTGTGAAATTACACTTGGGATACGAGGCAGCCAGCACAAGGAAGCTGATTTGTGATATTAAAACATCCCAGATTCCTCTTGCCTGTTATTAGGAGCAAATATTTCCCTGTGGATTCCAGTTGTGTGTTAGCTTTGTCAAAGAGAAGAGGCAAGAATTTGTCTTGCAAGCTAGTAAATTCAAAATAGTATTAATTAACAGTCCAGCTAAAGATGCCAGTCACAGGTGGCTTGAATTTGCACGTAACTCTTATTGGTAAAATATTGCCAAGGCTACAAAGGTTGTCCCAGGCTTTGGTGCCTTGTACGTAGCTAGCGTTCTGCTTGTGTCTCTTCCTTGTAAAGCACCTGTGTTGTGACTGTTAGATAATCTTGTTTGCTGATGAAAGCATAGGACTAAAATGTTGTTTCCAAATCAAGGTTGTTTGGATTTAATCCCTATATGCAGTGCACATAATTTTGCTTCCCTGACTCTTTGAAGCCAGCGTTAATTTTATGGCTGTGGCTGTTGCCGCTCCTGCGCTGTGCTGCACCTATGAGCTATTTAACGTGCAATGTTGAAGAGTAAATTAATGCAAGTTCACAACGAGCGCACTTTGATTTGCTAATTGCTTGGAGAACGGAGGGTATTGTTGTGTGGAGAAAGCCTGTTCATTAGAGACTGAGCAGCTAATTTTTTCAGAGGAGCGATCCTCGCATTTGAGCCGCTCGCTTATGGGCRAGGGCAGTTGACTCATGTTCAGCATCCAGAGGAGAGCTAGGGGCTGGTGATACAACCAGTGTTGCCACCCACACTGTAATCTCCAGATCGCTCGGAGTTTCATTCATTAGTCCTTGTTTCATTCATTAATCCTGCCTACCAAAATTCCTTGGGTGGCTGACAAAGGAGCARAGCTGGGAGAGCAGCAGCCCCGCTGCTCTTGGAGCCCCTGGTGCTTCTCCATGCTTTGTGTTTGCACACGGGGAGGGAAACACGGCTGAAATAATGACGAGTTGCTGCTTTCAAAAGGCATGGGAGAAGGATCCCTGGGGCAGGGAAGCAGGYCGAGCAGTTCCAAAAGCTCCTTGGAAGCTGAACTGGCTTCTGCTGTCCCTGCATCGTGGAGAGGGACCGATCACAGTCTGTCTTGCRTCTCTCTTGAGGAAGACGGTAGCACTGACAGTAGATTAGAACGTGTTGTCATGYAAGATGGATGGATTGAATTGACAAACCATTTTTCTGGAGACTTAAAGTAATTGACTGAATACTTCTGAGAATGTGTTTTTTTCTGCTTATGCTCTTGTTTGATTTTCTTTTACCTGSTTGTGCTGCCTTCGGTGGGTAGAATGGACTTTGCATATGTTTGTATATCTGATTCTTTAACTCGAAATCTGTTTGCTTATCAGATTGCTTAATCCTTGGGCTCAGCGATCCATGGGAATTTAACATGTATATTAATGGGAATTTCCTTCAAGCTTGAAGATAAGACTTTTATGCAATGTCTGGAAATTCAACATGAAAATCTTTCCTGCTGGGAGCAATTCCCCAGACACCAAGGTGAAGGTTTACAGTCTAAGTGTGTAGAAGGTTRTTGAGCTACATATACGTGGGGCATTGCTTTTCCTAGGATCTGACTCTGTGATGGGACTGGCAAACGTCTCCAGTATCTGCAGAGGTCCCTCTGCCTGACCAGGGCCTTGGCTTTTGGTCGAGGTGAGCAAGACCTCGGGACCATCTCCGTTTGCAGCCTCCTTGCCTGGCTCCAGTCTGTTGCTCGTGCTTTTCTTGRCTGTCAGTGGGAACAGATGATTGAACAAAGCAATCCAATGGGTTATTCCTAAACGAATAGCTATAGGAAACAATATAACAATATTTCTTCCAGGTTTTCCTGAGGCTGCCAAATAAAACTCTGGAGGTRAGAGGGGATGAAAGGTTCAGCTCATGGCCCTGGGCTGTCCCTGGGCCTCTGCAGTGTTTCCTTAACTTACTGTGGTGTTTGGCAGCTCCTCTYGAGCCCTGTGATTAAGTGAGATGTGGGGATAAGTTCAGAGCCTAATTTCTTCTTCATAATTAAAACTGTGTGCATCTGTCACGCTGTTGGTGATTACGTTGTATATTCTTGTGGCCTAGGAGGAATGTGGCAGTGAATCATTTTGCAAGCAGCTGTCCTCTAACAGCTGAGCTGGGTTCAATATTTGATTTAAGCTAATAAAAAGTCTGGGGTAGGGCTARTGTTTACAAACGGGATGTGATAAAGCGTTGGGATCATCTGTTTCACAGCCAGGCAAGAGCAGGCACAGGGGACCCCAGGGAAAGCTTGGGCTCGGTTGGGTTTGGCTATCGACTCGTGGTGCTGGTGGGTCCCTGTMTGGCTCCAAGCATGGCTGGTGGCCACTGAAATTCCAGCAGGATCAACTATGCTGCAAATACCAACCTGTTCCCAGCTGTGGATCATGCTGTCACAGCTCCCAATGCWTAAAATATGTCCCTTTGCTCTTCCATGTGAGTCGTAGTCAAACCATACACGTAGAAATCTTTTAATCTTCATAAATCATTTCCTCCRGCAATCTAGCAAGTTTAGTTGCTACTCTCTAAATTCCCATCAGCTCAGCTGCTCCTTYCCTTTGCATTGAGCTGCCAAGAGATAAATGCAATAAAGAAAACGGGCGTTATGATATCATTATTTTCTGATTGCTTCTGCAAATCAYGCTGGTCTGCCAATATTGTGTTGTGGTTTTGGACTTGCTGTCCAGGTTTGCCTTTAGGTCTCCACTGGCCTAACAGTCTGGCAGGTTTGCATTTGTTTGTTTTTCTCAGCACATGAAATATAACTCTCTAACTTATRTAATATTTCTTTCTTGTAGTTCTGGTTTCCCTGATCCCACCGTATTTTTTCTTTCTCATCCAAAAGTTTTTACAGCTTCTTCCTGAAGTGAAGTGCATGAAGGTTCTTTATAATTTTTCTCTCTGAATTTTATCAAGTCTTTGTACTTCTTAAAAGCATTCTTATGTCATCTGGTTGAACTGGTTCCCAGAGTGATGCTCTCTTGATATTCTAAGGAAAGAATATTTTCACCGGGAAGGCGATCAAAGATTGGAAGCAGGTTGCTCAGAGAGATTTTGCAAATTATCCCCTTGGAGATTTTCAGAACTTGACTGGACAAGGACCTGTTGTAACTCCCCCTGCTTTGAGCATTTCAAATCAAAATTATTCTGTGATTATAGACAGGAGATTGAGCAGAGCAATGACTTGAAAATTCAGGAGCAGTGGCTGCACTAGACAAATATATAATTCTTAATGCGTCTTTGGTTTAGGAGAGGTCAGTATTTCCCATATAAAGGTMATATGTACCTTCATATAAATAAGGTCAATAAATATTCTGTAAAGTTGTTTTATTTTTTCCCAAAACAGTCAATCCTAGGTGGTTTTGCAAAGGCTGCACTAGCATCTCATAGCATCTATGAGCAGACTTTTCCTGCTTCATCTTCGTGTGACCATTCTGACTCCAGCCTGCTCAGTCTTTCTCAAACATGGGCAAATTTAGAGATTCCTGATGCTTCAGCCTCAAAYTTTGTAATAACTTCCCTTTCTTCCCTTGCCTTGCTTGTAAGCAAGCCCTGTGTTTGGCTGGGACTGGCACTTCCCGCTGTGTTTCCCCACGCCAGGTTCCACGTTCCTACGAAAACCCCTTTCATCCGAAGTGAGCGTCWGCTCCTCAAGTGACATCACGTTATTGCTGGCCATGCACAGCTGGCCTGTTTGGTCAGAGGTTGGTGGCAAAAATGAAGTTGTTWATTCCGTGTCGAACCCAAACACTCATTTTCTGTTTGCTCGCGTTTCCGTGCGGTTACTCTTCCGAGCTCAATGCTTCCACTTTGAGGGTAATAACCTGATTGCTGTTTGCCTCCGCTTTGGGCCTTGTGTATGTAGAGAGACCTTGTTAGAGAGGCCCTGGAGGGTTTTAATGAATATCTGCTGGAAATTGTATGAATTGGTCTGTAGCCTTTTTGTTCTTGTCGGGTTTGTTTACAGTATTGAAATGAGCTCCTCTGTCGTCGGTTGTGACTGTTTTTCCACTCTTTTTGCTAACTAGAGGAAGGCTGATTGTAGGCAGTGGAGGGTGGCGAAGTAGAAGTCATGGGGAGAAATTGCATTGAAGGAGTATATGTTGTTTCTCTTGGCTATTTCTAAAGTACTAATTTCTTTTAAAAGTCTCTTTCATAAGTAAAACTGTTAAAATTCAACCTCTGAGTCAGCTTCACATTTTTTTCTCCAAAATTTTGTGGATTTACTGCAACATATTTTCACCCTTATAGAGATTCTTAAAATTTCTTCTTCTTTATTTTTAAATTATTCTTTCATTTTAAAACTTTGTATTAGGACCTCTTCTCACTAAATAAAATCTAGTCGCCGAGAGGATTTGCCCAGGATTCTGCCACAACAATCCTAGAGGATGCTAAAATCAGTCCTGTACCTGTTTTTCCATTAAGTTACCTAAACGCATCCCTTTTAGGAGYTGTGGAACAAATCGGTCCTTTCTCTGAAGTTGAGCTTAGCGATTTTGGGTGTTTCTAGACCATTCTTSTTGCAGCATCCACAGAGAAGGGAAGAAGAGCAGGGTCCTCTGACCAGACCATGCGACTGAAGTTTGGGAAAGCTAATCCASTTCTCCCTGTAATAAATCTCTTCTTGTTGATGTACACTGCAAGCATTCGGGGATAGGATTGTCTCATGTAACGGGATGTAGGTAGGATATAACAAGACTCTATGCTCATAATTCCTTTTCAATGCAACAAAGGTCATATTGACCTTGGTGGCTTTTTTTGTGGGTTGAATTTAACTTTCTTGAACATGTTCTGGACACTACAAGCTACAAGCTAGGTCTTGTAACTGCCTTATGAAATGAAGCTGGTGACCAAGACATTTGGTAAAGCTTTTCTGGTGGTCAGTATTGTAGTTGTTTTATATGCAATGGTCCGTGGTGCTCCTTAGCTCGTATTTCCCAGAACTCAGATGCTTTGAGCAATGATAATTCATGTTTGTAATGACTGAAGACAGTAACTGGAAATGCATTTCTGACTATGCTTTATACTTTTTGTCTTGAAGGGTCAACTGTCTCAAGTTCTAGACGAAGTGGGAAGCCATAAGCAAAGAGCAGAGATGGTAAGTGTTCATCATCTTATTTCATTTTTTTCCTCTTTTACAGAGCAGTAACATATGCAAAATTGAGTGCCTTTGAACACTGGATCAATTCCAAAATTTCAAATATRAATAACAAAATACATTGGAAAGCTTTGTGTCACTATTGCCAGTTTTAGGCCATCAGTCTCCGTGCTCACCTGGAAC
Organism: Eudromia elegans; assembly: GCA_003342815.1. NCBI lineage: Eukaryota > Metazoa > Chordata > Aves > Tinamiformes > Tinamidae > Eudromia > Eudromia elegans. The sequence goes on along the minus strand of PTEX01000029.1, from coordinate 2,165,841 downwards.
AAGTGTTGGGTGAGATGCAGTGGTCTTTGGTTTTCTAGGAGTTTGCCCTCTCTTTGCCAGCAGTTCTGGAAGAGAAGCAAGCATTTAATTTCATAGTGTATTAACTCCTTTCTTTGGGGGCCTTTGATTCAGTCTCCTGTGTGCAAAGGACAAGAAGATGAGACAGAATGTACTACAAAATAGTGTTTTTATTGTGTCTGTTAACTTTCTGCTGGGTTTGACTGTTTTGTTTGTAGTTCCTTAGAGGACCAAAATAAAAAAAAATACCCAGAGGCCACACAACCAGGCCAGGAGGGAGGTTTATAGTCAATTTTATGACTGTTGTTTATGATGCTTGATATTCAGGGAATAAATGACGTGTCAGCATTAAACTGTGCTATAATCCCGTGTCTTTGCAAATGGGAGAGTTGTGGGATTCCTTCTGCAGCTCTTGTAATTGTTTTCCTGAGGTCCTGCTAGAGCAGTACTAAAAATGTGGACGCTGTTTCTATAGCTCTTTTTCCCTTTTTTACACCAGATAGATTTTGTCAGTGGTGTAAAGGTGGGCAGTGAGTAGGTGCTAGACAGACTTGTGCCCTGGGATCTGAATCCCARCCTCTAGTACTAGGCTCCTTAGGTCTCTACTTAGCTCTCCTAAGGCAGTGAAGATCAAAACTCATGKGCCTCTGCTATACTGATTTCCTTTGCTTTGGCTGAAATACTCTTTGCTGTTTCAACAATAAATATTCTGTAATGAGAGCGTCAATTGACTCTGGTTCCAGGGTGGGCTTGTATGGAAGGCAAATATTTTGCCTGCTTAGTCACCTTCTCTAGTGACGTAGGTCAGAGCTGCCATTTCCAAAGAAACTCCAGTAATCCTGTTCACCATCTGATCTCATCACGCGCTGCCTCGTTGTAGTTTTAAATTCTGCACTGAGCTTTGTGTTGTGCTCACCAGACATGTTGGTGCATAAAGTTGCTGTTGTGTTTTAAAGGGTCTGATGTGCATTCTTAAAAAAGAACAAAAAGAGAAAACTTCAGATTTTTGCACGTGGCTCGTTAAGCCTGGGTTTTGAATTGCTCRTCTGTCTTCAAAAATTCATGGTATTGAACAAGCTAGCAGAGAGCAGGAACAACTGGAACTTCCAGTGTTAAAATATTAATTGCTGTTGTGCATCATCCATCAGAAGAGGGATAAAGGAGCCTTCAATGCCTATTCCCAAGGGTTATGCAGGGGAAAATCTGCAGGTCTTGTGATCTTCCCTGTAAAGCTTCCATCAATCTCACATGAAGAGCCRTTGTCTGTGCAGCTTTAGGCTGTGGATTGCAGATTGCTAAGGTGAGGGCTTTTTTCAACCATTTTGAATTTGTGCAGTAAATACATGAAAACTGCTTCAAAGTCTGGAACGGAGATGACTTTTCCTCTCTTTCCCTCGTGCAGTTTGAGAAGAACTTGYTGGTTTGGCTCCATCAGCACTGGTGGATGCTTCTCTTCCTTCCCTGTCTTCTCCAAAGGGTGACAGGGCTTTGTCTCCTTCTTCATGGGCTGATGGGGGTCTCATTCCTCCCTCCTTGCAAACTCTTCTTCCCCACATTTCTGTGTCCCTTCAGAGCAATGTCTCACCAGGCTGTCCTTGTTTACAAGCTCATTCCGGGTTAAACCCCCATAAATCACTTGCTCGCCCAGCCTTCCTGCCACCTCTCCTGCCTTTTCCTCCCCTTTCCCATTGTTTGTTGCACCCATGAGTTTGACACGAAGCTTCCCTGGCCATGAGGAAATGGAGCGGTCGCTGCGGGCGCTGGCACACGCGGACGTGGCTTCACCTCGGYCCTCTGCCCATCACGTGCCACCGCACAAGCCACGGGCTGGACCTCACACCGAGGAGCACAGAGAGCTTCCCCTCGTCCCCAAGGCACCTCATCGATGAGCTCGCTGGGATCCCTTGCTGCGAGCGTGTCCCAGAGCCTCAGTAAACAATTCAGGAATAGTTGAGCGTAAAATCCTCGGGGATAAATCCCTAAGGATGATTGGCTCCCCCAGGGAACATCTACACACCACATCCATGGGAGGAGAGGATCCTATTGCAGGGAATCGTCTCCGCAGGGCAAACAGGGGCAGGGTGGCTTGGGCTGCAGGGGACGTTCGCGGGTCTGACCGTGAYGTCCCCCTCCCGCTTTGCTAATCGACCTGAGCTATTCCAGCCCACGGCTGCCTTGCTTGTCAGCTAAAAGTCAGCTTGCTACTGGAAGGGGAAAAAGCAACAAAAAAGGCTTCAGCTAATTGCAGTTGACAAGACAAAGGCAGTTTGACTTTCGAGTATTAATTAGCAAACCCATACTAATTAGCTTGTATAAGCACAATTTATGCTTCTTTCCCTAAATGCAATTAATATCGCAACTGAAGACGTCTCTGGGCCGTGCTGCTGTATCATTAACATACTTTACCCTAATTAGACACGGCCAGTAGTGGCTGGAGAAATGAGTTTATGATTACAACCATAAAAAAAAAAAACCTCTAATATTTCACATCCTTCAGGGAACCTGAACTTCGAATTTCTTTTCTGGTGTAAGAGAAATTACCCTTATGCTTGTGCTGTGTAATTATAACAGTGAAACGTTGATTTTTCTCTCCTTCTCATTCTGGAGCTATTTGTTTTCCTGCAGCCGCGGTCTCGGTTTGCACCCACCGCAAGCGAGCGGTGCCTGCCCGGGCTGCTCGTGCAGGGCACGTASCAAAGGCTGCATGCATCACGACAGGGCTCAGCTCGCTGGGTATCCCTGGTTTTGTGGCTTGGAAAGGGGGCTGCTTTTTGTGCCTGCTGAAAGAAGTTTTTGTTTCATGTTGCATCGTTTTAGGATGTTGTCCCTTCTGCAAKCCCTATGTAGGTGTGCGTGCGTTCTTCTGGCTATTTTATCAGCACTGGAAGGTTTCCTTAATGAGGCGAGTGCTCGAATATCTTTATCTCCAGGCTGTGCCAAGGATTACTCCTAGTGCTTCCACCTCTGCTTTCCTGCTCTGTGATCCTGGAATCTTCCCGCTTACGGTGCACGTTTTTAATGCTCTCCTGGCTTATAGAGCTGCCTGTTAGCTTTGCTCGTACCAGAATATTACTAGTGGATAGTGCTCTGCCGTTTGTTTTATATTATTTTTCTTTCCCTCCCTGAAGGAGGGAAGCAGAAAGGGCAGTAGCTTTTCTAATTTTCATTTTCCTTTTCTACCCCTCTTTATAGGCAAGGGGGAAATGATTTGGCTCAAACTTGCAAAGCTGAGATCTGTGATCTCTGTCTTTCAGTCTGGTTCTGTAGCAGAGGGCACTAATGTCAGGACTTTTTTTTGCATCATTAATCCCTGAGGGAAGTCAGCTTGGTATTAAAAAAATACCACCTGTATTTTCGTTGCCCTGAGGTGCTCCGGGTATCTTTTGGCTTTCATCTTCAAAAGACAGCTTGGTCCACATGGCCTCGGGAATCTGTAGACTGCTCATTGGAACAAATTATATTTCATCCTCCACCAGGTTACAAAGGGATGGATATAAGAATTGGAAGAATTGTTTAGCAGGGTGGGAGATAAAGAAGATTTGAAGTCCAAGGATGTAACCATGATAAGATGAATGGCATAAACTGAGCATCTTTACAGAAGAACTAGAGACCTTAACATGAAATAATGAATGCTCCTTGCCTTAACCAAGTGTTTGTCAGTGTGCTATGAGGAGCAGGATACCTTTGTCTGTGGGCAGCAGGTCAGGAGTAGTTAGGAAGCCAAATCAGATGCTCAGTATGATGAAACTCTTAACRTTGAGGAATGCCTTAGATGTCGATGGCTGGCTACGTTCCTGGCTCAGGGTAAGTAATGAACACAGTACACAGAGGGCCCTTGGTGCGTGCTGTGGTTGGAACTAGTTGTTAACTGCAAAGCTGCATGGAAAATGGTAGAAAAAAAAGTTTGGAGAGCTCACGATAGGCATCAAGATACAAGCAGCAGGAGACCCACGCGGTTCATAAGCCCTCTGTATTGTTACTAAAAGATTCCTTCCCAGTAGCTGCATGAGACCTCCTAAGTTTTAAGAACAGTAGCTTTGATTTGATACTTAAGACATATGCCTGGCAAGGTTCAAAAGCTACTGTTAAGTTTTACTTTATAGATGATAACAAGGATTATATCAAAGAAGTGTACCTTAGTATAGAAGGACCTGAGCTGGTTAATTGAGTAGTATGGCCAATTTAATTCCTATTTAAAAGTTATCGAGCACGAGGTGAGAAATACAACAGAGAGGACACAAGCATGATAAAAGTGATACTTGTTAAAGGAAATTTACTTTTTCTCTATTATCTGCGGTGGGATGGCAGTTAGGGGTAGGATTAGAGGACAATCCTGATAATTATGATAAAAATGAAGTTTTGCCAGGACATACATAGAACTGCCAGGTTGGGAGGGGACGGCAGATGACTGGTGCAAGAAGCCTCCAGCTCTCACAAAGTCTGTTTCATCATTTCCAAATTGATTTAGAAAAACGACAGCAAATCTCCACAGCATTTGACAGATTTTATCCTAGCATCTTATACCAGACTAGCAAAACCAAGACAGATGACTAACGTGGCATTCAGCTGAGCAGGAGCATGATTACAGCAGTAGTTTAGTAAGGCAATTTTAGGGAAATATCCAGTTCTCAAATCAGATTGAAAAACATGAATCTGGTTATAAAGAAACAGCAAGAAAATTGATCGAGAATGAGATGATATASGAACACAAGACTGGAAAAAGACTCTTAGATCATAAAGTCCAGTCCTCGGATATCTAAGGCAATCACATCATATAGTTTAGTTCATAAATTTATCAAGCTTGTCTTGAAACTGCTTAGGTTGTTTTGTCCCATTGCTGTTTCTGAAAGACTGCTCTGATAGTTAGAAACCTTCCCAATTCCAGCTGAATATATATGAGCCAGTTAATATCCATCTTTTTTTTCCAGTGTTAACGTTCTTCTTAAACTATAGTGACTCTTCTTCCTCACTCATATTTAGGCTGTGACATATTTATGGAGAACAATCATTCTCTCCCAGCACTTTCTTTGTCTAGGCTAAACAGATCAAGCTCTTTTAGTCTTCTCTTGAAAGAAGCTCTTCAGTCTGTTTATGAATCCTGCAGCTGCTTTTAAATCTCTCCCTATTTTAGCATGTCTCCTTAGAAGATGAGTAACCAGAATTGTAGGCATCATTTGAGGTGATGTTTCRTCACTGTCTTCGACAGAAGCCTCTTCTACAGGTACTTACCTCTTTTAACTGTAGATGGTTCTCCTCTTGCATTACAAAATCACATTTTCTATTTCCAGTGTCACTTGGCACTGATGGCTCCTGCTCATCATGCGATCAATTAATCCACCTGCCTCTCTGATCTCTTCTGATGCTTCCAACTGATACTCAGTTTGTAGGCGAGGTTCTTGAGATAGCATGTGGAAATGCACTGCTCTTTAACTAGGTTAGCAGAGGAGGTGAGYGTTGGCTTTGTGAGTCAATGCTTGGGGCTTATCTCCGGTTTAAAAATCTAGCCAGGMACATGGGATCAAATAGCACAGTTCCTTCAAATTAAAAAGAAATAAACTGTCTGTTTAAAAGTCCCACTACACAAATGAACCYGCTGTTGGAACCATTAACATTAAAGTTTTATGGAACTCGGTAGCACCATTTGGTTTCAGCAGGGTCGTTTTCATTTTCTCATTGGAGGCTGTAGCAGCTAATACAGGGTTAAAGACTTGCACACGACAGTGGGGATCCTCCAGCTGGATTCCCTGTGGGAGCCGTCCTGCTGGGCTGGGGGGAGATGACCTGGCCCACATGAGGCYTGCAGTTCAAGCTCTGATGGGATGCAAGGACCATGATCTAATTCTAAGCCTGTAATCTGGGAATGYCTTAATGCTGCAGGTGTACCCTAAATACCTGGGCTGTGCTAACCAATGTAACAGATTGCCTATGAGTTAGAAGGATGGTAGTGGAAATGCTGCTTTTTCAACTCAGAAATAGGATGAAAGTTCATAAGACACTTCAACATTTGCATTGCAGGATTATAGCAAGGCTGAGGAAATGGGGCAGGGGAAGAAGCACTAGGGCTTTTCTTCTCCTCAGTTGTTGAGCGGGGGAGAAGGTGGGTTGTTTTCATAAGCAGAGGATGCTGCTGGCTGKTGTTGAGAGTGGCTCTATTGTCAGTGTAAAATCTGAGCTATTCAGAGGTACTTAGTGAAATAAAACAGACAGGGATATTATCAGAGACCTTGTTATGGTGGTCATGGCCTTGAGCTATGAAAGGCAAAAAGAATGTGCCTTTTAGTACAGTGCTTTTACAGCCTTCATTTACCCTCACGGACATGGTGATAAGTCCTGGGCTACCTCGGACTCTTGCAGTTCAGGTTAGCTGAGCTAAAACAGTTTGCAGGAGCCTGGGACTCTCTGCCATTTTCAGCACTTTGAGAGATGTGGAGAGGAATTGGATGAGATTTCTGGATACCTCTAGGATTCAGGAATTTCTCCCCCTTTTTTTCTGCCATGCCTAAGCAGCAGCTTGGAGAACCCATAGAAGGAACATATGTATGATAGGATGGGATGCAGGAATCCTTAATCTCTAACTTGTCTTGCAGCAAGGAAGGGAAGCAAGTTGAAGAAGATGGTCCTTAGAAGTTTCAGCATCGTTACAGGACCATCCTGGGAGATGCAGCTCTGAGAAACACAGGTCTTGGTCGCAGTTTGCACAACAATTTGCTCGGAGCCTGGAGGAGAATGTGAAGACCTCTAGCCCCATGGTGCTTTTTTTGCCTTTTTTTTTCATTTTTTGTGCCTTTTTTGTCTGTTAGGTGCTGGCTACAGCAGTGCTGGAGGCAGATGGGAGGGGTCTCTCTGAACCTCTCTACCAGGGCAACTGAGTCCTCCAGAGGAGCTGGAAAACCTAATTTACCCACAGAGACAAGGAGATCATAGAGCAGAATCTTTCCTGTGACCTCTTGGTAAATAATGAATGGCACCTCGCTGCCTTTTTGGAATCTCTTAATTGAGGCTGACAACTCTTTGTTGTATTACAGGATCCAGCTTGTCAGGAGGATTTTAACTTATTTATGAATATTTCATTAACCTCTAAAGATTGGCTGTATAAAGTTGAGCTCCTGCCAGGCCCTGTCCTGCGGATGCCGTGTTCCGCGCTAACGTCCTCTTCTGCACCTTCCTGTCCCCTCCAAGTGAAGCCTTGGAGCTTATTGTGGGTGGCAGCAGGGACCCGTTTACCAAAGGCTAAAGTGCCAGGTTGCYGCTTTGGCACCAGGGCTGCACACATGCCCTTGGTGAGGGAAGTGCTTTTTGCTTTTCTTCCTGTGATTGCTGGCAGCTGAAGGGGACCGCAGGCATAATCCTTAGAGGCTCAAATGGGCAGAGCCGGCTTGGCAGGGCCCTGGTGTAACCTTTGCTTTTTGGCAYGAGGACAGAGATTTCCTACCTCTTACGAATTCGAAACCTGCTTCTTGTGGTAGCAAGAAGGTCTCGTGATGGCTCATTTAGCTGAAAACCCTTGAGTGCTTTTAAATGTGCTCTTTTCAAGCTGTTCTTGGAAAGGCTTTGGGGAACAGGAGTGACTCCTTCAAGCATCTGCCTCTGRTTCTGGAAGGCAGCAACTAGAAGGCTCTGTTGAGACAGTGCTAAGCAGYTCCCTGCCCCATCCTTGCGCTTCCCATCCCTGGGAATTCTGGAAGCGCTTGGCTATGAAACTGGCGGCCCCAGCTTGTCCACCCTTGCTCTGCACAGATGTGTCCGAAAACAGTGCCAGAAAGCAGTGGGGAACTGCAAAGTGGTGCTGGGGATGTGCTGGAGGAGAGAGCGGTTCTTAAACACGTGTTGAGGCTCAGGCTGTAGCTCGTTCCGTGTGAGCTGCAACGAGAGGATTAAGTTCAATTTTCAAGTCTAGCGCTTGGCAAAGGCTCCTTTGCTTTCTTACAGYGTTAAGCAAAGAGGGTTCTGCTCTGTTTATGCCAGGGTACTAAGGAGCAAGAATGGGTGTTAGATTCTTCTTTCCTTTCTCYTTTGATCTTCTTCCTAGGTGGTTGGTTTAAATGCATAGGCTCTTCTCTGACTATTTGTTATGTGATGATTTCTTGACAAGAAAACTGATGAGGGGGGTGAGAGGTGGGACTGCAAGCTCCCATTTAATGAGCATATGGTGATTGAGTGCTCCAGAAAATCCTCAAGGGTATGTTTTCAGGAATGGGAAACAAGCTCTCTTCAGACTTGGTATGGAGGAGGCACAACATCCTCGCAGATTGATTTGCTGCTTTGCTCCTGGATCACAGCTGCTGGAGGACTTGCTGCTAGCAAAAGTGCCTGCTCATTTGGGACACCAGTGACCTGTGTGGAGCTCTTTCTGAGAGCTGCCAACTTCGGTGCACYGGTGCTTCAGCTGCGTGGCGTGGGAAGGTGGCACGGTGAAGGCAGAAGCCTTGACAGGCTTCCTAAAGAGATTGTTATTCAGTGGCTTGCAGTTCTAACTAGGAGTAATGGGTAGGAGGTGTCAGCCGTTTAGGGCTAATTACTCTGGAGCTTCCTCGTCTCAGTGGACACCAGCTGTTTTCCTCTCCCTGCTGGGAGGAGCCTTTCGGTAGTAATTAACAGAAACAGGGGTCTGCGTGCTGGGGGAAGTGGTGGAGTGAGGCTGATAAGGGCGGAGAGGCGCCGAGCTGGATGAGCAGGGAAATGAGGTGATCCTGCTTCGGAGYGAGCTGCTCGAGCACGAGGCAGGTCTCGGGAGCGTGGAGTAGATGGGGTGGTAGCAAAGCAGAGGGGAAAATGTCCCATATTTACGTCTTTAAAAGTGAGAGGTGAAATGTGTGATTACTGATGAATAGACTTATGGTTTTAAATGCGCTTCCCTTCTCCAGTTCTTTTGCTTGATGTAGGTATTGGTGCCTGAAATGGCAGGTGCTGCTGCTTTCCAGACTGTCATCTCTTGCACCCATTCCAGAGTACTAGGATGAAATGAATATAGTGTAAAGTGGGGAAACAAGCTCAAAAAATCGTAAGTCAAAACTGTCTAAACTGTCACAAATTGGCACTGAAGTGGCAGGTGGTGCTGCACATTGCGGGCTGTTGACATGGAGGCAACGCTGGTGACCGGGTTGATCAACACTATTGATTTTAGCTGTGCTGTAGCATCAGGGAGGATCTGTCTTTCTGTCATCGAGGCAAAGGCTCTTTCCAGCACCAGTATATGGTGGAGTATATATTACTTCTGGATAGCAGGGTCCCAAGTTTTATAGGGAGTGGGTCAGTTGGGACATTCAGGTTGCTCAAAGCTGCAAAGTCTTGTCCCTGTCCTTGAAATCCGGAGTCTCAGTCCTTAGCAGACTGCTGCAGGGTGACAATATCACTAATGTCATTTTGTCTCCTGGTTGAGTAACAGCCCTATTTGCTGTAGGAGGTTAAGAAGAAAGAAAATATTCTCCTGATTTTTTTCTCTCAAGTATTCCAGACAGGAGTATTTGAGATGGATCATCTGAATGATGGGTTAAGCACTTCCAATTAGACATTATTGCTCATCAGCACTAATGTGCTGTTGCGTGRAGCACCTGCTGGTGCGGGGCCCTGGGGTGCCAGGAGAGCCCAGGGAGGCTGGTGCTGGAGACGGTGGCATCTTGGGGTGTCTGCGCATGAGGGAGTGTTGAACGGGGCAGGGGCTGGAGCCCTCATGCAAGGGGCTGTGTGATGGGTTGGGTGGTGCCGCTAGCGCCCTGGCTTGCAGGGTGGGCTGTGCTGGAGGCAGACGTGGGGAGGAGAGGTTTGGAGGGTGCCATGGGGCCATGCTCTGTTTCTCATGTGCTGGACACCCATTCCTGATGGACGCAGACCGTGGGCGAGCAGGGTCAGTGGGCACCTCCACTCTGAGTCTGCCTGTGGGTGACACTGACCCTCTGTCCCGTAGCTGAAGCCATTTTCTGCAGCGCYCTCCACCTTAGTGATGACATGTGGAAGCCGTGGGGCGGCTCGTCACCCTCGGCATGGCTCTGTGCTTGTCCTCGCCGGGCTCCACGTCGTGCAATGGGGCAGGGGTGGCTGCCGGGCACCCGCAGAGCGGCGCTTGCGGCAGCGCAGTGTGGGAAGGGAGGCTTGGGAGGGGAAGCTGTGGGTTGGGGACCGACGGGAGAGAGGTGAACGCTCCTCGGGGCTCCCTTGGGGCCGATGGATTAGTTAATGAGCGCGCTGCGCTCTGGAAATGCAAGTGCTGGGTCAGAGCRAAGCCTGATTRTAATGAATAGTCAATGTTGCTTTGRAGAGGGGCACRGGGACGGGAGCGGGGCGAGAGTGGGGCTGCATTCTGAGCGCTCGGCTCCGCGCTTGGACGATCCCTGCAAGCACAAGGGGCTCCTTCTGCGGCTGAGGCCAATGCTGAAATTCTGCTGCTTGCAAGGAGCCCGRCTGGAAGGGAAGGGGCTGGCGGCAGCGCCTGTCCCTGCTAATAGGAGAGATGGAAAGCGCTTCCTAAGCAGGATCCTCGGGGGGATGCAGGGAGAGGAGGGTGGATGCCGCAGACGTCCGGCGGTGACAGCTCCTTCTCCCCTGGCACTTTATTCGTTTGTAGCGAGCGTTCCTAGTAATTACGCCTCTTAATTTAGGAGAGCGAGTGGGAGAAAGGAATATAAATTTGTGTATTAACTTTAGAGATTGGAAATAGGGCGAGCGAACCTTCTCTCTAGGAGATTATATTTGGAAATGAAATGGAATGACATTCAGTATAAACTTGAAAAATTGCTCTCTTTTACTGCAACAGGAGGAGACAAACCGTGGGCCAGACTGTACAGGAGAGAAGCAGAAGTCAGCACATGTCCATACCTGCTCTGTGTGCCTGTGTCCATAATGATCTCTGTGTCTGGCTACGTATTTGGGAACCCGTTTGCCAGCAGGTTGCTCCTAGCCCTTTCTTCTCCTTGATAAAAGTGTGCTGAGTTTGTTACAGATTGGTTAACCCAAAGCACCTGGGAGTATTYGGCAGGTCTGCTCCAGGCAGACCTCTTTGCAGGGGGAAAACATATGCTTTTTTTTTTTTCTTCAATCAAGTGTGAAATAGGTAGTTCTAAAGCACTTTTATTGAATATCTAATTTTCCTTGGCTTCTATTGCTTCTGTTCTATAGTATCATCCAGGATTAGTTTCTCCAAGGAAAAGCATCAACTAATYCTGTGCTGCTTAGCCGATTTCTGAATGGCAAGTCGTGTTTTGTTGCAACTTCAAGTATTATTTTTTTAGAAGAAGGGTTAGGGTAAGGACGAGGAAGAGGCTTCTTGCTAAGAAGTCTGATGCAGCTTAGTCTTTCCCATGTGTGTTTCTCTGCAGGCTTTTTAGGAGAACCACTTTCAGCACACCCGTGGGCTGGGGGTCTGCCAGGGATGCTGCAGCTTTCACTGAGCAGGATGATTGATGGAAATGGCCAGCACGGGGTTTTACTGCCTCATAGTGTTGCTGAACACCCAAATTAAACCCCCTGGTGTTTACATGTGTTGGGTTCTGTCCAAACACCATCTTGTCTGGTGGCAATGGAGAATAGAGATCACCAAACTTGTTGCACTGGTCTGAGGGAAGAGAAGTGAGTAAAATCCAAATTTACTATTGTGTCCTGTGGAGAGAATTACAAATAGATTTGCTGGAATAAAYGGCCTGTCAAGCTCTTGGTCTGTAGTGGGTCTACCTTGGTCTTTTCTAGTAGGTCTGTTTTCAAGCCTCAGCCTCTAAGTCATACTCAGTGCCCCATTTCTTTGTTCTAGTCTATTTTAGCACATACTCTTYCTTTCCAAGTCTGCTTGGTTTTCATACATTTAAATATTTATGTATTTAAATAGCTGCCTGAATTGTGTTGAGACTCGTAGTCAAACACAGCCTCTCRATTCACCTTTCCATGCTGCCTCCATGCAATTCAGTTCCTATTTATCYCTGCCTTTTAAAATCAGCTCTTTTGCTGAGGAAAGCCTTTCAAAGGATGTTGCATCAGCCCATTGTTAAATAAACCTCCCCACTTTCAGAATGGCTTCAGCGTTTCCTGCTTCTTGCGGCTCCGAGACGAGTGACGTGCAGACACACTTCATCAGGGTAGGACTGCTGGGTCAGCCCCTTGCAATAATTCACTGATTATTCACATAATGACTATATGTCTCCAACATGAGTTCTGTGAAATATGTGTGCATGATATGGGCGAATAAACCAGCTTTTCTTTTTTCAACATGCAAATCTTGACTTGAGCAGCGAGTTGAACTACTTTGGATAATGAGACCTTCCTGAAGCTCCCTAAAAAATGAGGCACCTGAGATTCAGTSATTACTTTGGGTAGCTTGTTAAAAATTGTCAGAAGTTCTGAGATACCATTTTCAAGGGTGATTGATTTAGTGCAGAGGTTTAAGCCCTGCAGTAATTCCCATTTTGGAATGGGCAGCCAGGTGCTTTGGACACGCTGAGCTTCATGAGCACCAACGTCCCCTGGGCTCAAGCAGGAGGAGCAGTGGCCCGCCGTGCTGCAGAGACTCACAGATATGGGTTGAAAAATACATGACAGAAATATGACCAAAAATCGGATCTCTAAAGTAAGACTCTGTGTATTCCAGCTTTCAGGAGGTGAGTTTGTGGTTTTGTTTCTGCTATCTTCCCAAAGATATTCGAATGATTCCTACAGAAGCAGAAAACAGAAGGCGCACATTTCTTACCCTGCTGTGCGTGTTTGCTGTGTCATTAACCCTCGGAGGAGAACCACCATCCAGAAATCCTGTCCAGGCAGGCTTCAGAGTAAAAGCAGAAAGAAGATATTCCATTTAATTGCACACTTTACAAAATTTCTTCCATGTTCCCCCTCGTCCTGCTGCTTGGCTTGTAAATTATAATGGCAGTATTTGCGTTTCACCTTTTGGGGGGGTTGCAGCAAGCCCAGATTTGTGTGCATGGATATTTTAGGTTATTTTAAATACCAGATGTGCCCTGATCACTTTCTATTGACAGCAGTAAAGCTGGGCTGGAATTAATGATGGTGAAGTCAAAGAGAGCAGAAAAGGTTCTGGATAAATGGGGTCAATTTAGACTGAGAGCAAGAGGCTCCAGTGCCTCTGAGAAGGGAACATTACATAGTTAAAATGTTAAGTACCTGTTTACGTGTTTTATTCTCAAGTCATAGGCTCTGACATTACTCATTATTCTGCCCTTTCTCGGCGTCATAAAAACCTTGGGTAACTTAAAGCAGCTTGGCTTCTTTTCAAGTTGCTAATATATTGCATGCAGAGGGGCCACCACACCRGTCTGATCCTGAGCTCTAGGAAGTACCTCACTCTCCTTGTGCAGTTTTTGGGTAAGAAGTGCAGTATTGCAAGGCTGGAGAAACTATAGGCCATGTTCTCCCTCTGCTTTCGACCTTAGTTAAAAGGAGAGAGATAAAGGGTCCATGCCTGACCTAGGTTCTTTAGAACTGATAGAGGGAATGCAGCAAGAAGCTGCTGTTTTCCCCACTCTCCTGGGTAAAGGCTTCTACTGGATTAATGTATTCAGAAACAAGGGTGAGGAAAGCCTAGCTCAGCTAGTTATCATAAAATTATTGATAACAGCTGGCAGAATTTAGACAGAAATACGGAATTAGTCCCCCAAACCAAACATACGCCTGCTGAACTGTGTGAAGCCAGCATCTGGTGAGCAAGGGAGGCTAGCACCAGAAATTAATCAAGCAACAGTGATGGGATGGAGACTGGGCGGCAGGAATAACAAGAGGAATAACTGGCCGTCCTGTCCCTCTGCCCTGGGCCCATGGCACAAACTCATCACAGAGCAGGGCTGCTGCAGGGACCCCCCCCAACAGCCACAGCAGAGGGATGCCCCCCATCGCTTAGACTTGCAAGGGCTGAAAATTACCTCAAATACAGGTTTGGACTTCTCCTATTGCTGCCTTCCTGTTGCCTGCTTTTTTCCCTCACTCCCTTCTGTTGTTTTCCATTCTTTTTACCCTGTTTCCCGGTCGCGTCAGGCGCAGAGCTGCAGGGAGTGTCCCACGAGGCAAGGCAGCGGTGGCAACGTCTCCAGCAGCCCCGCGCTGGTACGAGTGTGCCAGGCTGATAACATCATCCGCTGCTCGTCACCCTTTAGCAGGTGAAGCGGCAAAAGGAGGAAGATTTTTAACCAGAGGTTCCTTTTTTCCCACTCGTTCTTTGCTCTTCTCTGCATTCTTGTTTTGTGAGGACTTTTGTGCCTGTGCTGCCTTCAGAAAAACAGAACTGAGTGCCAACAATAAGCTGCTTCAGCTTATCTCCGCTAACTTTTCCCTCTGAAAAAGACATAAATAACATCTTTAATATCCTCTCTGAGATTGGCAGGCAGGAAAGTTTTCCTCGCAGAAACTCTTAACAATTAAAGGAAACAAACTGCATTTTTTTGAGTGAAATATTTATCCTAATACTTTAACTTGCAGTTTTCGTAAAAGGTTAATGAATTTGTATTGGGAATAACTTGCCTTGGGACAAAGYTGAGCCTTGGCCATGAACTTGGAARCCTCYGATAGKTCAGGGAGGCAGGTGARTGCAAACCCACAGCTCTGTGAGSCAGGTTGTTCCATGGTGTTGACACAGAGCCCTTGTCTCTGCTCTCAACTCRGAGACCTCGAATTGATGGTCCAGGTTGATTTGGGGGGAAGATTTGAAAGTTGGGAGGACRTGGAAAGGACTTTGAAACCCCTGCAGTCCCTGTGCTCTCCGGTGCTTGTTTTCCTCCTGTTCTCAGGCCATAGATGCCAGGCACTGAGTCTCATTGGGACAAGCCACTTGTCCCTGCTGCACACCAGGCGAGACCCCCACCTGAACACGTGGCTCTCCCGTCTCCTCTCCCCATCCCACACTCTATTTTTAACCCCTCTCTCCACTGCTCACCACGGCGGGGACCAGCCTGGCCGTCCACGGAGGCAGCCGTGATTTATCAGCCCTTGTCAGCGAGCAGGTGGCAGTTGGACTCAAGGCTGCGCCCGCTTGGCCTGTGATAAATAACATATTTACCAGCCCTTCTATCCTCAGCCGCTGCCCATATGCGGTCCAGAAAGCAGCACAGAGCTCTAATACCAAGCCCATGCAGCCTCCAGCAGCCATGGGAAACAGCAGCTATAATGAATGTTTTCCTGCTGGAAGTACTTTGGAATTGAAGGTTGCTCCTTGTCCTGGTACCTTATATTCACATTCCTGGAATTATCTGGAAAACTTGCTGTATCCCCAGCCATCTGTGATGGGCTGAGCTGGGAGAGATAAGCTCAGTATCAGAAAATTGAGGGAAGCATTTCTGGCTGTGATAATCTTATCAGCCAGCTAATATACATGAACATTTGTAGAGGCTGGTGGTGCAGGTGGGCTTTTGCTTTCCCCSTCTCCCTGGATGCATTTTGGCAGACGATGGGAGGATGCAGAGCTYGAGGGTACAGAGAGAAATTCAGCAAGAGCCTCTTCCTCTCACCCTGCTCCGTCCCTGTGATCCCAGAAAGGGAAAGGAGGATAATCCAAGCAGCCCTTTCCTGCCTCCTCTTCCTTACACTGCTACCTCTTTTCTCTGCTGTATTCAAAGGGCAAAGAGGTGTTATACCAAAACTCCCCTTTGTGCTGAGCAGTGTGACTCTGCGTGTCTATATGTTCCCCTTCCTGGTAAAACTAGGGAATTTTGTGGTGCCTTTGCATGGAGTTTGCCAGCATGATGTGATCCTGCTCTCCGAGCCTAATCAGCCCTGGTGAAGGGAATGGCAGATTAATGGATTATTTCYCTGATGCTGAGCACCGAGCCCTGTGTGGTCATACGTTTAGCATTTATAATTAAGGTTGGATTGCTTATTGTTTTCTGCCTGAGTGGAAAGTACAGTGTGCGTCCCTGGATTTGTTAGGGGAATTAGTAATCAGGTGCTGAAAAGACAGATGACAAAAGGAAAGCAGTATCTGAAGAATGAGTGAGAAAGAGGTTTAAGCTGGGGGAAGGTGCTGGAACAGAAATTGTTTGTCCTCTAAGCAGTTTGTCTCTGCTTAGAATTCATAAAGGTTCATTCTCTGAGAGCGAGGTTTAAAAACAAGTAATGTACGTGGGGTTTTTTCCTCCTCTGTGCATCGTCTCGATAGCTGGATTAGGGATCCAGATGCCTCCCCAGCCAGGGGGCCTGAGCAGGGAAGAATCTGGATAAGAAGTTTTCATATCCTTAGAGTTTCCAAATATTTTCTTGTGAGTTCCTTCTCGAACAAGACCAGAGGCAGAAAGTATCTTTAATTGTTTGTTTGTTCTACCAGAGCTGCCCGAGCAGCCTGAGCCAGAGGTGGATATTGGAAAGTGTTGGAAATATTCCCCAGTCTTTTGGATTTCAATGTATGAGTCCAGAGCAAGACAGTGTAATTCCCGGGGCTGCGTTTCTTTTGGGGAGGGATTGGTGCTAAAGGAGATCAAAGGGCTGGTACCACATCTTGGATACCAGTTGGCTCCTACTTCYAAACCAATAATTCTTTGCCTCCCTTTATTAAGAGGGCAAAGGTTGGGGAATTATCTGAAAGAGAAACAGAAGCTCTGCTTGAAAAAAACCATCTTTTTATACCTCAGCTACCTTGGGAGGCAAAAAGGAGGGCAAAAAGGGCTGCAGGATTAGCCGAGGCTTTGGCACTCAGCACGTGTTGAGCTTTGCTGTCCGCCAGCATCCCATGAGGGATGCGGCCTGGGCAGGATGTGGTTGTTCTCCCTGCCTTCCTCTCCCATTCGCATATCTCTGGTCCCCCTCGTTGCTATGGAATGAACTAACGTCTCCCCTCTTCCACAGCTGGAGGTGGAGATGAAGGTCCTGAAGTCCCAGGAGTGCACGGCCAATCAAAGCATCTTCATCACTAAGGAGGAAGTTGATGCGCTCAGGTAGGCGTCCTGTTGAACCTCCATGCATGCAAAAAAAAATACAT
The DNA here is from genome assembly GCA_003342815.1 of Eudromia elegans. Classification (NCBI taxonomy): domain Eukaryota; kingdom Metazoa; phylum Chordata; class Aves; order Tinamiformes; family Tinamidae; genus Eudromia; species Eudromia elegans. The sequence continues at coordinate 2,148,926 of PTEX01000029.1, read as the reverse complement.
ATAGACTGCATATATATATTTATATAYAGAGAGAGGCTACCTGATGGCCCASTGTTCAGTGAACAGTGTGGCAGCATTGATCAGAACRCGTTTTCCTGGTGTTTTTGAAACAGTGTGTTCTTTTTCCAAGCTCCCTTTTTACTTTCCKACCAGCTTTTATGGATGTAAGAAATCCATGAAGCGTTAACAAAAAGTACCAGCCCCCAGTCTTTTCTGCCTTTAGATACCTTATAACCTTTTCTCTCTTTCAGCAGCCTACTAGCTCTTTTTATAAATCTGTTTGGGGTCTCTTGTGCTCGGTAGTTCATATCATAGTGGCTTCTGCATCACTGTTTCTCCTATTGACTTCTTCCCCTGTGGAACCAGCATTGCTGTTTGCTTCTTTCTTTGACTCAATCTGGACTGCAAATACAGGATCTGTTGGCATGTGTGTAAAGAGGTTTAGAATCCACCTTTTGTAATGCTGATATGCATGTAGCASTGCAGATAAAAGGGGGATGTTTCCCCTGGTGCATTGCTGGAGATGGCAGAGGGGTACCTGTTGTGATTCAGTGAAAGAGAAGTTACAAAACAGCATTTCAGCAGAGGATACATGAGCATTTACAAAAGCTACCATGGAGCTAGACAACCTTTCTACATATTTATTAAAGCATTTGCAGCTTCCATTCAAAGGAAGGTGACACAATAAATACTGAATGCAGAAAAGTTCATCTGTTTTCCAGTGTTTAATGAAGTTCTTCTTATTTAAACTGAGCAAATCAGTTGGGTCTTGACAGGCTGAGCTTTTTACTCTCAGTGTTGGCTGGAGTTTCTCTTCTTAATTCTTCTACATTTTCAGCTCCATCACTATGAAGTGTTACTGCCTTCTTAGGACTGAAAGCTGGCTTTTGCAGCGAGCAGTATCTTGCAGTGAGCAGAAATTACTGGCCTGAATGTTATGACTCTGCTCTTGTGCTTTGCCTCTGGAGCTTGTTTTACAGCTTTGAAAGCCCAGTTCCATAGCAGAATGGGAGGTRTTGGGAAATAACACATGTTCAGCTAAGCTCTTCCAATACATCGTCGAGCTGTAAACGTGATCYTAGGGACTCGCTCCTGGAGCGTCGTTCCCTCAGGCTGGTGCCGYGGCTCTGAAGGGCCGAGGCAGGAGGCAGCTTTTGTTCTAGCAGGTGCTGGAGTCCTGGTAGGGGACAACATGCTGTGGCTTCCCTCTTTGGGCAGGATAAACCTTTCTGCGTTTGCTTTGCTTGCTCTGGGTGTGCAGAGCTGAGCTCATTTGGGTATTTCCTTTCGGAGGGACGCTAGACTCTCAAACCTGATGTTTATGCGGCTACTGCTATTCAGCACCTCCTCAGCAACATAAAACCCATCGCTCCTGATTAATATTGTGCCTCACTATCAGGAGGAGCAGCATCCTGTTTGCTGTCTGCTGGGAGCTGAGGCTGTTCAGAGCATTTCCACAGTAACTCCTCAGTCTTTTCCCTGTACTGGCATGGGATGCAGCACCTTTGCATGTAGGAGACATTCAGTCTCTTTATTTTTACCTCCAAGGCTCATTATTCAATGTTTATCTTCAGTGAGCAGCATTTGCCATCTATTAACTGAGCAGCTTCAGGGGCAGTGAGTGTAGCTGCTTGCCACGTAGTCCAGGGCTGCTTCACATTCATGGAGGGGATGGAGACGTCTGCCTTCCTTGGGATTACAGCCCGTTGCCTGCGCTGGGACAAGGGGAACCAACACGTGCCAAGTCATTACGTTATTGTGGTGCTCCATGTGTTGGGTTCTGCACAAAGCAAGCCTGAAATCCCCCTATAATCTCTTTTTTTCCTTTCTCTTCCTTTTTTTTCCCCCTTGTTCTTTTTGTTTGTTTTAGTTTCTCTGACTACTAATCTCATCTCTCTCCTCCTGCCATGAAATTGTGACAAGGTCTCCATAAGAAGTATTACAGAAAGAGAGGCCTATTCCCAGTAAAGCCATTAATGAGGTGGAGCTGTTCTCCAGCAGTACCCTGGAAGCTGCTTCAGCAAGGAGGTTAAGCTTCTGGAATTGTTTTTCAGTGATATTTTGTCTTTTCTTCTCTTTCCCATTTCAGTGCTGCAGGCTCCTGGGGCTATGGGTGCACAGAAAGCACAGATAGAGTATCTAATACCAGATTTTTATATCACTTTGTACTGAACTGCTTTTCTTTGTTGTTAGGGTAGACCAGATGATTTAAACACCTGTCCCAAGCCCTGATGCTAGTCGTTCAGCTACAGAGGTCTTCTAAAAATCATTTATTTCTTCCCTTTTAATCGCCCTTTTACTGCTCAGCTCTTGTTTTCTACCAGTAAATGATTTGGTGCAAAGTGACTGTCTGTCTAAGCCAGTTCCTGCTCCTTTTGCCCACACCGTTGGCTACTGTTGTTGCTTCAGGTCTCTCATTACACTCCCAAACACTCCAGCCAGGAGCACACGTGCTTCTCTGCCTTGCAGAACTGACTTTGTATAAAGTATTGTTCTTGCGGGATTGGGCCTAATATTGAGTTTTCTGTCATATTCTGTGCATTGGCCAGGAGCTTAGGCCAACTTCCTTCCTTGCAGAAGAAAGCTCCTTTTCAAAGGGACACATGAGAACTCACCATCTCTTCCCCATGCCTTGGGATCGGAACCATCCGCTGTGGTCCATGATCTGGGTGCTCCAGGCAGCCAAAGGGAACTGGATAGTTGTGATTAAAGAGTAGACCAGGTTTGGAGGAGAACAGGCATGAGTACGGCTAGAGATTAGGTCTGCTTTGCTCGTCCTTCTGCTGTGTCCTTGTGAGCCTCAACAGGCCCCGCTAACTCAATTCTACCTGGTACCTGAGGAGCAGCTAGGAGCAAGAGCTCTGCTGGGCTTCCTTCCTTCTGCAGAAGCTGTCGCAAATTAATCCTGGCAGGAAACAGGGAGAAAATGAGTGCAAACTTCACAAATTGGAAAGTGGGGAAGGAAATCCCACAGCTTATGAAGGAGTCATTTCCCTTATTGTAGTTTATCATGGTATTTGAAATCCCATTAACCTACAGTACGACGCGTCTGCTCTCCTGGACCGAGCCCAGCCTCCTCGGTTAGCTGCTGTCATGAAGGAATGTGAAAAATGGAGCCAAACGAGCAGGAGCCAAGGAGAGGAGGCTGCRGAGCGGGAATGGACTCCGAGCTTCCAGGCATTTCCATATACATCCTGTGGTTAGAAGCTACCTTCTAAAAACAAAAGCAGGAGACGCACAAAAGGGAAGAAAAAATCCATATTAATCCTTTGAATCTGTATTCACCTCCTGTGAGTGAATGAGAGTTTTTAAAAATATATCTTTTGTCTCATTTTTCTTTAGTATGGAAAGTAAATTTTCGGTGAGGAACTTGAAAGACTTTATCAGTTTTTCTCCTCCTCTGGAGAACAAAGTGCTCTTTCGTCAGACCTTTTATAACTTTAAATGTGAAGCGCTCTCCCAGCATCATCACTTCTGAGGAGACAATAAAAGCCAGTGCTAATGCTGTCATTTCTCACACCTCTTGCTGCTCCCTCTGAAATCGTATTTGTTTATATTCTGCAGATCTCTTATGAAAGAAAAAGTGGTCAAACTGTTGAGTTCTTGTACTGTGGGGCATGGCAAAGCAGAGAGCATTTAGGCATTAGGGTGTTTTAGAGGGGTGGTGATAGCTCTGCAGAAACTGATGTTTCAGAACCTATAAATAAAAGTAACATATTTTTTAAAAAAACTTTACTAAAGACTTGTGGCAACAGCTGAAGGACCTTTTCAGCTGGAACAAATCTGAACTTTTCCTTTCTACTGTCAGACTGCAACCCCAGTAAATCCTAAATGTTTTCTGTGGATTTAGTGACTGGGTAGAGTTACAGTAACTCAAAAGAAATTCATGTCCTTGCCAATGCCTATTAGTCACACTTGCTGGAATTCTCCCTGCTCTGCTCCTAACACCATCTCAAAGCCATCTGGATCCCTTAATAGCGTCTTCCCAACACATGCATTTTCTGCTCTGTTCGGTAGTTTGCTGCTCAGCAATAGGTTTTCCACATGGCCGTGTCCTTGCCACAGATGGGGCTTCTGCAAGAGCAGCCCTCTTCGCTGATGCCCATGCTGTTCTACAGGCCATCGTGTACCACCTCAGAGGACATTAAAAACCAATAGAAAAAGGATAAAGGGGCAATGGTGGGTGAACTCACTGGAAAACTGTGGAGCGAGACTTGGGAGCGCCTAGGTGCTGTTGAAGTTTGTGCCCTCTTCCTCTTTCCTCTCTCTTCTCTTCCTTTCTAAAATAGGAGCAGTCTAGAGGGTTCCTTTGGAAGACTGGCTGCACATGGTGTGGTACCTCCTCGGTGTCACAGGTGCCATTTCAGTTAAATGGTCTACTGAAGTTGCAGGGTTTTCTTTTTATTGTCATTGTTGTTCCTACCAGTTTGGGACAGTGAAATGTGTGGTGGATATGATGTAAAACTCAGTTTTAAAAAATGGGAAAATCCACTGTTTGGAGCAAATACAAATTTATCTGTTCCTAGACAGGATTTGATGTTGCAAAACCCTGCTGAGACTACTTGATTAACCTTGTGCCTTTGGAGGCCTCTCCTTGGGTTAAGTTGTCTGCCTTTGATGCAGCCTCCCAGAAATTTGTGGAGCTCTTTCCCAGAGTTTTTCGTATTTTCAAACCTCGGCACATAGAGTAAGTTGGTAGATTTTCCAGAGATCAATCCAGACGTTTTTCCCCATATCACTGAAGTTCAGAATAGTATCAGTCCTTTATAAAGGAGTGGCTATTTCTTCCTGCCTCGTGACACAGAGCTGCTGTTAAAACGAGCCCCAACGTTCACACCAGGCAAAACATGAAATTTGAGAGCTGGTTATAGGGTACCCAGATCTTTCTTTACTTTTTGTTGTTCTCAAGTGAATTTTTCTTGGATTGTTCTTCCTGCTTGAAAGCAACTTTCATACGTGGCAAGTCGAGGCATGCAAATTGGTGATAAAATAGGCATTACGTGGATGTCCCTGGACAGCGGGAGGACGAGGCTGCACCAGGTTGGCTCTGTACCTGAATTTACTTAGATGAAAAATTCAAGCGCCAAGCAAGTAAATATTTTTCAATATTTGCCTGCCGTATCTCACCCGCCAGCTGCAAATGCTTTGCTGTGTTTATATATAGCCAGGATTTCCCTCTGCTTCTCTCTTTTAACCACTGGGAAGTGCTCCCCAGGGCCGCTAAGCCAAGGCAGAATCCTGTGGATGGTGTGCTAATGGTTCCTAGTGCTTCCCTGCTGGAGCTGCAGGACACTTAGCGGTGTTAAAAATAGGTTAGGAGAGGGGTAAGTAGTGAAAAGCACTGGCGAGTGCTGCAAACCCTCCCAGTGCTGCCAGGAGGATGCAGGGATGTGCCCGGCTCTCAGGGAAGGCAGAGCGGGAAGGGGCTGCAGGGTCCCCACTAGTGGCTTCTCTGCCACCCAACACAAATTAGGGTGCAGGTCTAGGTGTCCCAGCTGGTGAGAAATTTGTCCTAAATTAGAATTCCGTGAGGTCCAGAGCGCCCGTGAGAGTCGCCGTGGCTGGCACTGCCCTTGCGGAGCTGCCGGGCTGCTCCTCTGCGGAGGAAAATGCAGCTCTGCCCCAGCCTGCTCTGCAATCCATTTAGATGCACATGGCTAAAAGCATTAATTCCACTTCGAATTTCCATTTTTATTTTTTTCCCCCCGACCTTTTCAGTCTTTTTCTTCTTCAGTACCCTCCGTCCTCCCTAGCTTTGTGTCTCCTCTGGAAATTATTGATGATCCTTTTTAATGGCCTTAGACAATGCTAAAAGCCACTTCTGTGCATTTTAGAAGCGTCCAAGAATGAAGAAAAGATACTTTATAGTATCTGAAAATTACCAGCAGGGGTCAGGCTTACAAATAATTTAAGCAATTCAAGCTACATATTTATAAAGCAGACATTTTTATGCAGAACATGTTGAACTTCAACCAACTTCTCTGGAAAAGTTTTGCAAGTTTTCCCTCTTATGTGTCTAATCAATAGGAGAGGTGGCCTCGGAGCTGCACCTGAATATTCTGCTGCATGATAATTTCTGAACTGGCAGATGGGCATATTGTTTATTCTCATGGTACAAGGATTTTCAGCTTAATTTGGATCATTTTGAAAGCGAGTATTACCAAGAGAATATTAAAAATATTCTAGAAAAGGGTCCTGAGAAAATCAGATGCCAAGATCAGTGTTAATATGCATTAGTTGCACCGTTAATCACAAGAAGTTAAAATGCAAAAGGTGAGGTTCTTGAAGCAACATTAAGGGTTTTGTGCTCTGTATTTAAATGCAAGGAGAAATGTTCTGCTGCACGTTTTAAAATCATTTGTCATGCTTAGCAAGTCTGCCAGAGTCCTCTGAAGGATTCAGCCATCGTTTGGCTAAAGCTGATATGGCTGATATTATATATTTGACTTTTCAAAGAGCTTTCAGCCAAAGGTCTTAAAGAAGCTTTTTCTGACAGGATGAAGAGGATTCTTTGTGAGAATATAAAAACTCCACAGGGTTGGGTGTCCCAGGGTGCTCCGTGCAGTGACGGTCTGCAGAGAAGCCTGTGAACAGGACAAACCCATGGTGATGCTCTGCTAGGRAGGTCTCCCAGCCTCTAGCGGATCRTCTCGAGTACCTTYGGAGCAGGRTCGATATCTTTGTGTTTCATAAAATATCCCGCAGCTGCCTTCCAGTAATTTGTTTATGTTAGTTTACGTTACAGAAAGTTAAATTCTAGAAAACCAAAAGAATAAATAACAAATCCTCACAATACAGAGGGTTTTCCAGTAGTTCCCAGAATAGTTTTTGTTGGGAACTTGTTGTCCAACACAGAGAGGTTTGTGTATAGGAAAGAAATTGAGAAGAAAACAAAATGCTTCATGGCAGTACTGAATATATCTGAGTACTGTGTGCAGATGTAGCTTTCCCCATAATCAAAAGTCTATATAAAACTTGCAGAATTACAAAGAAAGGCAATAAAAATGAGCAGAAATATGGAAAAGCCTTGATGGGAGGAAAGACTAAATTGAGAATCTTCAGGAAATAATAGAGGGGGCYTGTAAAGCGGTAGTGGAGTGAGGAGTATGGAACAATTATTCACAACTTCTCATAGCAGAACTATCAGGCACTCAGTAAAGTAATCGCATGTGAAGTATAAAACAAAATGAACTAATTTTTCATACAGCGTATAATTAAATTGTGGAACTTTCTGCCAAGGAATGTTGTGAAGGCCAAAAGTATAAATCAGATCAAAAAGAGATTTGACACATTCATGGAGATTTTAGCTGTTGGTGGTTATTAAACATGATGGTCCAGACGCAGTCTGTGGTTGAGGTACTTTCTCATTTGAATTTGCTSTATACTGAAGTGGTCTATTTTAATTATATATTCTTTTAATCTTATGTTAATCATATAATGTTGTGTCTTTTAATCATATGTTTTAATTATCTCATTACTCCAGCTTTGTGATATTTACCACAGGAAGAATCTGCCAGCGTTTGTGTTTCCATATTTTGCTTGATTGTGTGTGGTGGGACAYAGCCTTTATTACCTTTCCTCTAGGCTGAAAATTGAAGAACTGGAAGCTGAACGCAGCAAGCTGGAAGAGGAGAACAGAGCTCTGGAAATGAAGCTGGAGAAGCTCACTCTGCAGGTAGGAAATGCGGTGGGTCTGGAAAGGCTGGAGAAGCTGACCCGATCCGTTCACCAGGGCTGTCCTGCTGGGCATGGCAAAGGGCACCTCACAGCTCAGCTCTCCTYGGGCTGGGCAAGGCTGCTTTAGGAAGCCTGTGCAAGCTGCACCAACTCCCCTTGCCTTTGCTTTAACCTGCTATGGATGTGCTTTGGTGTCAGGTTTGCTCACGGGAGAACCGTTGCCTTTTTCCAATACCTTTGTCTGGAGCCCCTTCTTTTTAATCTTCAGAGCCTTAAAAACTGGTCTRTGTTAGAAAAYTCCCCTGCCGTGAATCATCAGTTTKYAACTTCCTYTATGTCAAAGCAGGTGTGTAGACCAGGCTTACCAAGCAGTAGTAGTTTAGAAAATTTGAGGTGTGTCTGTTGTGAAAACTCTTATTGCTCTTATCATTGAGAGAGACAAGGACTTCCAATTGGTGCCCTCCTTACGTAGGCAAGAGTTTTCCAAGCCGTGCAGCATCAACGCTGTTGAGAACATGACCGCATCTGCAGACCACAGAAAGGAGAAGGTGTGGGACCAGCAGGGCGAGAGGGTGTGTTGCTCTGCTGTCTTGATGTGGGCACTTTCATGCTTCTTTTACTGAGGTAGATGCTGTCCTGTGTGGCAGGAGCTCTTCAGATTTTCATTCTAGTTATGTCACAGAATTTGCCCTCTCCCGGATGGCAGAGGGTCTGGTGGACTCTCTGTTCAGGCTGCTTTCACTTTGATAACRTCTTCCATGTGCAGAGAGAGGGACATGAGAGTTTCTTCAAGCTTTTCAAGTATTTCCTGTTTGAGAGATGCTGGAGTRAACAGGAACCTGAGCCTGTTTGTTTGATCAAAGCCCATCCAACCCTGAGTTGTGTTATCTCTGCCTTCTGTTCTCTCTGCTGTGCTGAMCAATCCAACATTGTAGCGTTTCATTCTCTTAATTTTTCTTTATTTCTCTTTTTTGTTTCTTTTTTCATTTTTGTGTAAATTGTCTCATAACGGAATACTTGCGGGTTTGAAATTACCCAGATTTCAGACAGACCATTGATTTGTATCTTGACRCCTATTAGACGCAGATCTAACTGCACAGGAAGTGACAGCTTAGATAAAGCAGGGAGCTAAGGGCTGCTGAGCATCTCTGCCGAGCCACGTTTAGTGTGAAACCTGTCACCCGGCTCCCCTTTAATTGGGTTGCAGTCATCAGGGGGAGATGAAGGCTTTGGGCTGGTGTTTGGATGCTCAAGTCTCCAACATACCCAACAGCAGCTTTGGTTTCCAGACAGATTACAGCTCACTCAAATCACATTTAATCTGTCATCATTGTCTCACAGTACTCCTGATTTACCAAGTAATCCTGAGCAGAGWAGTTCCTATTTTCTTGGGGATATCTGGACGTGCCCTGCTGTGTTTGCTTGTGTTGCTGAAACTATAATGTAGCTCTTGAGATACCAAATCTCAAGCTTTGCTGAGCCCACCTTCAAGGAGGAAAGATCTATACCCCTCTTCCTTTAGATCTGCCTTCTGGTCACCTRTAGAGGAGATTGGCAGCAGTTACCATCCTGCTAGCTGAGCTTTCAGAGTAGAAATGTAATACAGTGGCAAATTGGGTGCAGAAGAAGGAAAGGAGGGCGGTYGTCTTGGTTAGCAAGGTTGGGAAAGAGAAATCTGCCAGTCCCCATAATGGCAGGTTAGTGAACTGAATTAAGGTAATGGTGCCCTCACATCTGCTTTGCCCAAGCTGAGGACATGACTTTAATTCTTTATTTAACCAGGAAGTCGCTCTACTCGTCCTTAGCTTCTCACTTCCCTCTATGTCTTAGTGATTGGCTGCCAAAAATACCTTCTCCAAAGCGGYGCTGAGTGAAGAGGAGAACACATAACAGGAATACGTAAGCTGAATGCCAAGGTGTCGGTGTCAATCAGTGGTCAAAATTTCAGCRCTCCTTGGAGAGTAAAGCATCAACCTTCCCAATGAAACTTTGTGGATTTTTTTTATTCACCTGGAGTATCAGATACTTTGACAGCCCGAGCTTAGAATGACTATTTCATAAGCGCGCTGGAAATGATTTCTTACAGCTCAAACCCATTAATTTAAGAATGAGCTTAGAAATTCACCTCTTCCATCAGTGCTGAGAAATATACTGAAAATATTATTATATACTCAGATAAGGTCACATTGCAAATTTGACATACTGCTTTTCCCCATCTTTGATAGGAATCATTGGRAAGTGAGGGGTAAACCGACTTTTCTTTATCACAAAGAAAAAAAAAAGGTAAGACAGACTTTACATATAGAAATAACAAGATTTTACTGAATGGAAGGGCTGGAGTGAAATTACAAACATGGGAAGAGCATGGCATCAAATCAAAGTGTAAGACAAGTAGGGGATGGCAGAAGTTGATGTCTAACAAATCTTTATCTGCAATTCTTTCTTAAAAAAAAAMCCAAAACAAAACAAAAAAACCCTCTTAACTCTTGCTTGAATTAAAGCTACTCCATGAAAGGTGCATGGGAGGGGTGTATTAAGGGTGAATTTGGCAGAAGGGGTGACATTTAGAAATGAGGCTTTGGCTGCTCTTACACCATGCTGAGCTGAAGTCCATTTAGTTCAYGAAGCCATGTGCAGTGAACAGAATCTAAGAGGATACGGCTAATCTTTGGTAACCCAGAGTTCAAAACTGCCAAGGCTTGACTGTTTTGATGTGTGGAAAGGAGTTCTGCTTTAAAAATGTTTGCTTCCTGTCACATCCTTTTGTACCTGAGCAGTGGCACGTGGCTTTCGCCCATCTCTGCTCTGGCTGCTTTTACCAATGGACCCTTTTGAACTACCTTGACCCGCACTGACTGACTGCAGGGCAAGTGTGCACAGAGAAAGGTGCTTTTATGTTGGACAGGTATGAGATTTGCGCTCCCTGAGCTCAGTATTAGCAAGTAAAGAAATGGAGATATGGATGGCTATCTGCAGCAGCACATATAGMATTTGACATCTCTTTGTATTCTCCCCTTGTGTTGGGGACAGCTTGAATTACGGCTGGAGACACTTTCCACCACCACAGCCTGCCTCTTCCAACACCTCTTGGCTCTTGACGTYGGGCTGCAGGCTGCATTGATTTTCCTTCACTGGTATAAAGACTTTAGCATGGGTATTACTCGCTGGTCAGATCTTTACTGCTAATAAAACCCTCAGATTGCAAATACGCAGAAAGTGGTGGGATTGTAGAGAAATGATATCCTGCTGAGGGTGCTTCCCCCTGCCATCAGCCAGGACATTATCTTAAGGAAAACACTGCAACAGTGTCTTGGGAGAGGAATTCAATTAATRCATGAAAAGAGCAAGTTTAACCGGACAACTTTATCTCCTCACTGGTCTCTCCTTCAGTGAAACCAGAAAAGTTGATACTCTTTAACCTGAGAAAGCAAATGCACTGGCTTATTCCTTGGCTTACACTGGGCAGAGTTGCCAAGATTTGGGTTATTTGAAATGATCTGGACTATCTGCCCGACTTGCTGGAGGGAAAGTGCAGCTTGAGGCCTGGAGCAGAAGAGACAAATCAAATCAGTGCTTTTTGGGTAAAGTGGAAGGAAAGACTCATGGAGAGGGTTCAATTAGCATTTCTTACTGCTAGGAGCCTYGTGTTTACAGGCAAGCAAGCGGATGTGAAGTGTTCCTTATGCAAATACCACTCTCCTGCTTTTCCTGCTCTCCTCTACTCTTGGTCTTGAAGGAGAAGAGATTCTTCAAGTTTGGCTGCTTCAAGGAAGATTGATTAAAATCAGCTGCAGTTGGACTTAATTGGATCCATATGCTTGCAGAGGGAACAGGACTAGTTAGAGCTTCTCATAATTAGTTCACAGCTGGTTGGTGAGGAAAATAAAACTCCAGTTAGAGCACAGAGAACTGGAGCTGTACAGATAAAAGGTAGGGAGATATATATATGTGTGTGTGTGTGTTTTATACTAAGATGTTTTGAAGGTTGGAAACTATCCAGTCTGATAAGCAGGGGAGCATCTTTATCCCTTTGTATATCCACATGTGTTTGTGTTTATGAGGCCAAATTCATTTTCTTTTTTTTTTTTTTTCTGGGTAGAAGAAATTTCATGTGATTGGTGGCGGTCAAGGAAATGTGAACAAGGCCACAAAAAGCTTGGAGAAGATCTAGGGGACTAGGACAGACCCTGCTTGGGTAGTTGGGCTGTGCAAAAGGCTCGTGCTGTGGCATGAACTGGTCAACTTTTTGGGCCTCTAGTCGCAGGAACCAGCATAAGGGTGGCTTATTGTGGCCCACTCTCAGCTAGAGCTCTCCTGAGTAACAGTCCCAGATAAAACTGTGTATGAAGATGAGATCTTTAAGGCTGGATGTAGCTTGGTAACACACGGTGTGGGAACGCTCCTCGGAAGCAGCTCTGGCTGCTAKTCAGCCTAAACTGTGACACTGGGAGAGAAGGAAGAGTCCACAGAGCACCTGGGYATTGCCAGAGAGCACCTCATGGCACCAGAAACGTTCATGTCACCCCAGCATGACTTTACAGTATATTCTGAGATGTTYAGCAGTATTTGTCCAGTAATTCCAAATTTCCATCTTGGCTATTGTTGTCATCCCTTTTACCGCTTTTTCTTTTCTTCCTGTTTTACTCGTGCTCTTTGGGGYTGGCCTGGTCTCCCTCTTTTCTAGTGTTGTTTCTGAGGGAGCAGCGGATGAGCCCTGGGAGCTCTACTCCAAGCACAGATTGCTCYGTGTGATCCCCTGTGGCAGGCAAGGAACTTTTCTCCTCTTTAAGCATTAATGACTCATTTTATAGTTAGATCTTTGGCGGCCAGGCAGTAACTAGCTTGAAGTTAAGAGCCCAAAGCAAAGTTAAGGTCATTTAATAGTCTTAACTGTTCATTATGTGACCAGTGAAGAATGATGAATGAATCATTTACACTGTTATAAAACTTAAAGAGACATTGTCAACCTTTCAAGGTTCCTTAATTGACCTCTCAAATGTTCATGAGTCTTCTTATTGGATTATCTGGATACCTTCCCTTKCACAAACTTCTTTCTTTCTCTTTTCTGGCTTTGTGCACACTGCAGCCCATTAGCCTCTGTGCCACAGCTTGTCCTCGTTGCTGAGGGGTTTTAAGCAAGGGCTTGTTGGATGGATTTGTGCAAACCACTTTTATGTCTTCAATCAGGAATAACTTTTGGCAAGACAAAAATTCCATCCCTGAAGGAACAGATTTTTTGTCTAATTCAGAGGGATTTAATTACAAGGTAGAATAGCTGAGGAAATCCAGTGAGAGACTTGATAAAAATAAGGTAAACTAAACCCAAAGTGCTGCTGGGGTCTGCAGAGGATGAGGCTGCCCCGCTCAGCCCTGCACTGAGCTTCACGCAATGTGTGGCCGTGGAGCAGAGCAGTCTGTGATCCTTTCCTCAGACTTGTGCTCAGTTTTATTTGGCTTATTGCTCATTTTTTACAGACAAAGAGTCTCTTCAGTATTTGATAGCCTGCACCAAGCTTTTACTGGTATGAGGAAGGGTATTATGTGCTCAAATATGTATCAGAGAGTGAGTACTTGCGTCTGCTCTTTGGGTCATTCCATAGTTTTGCTCAAAACACTGAGTAGTTTATGTGGAAAATGTCTATGTCACCGTCATTAGGTTTATACTATTTGCCAGGAATTACTGGCCCAATAACTCGAGTACAACACAGGCATTTGGCTCAGGGATTTGCATTCCCAGTTAGCAGCCTCACTGCAMATACCTTTTGGGGCATTTGCAGCTACTTTGACAGTTCCAGGAGTCTCCCTGTGACYTAAGTGCTTCTGCTGTTCACCGCAAGTGGGAATCCTCGATATTCCAGGTAGTCATTCCTGGCAAATCAGAGCTGTGTGCTGCCTCCCTAGAACCTTAGAGTGAATGTGCAGAGCCCRGGCTGTGATTGCAACCCGGGCTGATTGAATCTGGCTACCATGGAGAGCACGGGAGAGGCGATGTCGCCCGCTGTAACGTGCCGGGATTAGAGAAGCAGCGTCGTCGTCRCCGAGCGTGTACGGCGGTTGTTAGCACGAGCAAAAACCTCTGCTGTTGCATATCCCCTTCTGTTACTGCCTGAGCCGGTTAGGTTAAGCGACGGTCGAGTCGTTTGGCTGGGTAGGTGTCGCTTGGTGTTCACAGCAGACTGCGGAGGGTGTCGGCTAAAGYGTCACCCAAGTGAATTCCAGAGAGAAGAACTACCTGCAAAATGCTCCTGAAATATGTGCTGCCTGAAAGGATTGTATCTGTTASGTGAGAGAAAACATCTGGTGTCTTGTGCATGTGGGTTTCATACTTGAGAAAATCCTAGGCCGGGTACAAAAGGGAAAAAGGGGAGCACCTGCTCTGAGCTCTGAGGTTATGCAAATATTTGTGTATGTTAATTCCGAATACACTGGAGTTCCTAGAATCAAGGGTAGCAGGAAACTTTCCCTGGGATCAGCAAGAAGCAGCATAAAGATGCCATCAAGTCTTACGTTTGTCATTAGGCAGCTCAAGGGGAAGCTGTTTCTTGGCCTCTCCAGACCTGATAAATGTGCTGTGCAAAGTGTGTGTCCAATAAAACAAGGACACGCGCGGTTCGGGCTGGCTAATGTTCGTTAACATCAGAGACCAGGAGGGTGCAGATGTGCATTTGCGCAGGGAAAAATTAACAACATGCCCTTTAAAAAATATTTTTAAATGAATTTGCACGCTGCATATTAAGCACCTGAAGCTCTGGGTTTTGCTGCCAGAGCCAGCGCTGTTTATTTCATGCAGCGCCTTCCCCAAAGTTCTGCAGAAACTGATTAACATTTGCATAATACATTTAACGAGAAAAATCCATAATAAATTCATTAATGTGCTTCTTCCCCTATCCCGGAAAATATCAGCAGTTGTGTTGCATGGTAGGGCTCGTTTAATGAGTGCAGGGGAGGATGGGTGAGCCCTGGCTTCCCAGCAGCTTGGGAGCAGGGCGGGCGTCCCCGCACTCCGCGTTGTAGCTGCCTGAGCACGGACAACTCGCTGCACTGCTGACCTGAACGGGAGCCGGGAAGGGCCCCAGGAAAGGCCCCGGTGCCAGTTTTCCAGTTTATAAAACGATTCCCCGTTAGAACGTGTAGTGGAAAACGACAGAACAGAGGGGATAGGAGGAGCAGCTGGGAAGATCCTGAGCGAGAAGAAAGTTTCATGGATTACACAGAACCAATGGTGCAGACCAAGCTGAGGAGCTAGACCCAACCGTTTTGAAAAGAGGCTTCACTTCTAAATGCCTCTAATCTTATTTTTAACATGTCAAGGAGAAAAAAAGTTTGAGGAGATGCTGAGAAGCGTGCCTGTCCCTTTGTAGTTTTTGAGTTTTTTCTGTGTAGTCGTTTGATGGCACGAATTAGTTTCCAATTGTTCTTTCCCCGTTTCCTATTATTCTTCCGCTTCTTTGAATTCAGTTGTGGTGTCACAAAGACAAAACAAAAATGTCGTTTAGAACCGTAGGGAAAACAACGCTTGGAAAGGTTTGTTTACCGAGGCTTTGTGCTTCTCCTTGATTTCTATGAATAAACAGCACGGCCGAGTCGCAGCGCGCTGCCTGCTTGGCGCCTGGTTTTTCCATGCTGGTTATCATCCCAGCCTGTGTTTGATGACCCAATTACTTAGGAGTTTTTGATAAAAAATAAAATAACAGATCACGGTTTCTTGCCGCCCTTCTCTTTGCTGCTGCTTCGGTTCTGCTGTGGCTTTTTGCTGCTGGTCTGTGAAAAGTTGGAGCCTTCTTCAATGCTTGTGGCCTCCCGAGAAGGAGGCTGAAGTTGCAGCGCGGAGGTTTTCCTGCGCTGCTTGGTATGTGCAGAGCTCGGCGCCATCTCYGCGAGACAAAAGACCAGGGAACCTT
This sequence comes from Eudromia elegans, assembly GCA_003342815.1. NCBI lineage: Eukaryota > Metazoa > Chordata > Aves > Tinamiformes > Tinamidae > Eudromia > Eudromia elegans. The sequence continues at coordinate 2,133,348 of PTEX01000029.1, read as the reverse complement.
GCCTGGAGTATGGAAAAGAAATGGAATGGGAGTTCAGGTATGGGTTTTTTATTATTATTTTGTGTGGAGGAGAAGAGGAAAATCTGCCCGTTTCAAGTGGGTGTGAAGCATGGGCAGGGGTGGCAATGTTGCTGAAATATGTGAGCGAAAGGGAAGATGCTCCGYGCTGAGCGGCTGGAGGGCGGGCAGCGCTCCTCGGAGAAGCTCCTTCTCGTTATGGAGGATCCAGAGGATCCAAACACRTGAGAGGTTGATGCTTTTTGTGATGCACCCCAGACACCTATTCTCAGAACAGCCCCCAAACGGTCACATATTYGAAGCAGGAGGCAGAGCACAGAAAGACGACAGGTTTCCCCCAAAGAACTTGATCAAATAGAGGAGGASCCCTCAGGGCTCCTGTCACCCCATGGCACGAGCAGCTCTAGGCTCCTGCCTGGGCTGGAAGCAGAGCTGAGGATGTGGTGGAGGAGCTGGGCTGGTTTACCCAGCAGAGCCGTGTGCATTAAACCCAGTGCTGATGAGCAGGGGCTGGGAGGTGCCTCATCCCCTTACCCAAGCAGAGAGGTTGCTTCTTCCCCTGATTGCCATTTAAACTGGATATATCCTCAAATAGTATAGAAGCTGTRCCTGTTCCCTGCTTTGGGCTTTTCTTTAGAACAGAACATTCAAAATGAAATAAAAATCCACTAGGAAGAAATACTGCGTGTGTTGGACTCACCACAAGGCGTTCGGTGGAGATTGTGACCGTTCAGAACAGAGATGCTGCTCTGAAAGGGCCTTCGCTGCGCTCCTGCCTCTGCTGAGCAGCCACATGAAGGCTCCACGGCACGGACGGTCTCCACAGAGATCCCCTCRTGTGGTTTTGGTCGTCTTCCAGTAGAGATGTTCTTTTTCTCTCTGCAATACTACCACAGTTGCAATCAGTAGTAATTATGGAAATTTTCTCATTTTTATGAGAAGGGGGAGGTAAAAAGCTGTTGGCAAAGCAACCTCGGTGAGGGAGCTGAGCTCTGGAGCGGCTCTCCCACCAGATCCATCACAGCTAGAGCTGCTGACCGTAAGGACGTTGCCTTAAAGTGTAGGATTGGGGATTATAGCTGGTATAGCTTCAGTGGTATAGCTTCAGTGTGCAAGCTGGTATAGCTTCAGTGTGCAAGAAAAAGCATGGTTAGGGTATATGTTATGATTAATATTTCAATAGTGAGGCCACTTAAGTGCAAGAGCAGTGGATTTAATTCATAGCTATGTCAGTATGTTTGCATACAGTTGTATTTACATGTCGACATAATGAGATACGTGTGCGCTCAGTGGAGAGCGTCACCCGGGTCGTTTCAACACCGTCAGGTTGGCGAGTGGTCGGAGGGCCTGGCAGGCAGCGGAGCCGCGAGGGACRTCGCTGTTCGGAGGGAGGAGGAGACGGAGGGTGCAGCCTGCGGGTGCTTCCCTGGACAGGCTGCGGCCGTAGCGGTTGCCAGTCTGTTCCTTTAAGGCTCACAGGATTTGGGATAAAGGAGGTAGGAATATCACAGCCCGCCATTAGGGTCCTTTTTGGATGCGTTGTGGGGAGGAATAGCTGTTGTATCAAACACTAAACGTTTTACCTGCTGCTGCCTAGTGGTTGTGTTGTGGTGTCATGTCGAGATCGACTTCAAGACCCAGGTAAGCTGAGGGATTGAATGCAGTGTTGAGCTTTGCTGCTTTCCCAGAGTCTCTGATACCTTCTGAACTGGCTGCTACTGCTACTAGTGCTCACTTAGAAGGCAGATCTGCCTTTTTGTCTGGATATTTTTACATGGAGCCTTCTCTCAGACTCGCAGTTCGGGTTGGGGAGAACTGAGTCCCTGCAGAGAGCCCTGCTGACCAGTGTGCTCCCCCTCGACCCCCTTTTCATCCCTGGCTACCCCAGCTCCTTGTCCATTCTGTTCAACTTGATGTACTTTGCAGCGGATCCAAAAGAGCCCGAGCCGTTCAGGTGTGTGTGACAGTTCCAGGCCCGATACCCTTTTCCCAGTTTACTCAACAGCAGCTTGAAAAGTTGTTACTGGGCGACGCTGCTCCTGAAGTRCTTATTTCTGTAGCCAGTCAGATCAAGATAATGTTGAATTCGCTGCTTGGAGCAGTTAACTCAAAGTCTTCCCCAGTCCAGCAGGTTGTCCTGTAGCCATTCCTCTCATGGCTTCAGTTTATCCATAAATCTCTCTCATTCTTTTAAATCCGAAATGAAGAGCTGACTCTCCCCATCTGAAAGGATTTTGATGCTGCTTGAAGTCTCCTTGTGCTGCCAGCGAAAAAACAATTGAGCTTTGAGGTTGAACTGAGAGGCAGATAAGATCACCAGGAGATTTCCACAGCAAATGCAGAATATACTCTTCTCTAATGGATTCTTAGGCCTGTCTGACAAGCAATTGAATTGCTGGGGTTGGAAGGGACTGTTGGTTTGGGGTTTTTTATTTTAGTTTTTTAGCTGCTGCATTTTGTGAGGGTGGGAAGTGAGYGGTGGTTTCTCCATGTGACCCAGGATGCCTGTCAGAAATAGGGGAAGGTAATTAAAATGTCCCGGTATGYACATGAGGGTGAGGAGGCAGAAAGGGCCGATTGCTTCCCTGGTTCGAGGGACTTGCCCGTGTCTTTGCTTCTCGCTGTGTAATCTGCTGCAGCAAGTGATTCACGCTTTGGGGGTAGCATAAGGCCGCTGGGTAACTGACCTCTTTTTCTTCTGTATATGGTGGAAAATAAATTAACCCCCTTTCTTGTTCTGCTGCAATCACAAAGCCGGTCCCACTCCAGCTGGGCGGCCGGAGGATGCCGAGTGTCACTGTCCCATCGTGGGCTCCACGCCGCTGGGATGGGGCCGTGGGATGGAGCCATGGAAGAGGGGTGAGTGCCAGGCCATCCSAGCGGTTCCCACTGCCTGGTTCTGCACAGAACCGCTTCAGGTTCAAGCAGCACCTGCCTTTTACATGTCCTCTTGTTCAAAAACACTAAGTGGGTCTCAATGCAACAAGGGACTGACATTGAAACACCCCTTGCTGCGGTCTCTGGGAACACGAGGATGGCAAAGAATCAGTCCAAGGCCTGCATCATTCAAACCCACCGAACAACAGCAAACAGACAAAACAGGACCATCATCARGGAAATTGCGATAATGATAATTAGAACACAGAACGATTAATGTTAGTCAGTGCGCTGCTTTGGCAAGGGCTGTGCGCGTTGACATAATGGGCCTCTTCCATATGAAACGTGTGGGTTTTCAGCATTCAGTTTAACACTTTCGTGCAAATTCTTAACGGAGTTCACCGCTGAAACAGGCCTGCAGTTCACTGGGTGTTTTTTCCTCTCCTATAACTGGCCGCTAGAAGGACCAACTTGTTTCCTTCTGCATCCGCTGGCTATTGAAGGATAAAAGCAACTCGACCTGGAGTCCTTCCACACTGCTTTGAAGGACAGCCAGATGTGAGCTCCTAAGGTGAGCTCCTTCTGCTGTGCYTCGTGACAAGGGATTTCCCTAACAAAACCCTCTCAAGTGTTTCCAAAAATCTCTTTTTGTCTTCTCAAAGAGAATATATAAAGTTTCAGGAGGCCTGACAGTGGCATCCTCTTCTCAAAAGGACTTTTATGAATGTCCRATGCATAAAAAAAGATGCCATCTGTTTGCCATTTGTATCCTCATACTTGGATGATGCCCCTACCAATTAATTACTGGTTTGGTAGCTCAGTTGAATTTGGAGCAAATGCTTGAATGTTGTTTCCTGCCTCTGTTGAAGCCTTGCCCTTGCCATGCTCAGGCACTGGCCGGTGACTCTGTGCTGGACAGTGTCCTCTTCATGGAGCAGGGGAGCGTCCTGCCCCAGTTCCCCCTCTCTGCTCCAATGCCACTGTGAGCTCGGACCTTCCATGGCCATAAGAAAGGGATGCAGCAGGAGAATTGCAGTCACCAGCCATGCAGTGAATGTGTAAAGACAGTTTCAGGTGGTTTGTGTCTTGTGGATTATTTTCTCGACCCCTGACCCTACCTATGTGAAATTCCAGCCCTCCTTTGGGCTGGACAATCAGCAGATACCATCTGGGGCTGGACGGAGGTGCCTGGAGCCCAGGAGCTGGGCGGGCAGGAGGAATACGGCAGAATAAGATCCATTGGGGATCAGATTCAATAACTGTAAAATGATGGGAAGTTTATGATCAAAGGCTTACTTTGAGCATTTTAATGACACAGTTATTTAATCCGTTTAAAGCAGATAGATAAGCAGTTAAGTGAAATCTGCATCAGTCATCTTCCTTCTGAGCTGTTTATGAACCTGTTAGGGGCTGCAGATCACTGTGCAAAGCACAGGACAGATGACAGCTCCAGTAATTGCATAGCACGGAATGGACTACCAGGCTTGATATGCCAATTTACATACAGGGTCAGTAAAACTTAATGCAAAGGCTTATAGTTTGCCTTAGAAACATATGTGGTTAAATGTGCATGCTAGTAACAAGAGAGGCAGACAAGGGAGAGGGCGGGACTGCTCTCCGTGCAGAGTTATCCGATTCCYGGCGGGGGGATCTGCTCCTGCAGCAGCAGCAGCACAAGCTGTTGTAGCGACAAGGCTCCGACGGGCTCTGACACGGAACCGTCGTGTCGCCTACCACAGGGGCTGTAAATGTAAAAACCAACCTGGGTCAGCAGGGCACAGAAGTGGTTTCTCGTGTTTTCCTCCTGTTGTTGAGCTTGTGCTGCCCTCCTTCTCAGTTTGCCTGGGCTAGCCAGCTTCTTTCCTGGTTTTCCTGGCCAGCCACCAGCACGGGTGCTCGGTGGTGGGTGGCGCTCGGCTTTATGGGGAGCAGAGCCTCCTTCCCTTGAGCTTTGAGCACTACCTGGGTGCTCTGAGCTCCCTGAAACCGCCTCCAGCTGAAGCCCCCGGCGTGCAGGGACGTGGCTGGATCTTGCACCTTTTTGTATATCTGAATTCTGCCTCTCTGAAGAACTGCTGTTCTCCCCTTCAAGGCTCCTCTCCAAGCACAGGCGCTCACCCCGTGCAGCGCGGCCGGCTGCTCCCCGAGCACCTGCGGAGCGGGAGCCCCGGCTCTCCTTGCACAGGCAGCGCTTGCAGCTGCAGCGGGGAGGCCGAGGGGGCTCCTTCCCCGCCGCAGCCCTCGTGTCTCCAAGGGCGGCATCTCCCGGGGCTCGAGGCCATCGTGTTCTGTGCTCGCGCCGAGCCTTGCCGCCCTGCAGCGGCATTGATCAGTTTTAAAGCAGGCAGGTGATGGATGGAGGTTCCAGGAGGGTTGGGTAGACGTGAACACAGCGGGTGCAGCGGCGTGGAGGACGATCTCCCCCCGATTSTGCCGTGGTTCCGCTCATCCCGGCAGGGATCCGCAGCAGCGCGGTCCTGCGGGGAGGCAGCGCGGCTCCTGGCATCGCTGCTCCGGCCCTTCGCTCCAGCCTCCTGCTCCCTGCCAGCTCCCCCGCTGCTTCCTGTTCTCCTGCTCCCCGCGAGMGCTGGAAATGATTTTGCTTGTTTGAAAGTAGGTGCCTTGTCTACTTCCCAGATCCTTTAAATCCCTGTGTTTCCTCAGCCACCCTCCTTTCCTAGGAGCTTAGACTGAGTGCACAAGGTCTCTCTCTTGCCATCCTCCCTGCCATCGGGCCCATTTCCCCTTGAGACTTTGTAGCTAAATCAAGTCCCTGCCCGGTGCCCCATTTGCCGACCACCTCACCTGGATTTCACTGTTTTGGAGGGGAGGTGGGCGCTGGTAGCACTTCATTCGGGCTAAGCAACTATCCCGTTTAGCAGCTCAGGAGAGAGAAGAGCCCATCTGTGTGTGGTCGAACTCGGTGCAGAGCCAAGGGGGAAGCACCGGGTGCATCGTAGGGAGAGCGGCATTCAGGAAGCAAACTGGAGCTTGCAGTTGGTGCAGATCCACGTGGAATTCACAAAATTGTGAGTTTGACGTGGACAAACTTATTATGGATGCAGAGCAAGCAGGCGTGCATTGAAGACTTGGAGAAGTCTGGGATTTTGTCCTTTTTTTTGTGCAGATAGCCATGTTAGAGTCTCTTTCAAGGTTTTTTAATGTAGGTTGGAATTGCTAGTACTGGCCAGGACATTCTTGGAGAACCAAAGCAGAGACTTCTGGCCAGAGTTTGCCCATTATAAGAAGATGAGTTTTGCAGTTGACCTCTGAAACRGGATTTCATAGCACACCAGCTCATGGTCCGAGTTTTTCCTTGGGACAGAGCTGCAATTACTCACCCATCTAAACCTTTGCTCAAAGGATATGAAGAACCACAGTCACGTTTTATTACCATCACGTGGGTGTGCTAGGACAGCAATAATCCGAGATTATGTGGGGTGAGTTGCATTTGGAGTCGTTGTCTTTTCCAGAGGRTGTCCTGCCCATCCCGTGTCCCAGCCCTGCACTCTCCAAAGGGGCTCAGCACAATAACCCCAGGTAGCAGAGGGGACCTTTAAAGGCAGCTGTGTAATATCGATGGGTGAACTGTCAGCAAGCTGGGCTGGGAGCGTGAGAAATAGTTTATTAAGGCTCTGTCAGTTGAAGAAAGAAGAATGTGTGTGCGGAGGGTTTATGTTACAGGGAACGGGTAATAAGGAGGGTTTTTTTTTTGTATCAGATATGTTAAAATTGGCTCTCATCAGWCATTGATATGATAAATCTATTAGACAACCTAGATACCTATGTATGTCARCTGTCACTGTAAGATTGCTAGTTCTCTCAAATGAGTAGGCATGGCTGAAAGAGGGCTGTGTACCAAGCAGTATTTCTATTTTGTCTGTTTTTTCTCTTGAGCTTTCATATCTCAGTCCATCTTTGGTTTTCTTGTCACCATCTTTCACAAGTTGGTGCTGTGGGGGCTTCCACATGTGACGAGGCTTTTACTGCAAAAATAAAATAATAAAATAGAAATGCCTTATTCCTAAGGACAGCRGAGCATCAAGACTGCAAGGCTGGGGTGATTTGGAAGGCAGGAAGAGCAGGGCAGGAGATACAAGCATGGGATGACTTGAGAGTTGTGGCAACAAAAATGACACTGGCTGATTTAAGACCCAGTGACCAAAGAAGATGGCCTGCAGCAAACCTGCTGCTGCTTTCCTTTTTGTGCTCTAAACACCAAATAACCYGTTTATAAAGTTCAGTTTTCTTATGAGATGGGTTTCATCTCTATGGATCAGCATGCATGCTTTTAAGTTTTCATTGCAACAGTGGAAAAGACATTTCCTTTAGGGAAAAAAGTGCAATCTCCATGGCTCTATCTGAAGTGTCATTCTGCTTTCCCATCAGCATTTGAGCGTCTCCACTGCTCTGAAATATTAAAATGAGCATAGATTTGAAAGTATTTTTATATTTAGGGGCACTGGTTCTAATATAATTCCTCTACAAATTAAAACTCTCCTTGAAAAAGATTAAACTGTCAGTGATAACATCTAGATTCTTGTTATGTCTAAGAGGGAATAATTGCTGAAGTTACAGAATTGTCTGGAGGCTTAGAAAGGAAGAAGGGGAATTAACAGTATGAGAGGGAATGAGTATAGCTGTTGGTAACATACATATATATATATACACATATATACACACACACTTTTTTTTTTTTTTGAATTGGAATAAGTGGAATGAGTTGAATTAGGAGGTTTATGGCCAGAACAGTTTCTGTTCGGTCTGATCCATTACGTAATGTGAAAAATACAGTTTTACCTGGAGAAATTTCTATCCAGTAGCTTGTGGTTACTCGACCGCCTGTTTTTAATCCCAAATATTGATTTAAAGATACTGAGCAATAGCGAGTGCATCAGTTTCCCTGGTTAGCCATCCCTATTAAAAATGTATCGGGTTTCCAGCTCAGTGACTTCCACAGGAGCTATTGGGTTCTCCCGGTGCTTTTGTTTGCTAGATTAAAGACCCATCCAGCGCTAGATATCCACCCAAGACCCTGATCAAATTGCCTCAGCCTGCTCGGGAGTAAATGAAATAGTTTGATTTCCATTCATTTCTCATTGCCGGAGCTGTTTTGGGGGCCATGAATAATTCATGGCAATCGTCTCACAACTTTCCTTTAATTCCGAGCAGGCTGCTCCGCGTGCGCACCCCGCCTGGCCGTGCATTATCGCAGCAGTGGGCTCATCAGCGCTGCATTCACACACGAGGTGCTTTCGCTCGGCCCGCTCGGGTTTTTACRTAGGTGCCTGAAAGTTCTTGCTAGCACCGTATTTTCTCCCTCCCCTGCATGCAATTGGAGGTAACTCGTAGTTTTTAACCATGCCAGAAGCCTTCCCTATAGCCATCATTTTCCAGAAAGTAGTAGTCTGTGTTGCATATATATATATATAATAGACACACATATAAAATACATATATTTATATATTAAAAAATACACATGCATGCATATATGTGCATGCATACATACATATATGCGTGTATATATACCCATGMATGCATATACCCTGTGCTTTAGGATATCTCATGAGACATTTGRATCCAGGTACAATGACCGTGCCCAGCACAATCTATGCAGAGTGTGGAGCTATTTGCYATTTGCTACAGTTTGACCTTTGTATTTTACTGAAAATTTCGAGTTTTCTGATGTGTCCTACAGGAAAATGCTGCATATTCTTRGCCTTCCACCGGAATTAGTTAGAAGTTTTCACTTTCAGTTATTCAGCTTTAAGAAAATGCTACCATTTTATTTTGTATTATGATATTTTGGGGATTTCTTTTTCTGAAGGAAAACCTGATTTTGATACTGAGGGAAATATATTAAAGCATTCCCAGTGTGTTATGGCAGCACAGTTATCTTAATTAAGTAGACYGGAAATCTCTTCCGGTCTATTTGACAAGACCCGTATTCCATGAAATTGCATTACTTGCCCTTTCCGATTTTTTTCCTTTTTTTTTCCCTTTTTTCTTTTAATGGAGCCCGAATTCAATCCCGCCTTGCGAGTTAAGGGGATTCAGGTGCGTTTTGGAAGCTTCACGGGAAGCGAAGGAGGCAGCAGATAACTTGATCAGGACAGGGCTGGCCGCTTAATCTCATTTTTCAGTCTTCACAGTCTATTTGCCAGCTATTGCAGTCTCATTCTGACCGTAGCAAAGGCGAAATGTGCCGATCGATCCTGCCAATGGGTGATTAGTAGTTCAGCAGCTTCGGCAAGGCGCTGCATCTGATTCCCTGTTTTAAGTTGGGGAAGAAAGTAGGGAAGGAGTGATTAAGGGGCACCGAAATAGCAGAAATAGATATTTCCTCTTAAGTGAAATGTAAACACTGCTGAGCTCCRCTAAGCAAGAAGATGGCTGAGATTTGTCCTCCTTTTACAGTGATTAGAGAAAGTATACTTTTTTTCCTGAAAACACTGACATCAAAACTGCTTTTCTTTTATCGCCTTTCTTGATCTTTTTGTCGGCTATTGACCTGCTGGAGGATATAAACGTATAAATTCATGCAAGTGAGATTTTTATCCTGTTCTTGAGGCCACTTTTTGCTGGTTCAGGCAGATAAATTTGGAGGAGCTCAGCTATATTCAGTATCAGTTGCAGACAGGAGCTCCTGCTTTTGGTCTTTACATCCCCTAGAGCATCAGAGCCTGTCTGGGGGTTCAGCCCGGGAAAGCAGCTCAATTAATGCCTTTCCCTTGACAGGGAAAAGTTATTCCCTTTGAAAGACTTTGGACCTCTCAATATTGCAATTAAAGYAGCAATGTTGAAGAAGCAAAAGCGTGCTGGAAACAAAACAGTAACTGAAATGTTTTGTTTATTAAAAAGACCTGATCACTCCGGAGGTTTAACCAAGCAAGAATATCTTCCTCCATAGAACATAAGATTTGGCCCCTGATGGTCAGAGGCAGCAATGTGGCTCTGTGCTTAAAGCACCATCCAAAAACATGCAGCTGCTGAATCTCAGAAAGGCTGCGAGTTTGCTCAGACTGGGCAAATAAAGGGAAAACGATGATGCTTTCTCCAGTGGAACTCCTCTGTATTTCTGCATTCTGGGGACATGCTTAGAGCCTTCCCAGTATTTACACCACGAGAATAGTTTCCCTCCATTCACAATTCCCACTCCTGAAAGAGCTGTAATTCAGCTTGGCGAAGAGGCAGACGTTGATAAAATCACAGCGGATGTTATACAGCAGGAGGTGCCGTGTTTAGAATGATGCTTTGTAGGGTCTTAGCAGTTTATGGGTTGATCTGATGGTCGTAATGCTGGGAAAACCTGCAGTAAAATCTGGAGTCGTTGCTCCTCCACGTCTCTCTGCAAGTGGTGCTTGTAGTGCTTCAGTCCATTAGCATGGGGGAGTAAAACTGGTTTAATAAAATGCCAGGACAGGACAGTGGTATTTGAGAACATCAAGCCTTGCCTTGACGTGCAGACAGTTTTGCGTCCACCAAATATRTTTCAGGACGGCTTCAGATTGATTTCAGCTAAACTCTGTAGCTGCCTAAGCTTGAMTAAAGAGGGTTTTTGGTGGAGATGGATGAGAGTGAGGCAGGTTTAGTATGCCGGCCACGGCGTCCTGCAAACAGTATTACATTCATAAGCCTTTTCCTATATCTTTGGTTCATATTACCTTCAAGAAGTTAGTTGAAATACAAGGTCAGCTAGAGGCTGTAGTCGAAGCTTTGCTGGCAACCAAGAGCTATTTTTCCCCAGCAGAAGCCAAAAAAGTATATTTAAACAAATATAGTAAAGCATATTTAAACAAATAGTTACAGCGCTCGAAGCCTCCGCCTGGAGAGTCTCGGGTAGAACATGTTACCTCGTGGTGCAGCTTCCATGTGTGGGAGCTGTGGAACTTTTCTCCCTGGAAAACTCAGGTAGGTTCCTCATGCTGTGTGTGCACCATGGCCAGCCCCCTCTTCCTTCTGCTCCTTTGTACCCTGCTATGTTGCAGCTCGAAATCCCCTTTCTCAGCCTATGAATTTATTCACTGATGGAGATTTTCTGGGTCTCATTAATACAACGGCCAAGGCAGAGCAAGCTCCCCGCTCTCCTTCTCGGGCCGTAYGTAGCTAGAGAGGAGTATTGATTTCGTTTCGATGCGGTGTCATTTATAAATATGCATGAGGATTTAGGGTTATTTAACTGTGCTTTTTAATTCTCCTTGCGTTGCTGACTCTTGTGGTGGAGGGCTTCTTTGTATGCAGAGCAGGCTGAGGGTGACAGCCCTGCTCTCGGTGCCCGGGTCCTCCCCAGGGCTTGGTAATCCCGAGTCCTCTGGAACTTCTCACATTCAATGAGTTAAAGGACACAGAGCAACTTCCTGCTCTGTGGCAACCAAAGGAGCAAAGTCCTCTTCCCTTGGGAAGCTGGATGGGGAAACGTGAGTCCAAAAGGCAGTGATGTCCATGCAGGGAGAGGGAAGGGGAATGGAGGCTCCTTCACTTACTCCCCAAGATGGGGAGAAGAGTCCAGAATCTTGTGGCTTGCTTAAGGATAGGACCGATCTGGTCAAATGCCAAAAAGGGCAGGAGAAGCAAACAGTGAGTTTGCCCTGGGGAGCTGGAAGTGAATGTACCCTCTGAATCTATATTTGGATGTTTGAGCTACTCCGGTCTTTTCCTTGAGAAAGAGCAGAGCAAACAGAAGAGGATTCTTGCATATTCAACATGTTGAAGTGCAACCGTAGTGACTCCTTGGAGTGAATAATGTAGATTGCTGCGTGGAGAATTAACAAACTGTGTGTGTATATATGTTCCTATGAGGTGCTGGAAGGTCCCTCCTTGCTCTCCCACTTCTCTCTCCAACCAGATTATCCACTGCCAGAAGAATTCCCTCCTGGTGCCTTGTTAGGTCCCCTTGGTAGTGGAGACCATCAGCTCATSCCACGGAGGATGCTGCACCGAGACAAACACTGCGACACTGAGAAACGTGTTTGTGTGAGAAGAACAGAAACAGGGCTTCTGCTTTGGCTTTGGTTTCCTCAGTGTGTTACAGGAACATGTTTCGTTTTGGTGTTCTCGTTTTCCTGTTCTGCGTGGCCCAAGCAGAAGGCGGGTGGGAGGCGATAACCCCTCGCGGCGCCGTGTTTTGTGCTGCTCAGCTTGGTGCTGGCTGCTTCATTGAAGGAGTTTGCGGTGGAGCCGGTTTATCCTGGAGCACGTTTGCTATAAAACCCACTCCGAGGCTGTCCGGCTCTTCAAGGAGACTGTCAGAAATGAGTTCCCCGACCCATTTGTGACYGGCACAGTTTGTGTACGAGGCGCCRGGCACTTGACTCACTCTCTGAGCAGAATGGCTCCCCACGCAACGCAGTCACTTGGTGGCAACGACTGGTCCTGTGCAACGGCCAAGACACCGTCAGGGCCCTCCCTGGAAGGCACTGAAGCTGTTCAGGGGTTGCTCCATACCCTGGCAGGCCGGAGTAAAGCACGCAAGAGCACGTAGCAGCACTTTCATCTGCAGTAAATGACAGGATCAGAATGTCCTCGTGTATTTGAAGAGTTCAGGAAACCTCACATCATCGCGCTGTGGTGGGTGACTTTAGTAACCAACCCGTGCAATGTGTTTGCTCTACAAGTAAGTAATGGGATTGGCAGCTCCTCCAGCGTTTCATACTTTTCAGGCTTAGATATGCTCAGCTGAACTTTGATGCAGGCTGCCATCAGGTCATTAAGATGGTGACTTCTTGCATCATTTTTATTCATGCTTCTTTATATACAATATTAAAAAAACTAGAGGCTTTGCTCATTCATTATTAGATGTCTTCACTGGAAAAGCCTTACTGCATTGYGATTTTACTTCCCTTGAAGACATCAAATCGTGAAAGAGGGAGCTCCAGGATCATGCTGCCCTCTGATTCTTCCCCTCACATGTGAATAATGAGGATTCCAGGCTAGCACAGTGCATTTGCACTTCTTTTCTCCTCCGGGATCTCCCCTTGAAATCCCATCTGAATTCGTTCCAAAACAGAGCTTTACAGGGAAACACCGAATTAGTGAAACATTAAAGGAAGATTTATAGAGGCCTGTCGGGAGGGAGAGCTTTCAGCGGCTGAACATCTGGTTGGGAGTCAAAGCTGGGAAAAAACCTCACTTTGAGTGTCTCTATCTTTGTGGTGTGTTTGTACAGTCTCTTTATGTGCACCTTGCATGCACAATAAGAAAACAYCAGAGCAGCAAAGCGGTAGTTAATTTTTTTTTCAATCATGTGCACTTCTTTAGAAAACCTAGATTTGACCTGATATTTCTCAGCATTATTATCCAAAGGTGACTTCATTTGTACAGGAAACTTGACAAAGCATTGTTTGAAATTTGGCTCTATAAGAAGTAGCATTTCTTACTGTGAAGTTAATTCTTTTCTGTGAAAAAAAGAACTTTTAAAACTCAGACTCTTTGGGGCTCTTTTCTAAATCTCCCTGCTTCTGTTTCAGTGTCTTTATAAGATGTTGTTGAACCACCGCAGGTTTCCAGCATGCTATCAGAGMATAAATAATAGCAGCTTCCTATGGACTTTGTATTCTGGCAAGAGAGGAATCCCTGACTTGAAAAAAAAAAAGCCTTGTATAGAGCTCCTCGAATTCACTGCTGTAAAAGGTAACAAGCCATCCTAAAAGAACTGTGATTTTTCTCAGTTTCAGACAAAAAAAGAAGACCAGCAATCCAAATGGGCAGTAAATGTTTGAATGCGCTTTTTTCTTCAGTATTATCCCAACTGTGTGTCGTTTGACATCTAGCTGTCCCTGCTCTTAACTCCCTGTCACAGTGTTTGCATGCCCTCCTCTACGCAGACCCGTCTGGCATCCTCCAGGGGAATGTTGCATTTGGAAGTGGGGAGAGAGAAAAGATCTGTGTTTGACAACTGCACCTGAAGGGTTTCAGCTCCGCTGGTGAGGCTTCTTARCTTGTATTGCAGCAGTGCCCAAAATATGTTAACTTGCACTGAAAGACATGGTCTGGGATGAGAGTAGTACAATTAGAGTGATTAGAGCCTCTGTTTGTGATACATCCCAACTCCAACTGCTTCTCTGCCTCGTTGCTAATTTGCTGTAGATGCTGCGGTAAAAAGACGGCCATAGGGAGGAATATCAATGAGTCTGTGTTGTCTGGCCTGGCAAATCAGCGCAGGAAGGAAAATCCAAAACGGTAAATCCGAAACAGTAGGAGTCTTTGTGGAAGGAGTGACTGATTACGGTGTTGAAGGTGGCGTTATTGGCAGAGTCAATAAGGTAATTAATGAGCAAGAAACGAGGACGTGTCATTGCACGTGAGGGCAGGAAGAGAAGGTGGGAACTGTAGAGGGAATATTGGGGGATAAAGAGGCATAATTCAGCCTGACAYGGAGATATCTTCGCCTCTGCTGTTCTAGGAATGGCATAATGTGTGCTTTTAGGAGTTGTCTGAGGTGTCCTTTGAAGTGAATGGACAAGAGATTGCGCTATCTGGACTGAAGCAAAATCTTCACGTTTTGGGGAAGAAGTAGCAGGAGTTGATCTAAAAACTGGCTGAGGGAGGGCTGGAAGAATGACTCGAGTGCTAGATTTCGAGTGGTATTTCTAAACATGCACACACTAACATGATGGAGCAAGAAACGAGGGCAAAAAGACAGATGCGCAACATGAGAGGTGACGGGAGCAAGCGATGCTCTCCCAGCATCCAGCCCCTTCCCTGTTTTTTCAGCAGTTTCTGATTTCTGTGCATTCTGGCAGAGCCGTGTGGAGCAGGTGGTGGTTGTTGCTCATTTGTTAGCCTGCTTTGTCTCATCTTTGCAATCCGTTCTGTTCCAAGGGCTTTAAAGATGCCTCCGCGTAGTTATCTGCGGTAGCAGAGGGAGCTGGGCTTGGTCAGCGGGCTGTGCTCTGTGCGCTGGGAACAGAGGGAATTCTTTTGGATGCGGTTTAYGACGGGTTTTACTCTAATCACTTTAACAAGCCTGAGCAAAGAAACAAAAAGAATAAACCCAAGAAGCAGAATTTCCATTAAAATGGCATTTCCTGAGGAAGGATTAAGCTTTCAGAGACTGCCTAGTACAGTGCGGAGAAATGCCGCCCCTCTGCACGTATAGCAAAGAGCTGAATACCCAAATGAGAAAGCAGAAGTCTAAAAGAAATAACAGAGCTGATAAAGTCAAATTAAAAGAAAGGTAGATCAGGAGAAGTGCTCCCTTGTATGGCCAGGCTGCCTCTGTTTAATGAGCTGCTGCAACAAAAGCTGTGATTGCTGGGGACTCTGCATATGCCTTTCAGGTGACAAATCAAGTCTTTGCCTCCCCGCTGCTTTCTTGCTCTCCATCTTTAGAAATTTCCAGGGGGTATTGACGTAGGACTAAAAACAGATTATTTTGATGTAAATGTTATAGTATTAAGTGTAAACTGTGTGACAAATATGTGCAGAGAAGGTCCCTAGTGGCTTGTGACTCCTATGTAAGAGCCATCRTTTCTCGTGCTCCTTCCCGTACTGGCTGCCCCTGCCGGGTCTCCGGGGGGTCTCTAGGTCTCAGCTCTCCCGCAGGGGGTGGCAGCTGACAGGGAGGGTTGGGCAGAAAGTCTTGCCAGGTTCATGTTCTGCTGCCCTTTGCAGTTAATGGACTCAGGTGTTGYCAGCCGAGGCCCCTGGACATCCCCTGGCTTTTGTCTCCATTCCTCTCTCTGACCTCCAGGACCTTCCACGTGTTTCCAGGATCTTTCCTTCAGCCAGGACCTTTGTCATTGTCTTTCCAGCCCTCTTTTTGATCCTGAGACCACTTTCTATTGGAAACCCTTCTTTTTGACACCAACTCTTCTTTCCAGACCCCCAAGCTCTCGGTGTTCCCAGTCTAAATAGCCAGTGTGCAGAATCGCAACACATCAGCAGTCTCCTAAGTGGTGTTTGCTCTACTGTTGCTCTCCTTTTGTRTCTGTCTTCCAGAAACTTCCCCATCTATCTCCTACAAATAGGTGCAATCATTATTTGGGATGCTCTTACCAGATAACTATTGACCCATACTTCCTTCAAAGCTGATACCATCTCCTAAGCTCCTTAGATTGTTTCTCTCTAAGTTCCTCGGTATTGAATAACATGACCCTGTCCAGGGACCTTGAAGATTTTTCAGTTAAGACGTCAGCATGGAAAGGACTTCCTCAGCGAGGAAGGCAGCAGYGTGGATGGCTCGTGTCTGGGTGGCGTTCACTGTGCAAGAGAGCTGCACAAAAGAAGAAATGGTCCTTTCCTTGAAGAGCTTCCAATCGTGAGCCTTTTCTCAGCAGGGGCAGCACAATCTGTCTYGTTGCAAGCTAGCAGCGATTAAACGCAGCTGTCCATATGCTCCGCCAGAATTCATTGCGCTGCTCAGAAATTCTGATCTTTTCAAGTTGATAGACATCAAGGCTAGGGAAAAAGCAAGGGACGCATTGCGTTGGCCTCCTGCATGGGTTGAGACCCCTCTGCTTTCTGATGCATTGGGCAGGAAGAGCCCACGAGGGTGTGAAGTCATTGAAAATCCTTGACAGTTCTTGCTGACTGTGTCATGACAACGACTGTGTCTCGGGGACCTGGGAATTTCCCTYCTTTAATTTCATTAGTGATGTTAGAACAACTTATTCATGATAGTTGGGACTATTCCCTTTGCTACCAGCCCTACCTTCTAATTAAAATATCTGCAGTATGTGAATAGATCTTAAATGGAGTTGTTAAGCTGTGAATGTTTCATCAAATGTAAAATAGTCCGCATGGTTCTGAGCACTTTATTCTTACCTGTGGGCCTGTGAAAGTGAGTCGAGGAGAGAGAAAAGCTTTTATGGCTCTTGGAGAAAAATATCGCTGAATTGGGACTAAGCAGTTTTCTAACAATCATGAGAAAAGATGCCAGAATAAGTTCAGCCCTTTTCAGGTGCTGTCACTGGCAGCTTTCATTATTCTTCTAAACAACTGMTTTTCTAAAGGAAAAGTTTCTGTTTTTCAGAGATTAAAGCATTCCTGTCCTCATTCATTGCTTTGTCACTTGACTGATTCTTCCCTAATGGGAAAACTACTTAGGGAGGTTTTTATTTTTAACGTATAAACCAATGTACTGACTCTTTGTCAATAATATGAGTTTAAAAAAAATGACACGTAGCAGGAGCACGATTATCTTTTCGGTGTGTTGTTTTTCTTTCTTCATGCTGGGACATGGAATTGAGAGGAGAGGCAGTAGCATCGCTTCAACTTTTACCCCTATTCCACATTGGAAATTGGCCCTATTGCAAATTCCCCTCTCTCTAGTCTCTTGGCATTTTTTTTTTGCTAGCTAGAACCTTATTAAATAGTTCTCCCGTGTCCCAGTGTATGTTAAGAGTATATGATGTTAAGACAATATTTGTCTGTTCTATCTGTGGTGGCTGGTTCGTATTATCTCAATGCAGTGGAGGCAGAAATGGTGGTATTGACTCCATAGGCAGTAAGAGCCTCCCTTGTGCCTGGAAGGCTGAGAACGGTGCCTCTAAACAGCATTATTTCACAATTTGTGGAACACATGAACAGGAAGAGGCCACAAGTCACCTTTACAAAACGTCCTGTGCCTTTGGAGAGCGYAAAAATGGTTTTGCTGCCTTAAGCACCAGATCAGCTAGTTAGCATCTTACTCTCCAGGACTGAATAATTCACTGTACTGCTAAGTGTCAGCTGGGCTGGGTTGCAATCAATCAAGGTATTTATTGCTTCCTTCTAAATGGAAGCTCTGCGTACATTTTTCTGACAAATCTGAATTACTGACTCAATGTTATTCCTTGAAAGAAGAATCAATGAATGCCAGGAGTTCGCTCTAGTTCAAGTTATTTACTCTTCAGCGTCTCTGCAATTGCCAAATTTCAGACGTGTTGGGAAGAACAGGGCAAGAGTGGGTGCTCCTTAGCAGCCAGACATAATGCATCATCCCTGCTCTCCACCACACTGTGCTGGTGAGCAGGACAAAATTCCCTGTTTCCCGGAGGAACCGGCGACCTGGTGGCATTTCCCACTTTTGCAAGCAGGATGGTCTGTGGGTCACACACAGGGTACACCTCCAAAACGCCTCGTGCTTCTATATAAAGTGACCCAGAGCTTAACTGGATATGGTCAATCCTGACGTTCAGGCCTTGTTTCCAAGCGTGAAGGGTTTTTTTGGGGAAAAACCGGCTGTATTAGGGTTTAGCACAGAAGCGGCGTATGGAGCAGATGGCTTCCGGGCAGTTGCTCAGGGATTCCCGGCTCCCATTCGGAGGCCCATGTGTGACARTGTCCCCTGTGGAACTGCCTCTCGAATTGTGCTCCTTCTTCTTCCTCTTCAGTGGCCATCGATGAGCGATGATTTTCTAAGCAGGCCTAAAATAGCATTTCTGAATCTCCCATTACAAAGCTGATAGGACAAAATTCTGCTCAGTAAAARCTAATTTATTGTGGGGGAAGAACGATTGATGGAGAAAACTGGAAATTTACRTTTTCCAGGGTGAAAGGCATTCCAAGAAGAGGAGGTTTGCTTTCCTTGGACCCTGGTTTCTAAGCAGCATTAGGGTTCATTTGCTTCAAATGCTAGTGAGGTTTTAATGCTGCTTTGCAGTCTGTTGTATATAGCAGGTTCCAGCCATTCCTAGAGCCTACCTAAGTCACTCCCAGCCTTTGGAAATGAGGAAGAAACCCTTGCAGCGATACGAATCCYGATGGGCTTTTTGCTGTCTGCTCTTCTGCACACACGTGTCTGATCCCTTTGATCTGAACCCGGTTCTCGTGTGCGCCGTTTCCATGGAAAGGTTCCTGCGCGCGTTTGAAAATCCATATGATGGCAAGAAATTCCCCGGAGACTCCGGCACTGCTCGGTTCAGGGGTTGTTGTGGTTATATAAAGCAGCAGCTGGGGCAAGTGCCAGCAGAACGGGACATGAGGACACGTTTTCTTCCCATCTCCGTCCTGATGCTGCTCGGGGGGCCTTGACCCGAGTCCTGTGTCCATGTGCAGCCCCTGCCCTTGCCCAGCTTGGTGCTTTGGCATCCATTTGGCTTTTCCAAGGTTGGCTCCTATGGGGTTTGTGCAGCACTGAGCACCCTGGGCTCCCTCTCTCCCTTGGTCTCTGATATAAACCAGCAGCACTAGTGAATTCCCAGAAAGGGTGACATGGGTCCCGGGCAGCRCTCCCATGCAGGGCTTTGAAGCATCAGGAGGGCTGTGGGACACGGAGCCCCTGGGAACGGCAGTGTCCGGGATCCTGCCTGGCACCGACGGCAAAGCTTGGGAGGAAGTYGCTCTGGCTTTGGTTTGCCTGAAAACAGCCCGGAAAATGTGAGCGCGTCATTTAATGGAAATTAAATGATAAAATTGGGTTAATACCTACCTCACACCGCTCTTGAGAGTTAATTAATGTTTGCAAAATCACTTTAGGTCCTGAGATTTAATTGAAAGGAAAATACTACCGCGTGAAATGGCGTTCCATACAGGCAGCACTATAGGGTTTTGGCTGGACAGAGTGCCGTGGAACCGGGGTTAGTTTGTGTTTTCCTACTTTTATGGCTGTGTGACTTTTCCATGAAAATTGTCTCTTTGCAATCACAAACATAACATCAGTGTTCTCCTCTGTCTTTAAAAGGATGTTAATTTGCTRTCTTAGGATTCAGCTTTCTGTTTAAACTGCTCTAAGTATATCTCATCTCTGAGGAAAAAAATATGAAATGAAATACATGTTCGCTCGCTTGGGATGAGCTGATACAACTTGCTAATGACTCCAGYGCTGGAGTCCTGTGGCCATCGCTGCCTTGTACTTGTAATAAATCAACCCAGAACTGGGTGTCCTGCTGTAGTTTAAGGCTATGTCTGCATGTTCATTATAATCCCCTGCTACCAGGAGATTTAAATACAGCCATAAAACTTCATTTCTGGAGTTAAATTTAACAGTGGAGGTGTCAGCCAGGGAGCAAACACTGCTGAGTGGGGTTTGTCTTTTCCTTTATTTTGGAAAGGGGAGAGGAGCAGGAGGAGAGGCAGCCCTGGTTTGACTGACTTCARCTGTTGGAATAAAACACTATCAGTGCTTAAACATCCCTTCTTCTGCATGTGTTGCTGTAATGTTTTTTATCTTTATGCGATGGGTGGTACGAACTGGATGGAGTTTGGRTTGTTTTTTCACTTTGCATCTGTTGTTTCTGCCGCGCAGGGCGACTACGACCCCAGCAAAGTCAAAGTTCTCCACTTGAGCATGAACCCGGCCAGCCTGGCCAAGCAGCAGCGCAAGGAGGAGCAGCAGCAGCTCCAGGAGGAGTGCGAGCGGCTGCGGGAGCTCGTGCGGGCACTGGAAGGCGGCGGCTCCGTCCCGCAGACCCTGGAAGGAGTCGGCGCTTTGCAGGCGCCGCAGGAGGTCGCAGGTAGGGACGGCGATGGCCTCGCTCAGGCGCTGGCRGTGCCCGCGGTGCCGTTGATGGAACAGCCGTGCAGGGAGGGAAGGAACCTGGCTCGGTGCGGAGCAGAATGGATATGCAGCAGCAGGCGTGTGGCAGCTTGGAGCTGCGGCTCGGTGGATAAATAATAATCATCCATACTGCTCGCTCATGATAAATGAAATACCAATATAACAGCTTCCATGGGCTGGTGCTGCCAATGGGCTGCGAGGAAATATTTCCTCCCTTCCAGGGCTGGTCAGCCCTTGAGGTCACACAGACAGCAGGAAATAATGCTCCCTGCTGCAGGCAAGCGAGTGGTTGAAATCTTTTCAGACCTGGCTTAAAGCAAATTAATATTGTTTATCAGTAYATACGTGCCCCATTAATCACAGCTACATTCAATACTCCCTGAAAATAGAATACATCTTTCACCAAGCTAAATACGTTTCACAGAGTCTGTGGCTCTCCTGGTGCAGCCTTTCTTCCTTTCACATACATGAACGAGGCCTTTTAGAACAGTAACCCCAAAGTCAACACCTCCCGTACGGACTCTGAGACTCTTTAAATCAAGGTAACAATATCAATAAAATGTGACGCATCATCTACCACACTGTGAGGTGACCAGGCAGGGTTGAGTCATGCTGCAGGACCCAAGAGATGTGACTGTTGGAGCTCGCTCACATGTACCTGCCCTCGGAACGTTCTTGCTAGGGAAGAGGAAAATCAGAAAAACTCCCCAGGAGGAGCTGGAGGGCTGTGGCCACTAACCTGTCATGTTGCCAGCAGGATGTACTCGAGCTCGGGAGGTCAGAACACTCCTTCAGATGCAGCCAAGAGGGCAGAGATTTCCTCTAAGGCCCCCTGTGCCAGAGACTTGGGACTCGCAGCACAGCCCGTCACTGACMTAAAGGAAATCTACAGAAAAAAACATTTCTCCCTGTTATGGCACCAAAACTCTCACCGTGCAGCTCGCTTGCTTTCCTGTAGAACAAACGATCGTGTTTCCTTACTGCTAAGAATGTGTTTGTTCCAGCATCTCGTAGCAGAAKGTGCCACTGTCTAGCCTTAAAAGTGTGACAGTGAAACGTGTAGACAGGGAGGTTTATGAGAGTGAAAATATACCCGAGTGTTAGGGGGCACAGTGACACTTTGTCACGGAGGTTCCTGGGTACTTTAGCCAATGCATTAGGCACCTCCCAAGCATTTAAGCAAGGCCATCTTTGCCTGTAGGAACTTCCAGCTTGAATCCCAGTGGAGCTGAAGCAGAGGGGCAGCACCTTGGTGATGTTTTTTACTATCAGCTATCTGAAAGTTGCTGCTTTTTATAAATTACTGTYGGGGTGGCTGCCCACTGTCCCTTCTGTGCTGCCTAATGTCACAGCAGACCGTGCCCTGGGCAGAGCACAGGGGGTGCAGAGGGGAGGTTGGCTCCAGGGCTCTGCTGTTGCAGAATGGCTCTCGGGGGTAAATTACGGTAATTAATGGTAATTAAGGGTAATTAACAGTGTCTTCAGGGGGAAGTGCGTTTCTCACGTGTGCCTCCTGTGATTTGTTGTTCCCAGTTACTATTCTGCTGCCTTTGGCTGCTCGTGATGTGGTTCCGTACTGGGAAGTAGCAGGTTTGTCCCTCCCTCCCTGGGATGCATTTTTCAAGCTGTTTTCTCTTTCCCCTTTGATTCTGACAGGCAAACAAACAGCTCCCTGGTTGTCAGGGTGTTCCCAGGCTCTCAGGCACGCGGTGCCCCTGCTCTGTGCCCACTCCTCGCCCATCGTGGCCAAGGCTGCCAGGGTGGAACGTGCGATGGTCACGAGAGAGGCCACTGCTGTCCCCACATGCACATGGAGGGGCTTCGTGCACCAAACAGGGGCTGGGGAGCACTGAAATTGAAGGATTGAGGAGCCCTGGGGATAGCTGTGAGCGCAGGGCATGCGTGCAGGAAGCCAGGTTATGTAAGGAGACCTTGTGCTGTGCTCTTAYTGTGCCGTTTATGTCCCCGTGTGCATCACTGTCAGGCCCGGGCAGCGTGGCCCTGGACAGCCCTAAACCCCCAGTTCTGCTGCAGGATGCTCGGCGGCAGGGGATGATGCTAAAGCCTCGGCACGTTGCGTCGGCTCCTCTCCCTGGCTCCGGATGAGAAATGGAGGATCCAGGTTTGGCTCCCAACAGCTCTGCCCATGGTGGTGCAGGGCTGCCACGTGGCCTCTGTTTTAGTGCATTTCCTAGGTACAGAATCRGGCTCGTGGGAGAAGCTCCCTGGGYTCTGCCTGTCACGGGGTGACCGTGGAGGATTGAGGCTTGTTGTGCATAGCGAGGGACTGATTTTCAGTGAAGTTTGTGGATTTTCCTTTGTGCAAAATAAGAGGAACTGAGGAATTTCTCGCCGCCCTCTTTGCTGGCTGCAGTGCTGGTGCGCCTGCTTATCTATCTCCTTTGTATAGTGCATGCAAAGGCAAATGGGATGAAGGAGAATCAAGGGCTGAACTGCCCTCTCAGAGCAGGGGAAAAAAAGTGTGGAAAAGCGGAGAAAACTGCAAAGGTCACTCATAAGTCTGCGTTTTGCCTCTTGGCAGGTAGCGGTAAATGTAAGATTTTTATTGTCACATTTTGCCCTACCCCCTGGATGGCTTCTTGGCTCAAATAAGGAGTTTAGGTGGCCTTTAGCCAGGCAGCTTTGCTATATCCCGCAAGCTTATGTGATCTGCAACAATTACACTTAAGGTTCAAAGGATTATAACTCCGGCAACCAAAAAAGGCATTAAGGACGATGATGTTGATGGTTTTGATAATAACATATTCACTGTTATTAAATTCTTTCATTGGACTGGAGCRCAGCACGTTTTTTTCTGACCACAGTTCCGACTCCTGGATAGGTAATAAGGAAATTATTACTGTGGACGTTAAAGCTCATTAAATGTGACTCTATTAAAAATCAAGGTTATGCTGGACTTTAAATCTCTTTGAGCACGACCGCCGGAGGCTGCAGCACAGCCTGGCCACTTGCCACGCGCCTCCGTGGGCCTTTTCTCTCCTCTCTGCAGTAACAGTCGCTATTAAAACGGGTACCGGGGCTGCTGCAAAGGGGAGGTTTGGACAGCGTGAGCGGTAACGACTCGCTCGCCTTCGTCTCCCAGCACAAAACCGGCACGTGGCGGGATGGGCTCTGGTTTTGGGGGGGTTTCCTCCCTTCCCCGGTGCCACCTCGGCCTCGGTTGTGTCATGGGGACGGGACAGTGTGCGCCAGGGTCAGGCTGCYGCCTGGGAGAGGCTTCTCCCAAGTGCAGATTGCAGCCACTTTGGAGGGGTGATGGGACAGAAACACTACCCAGATTTGGTATTTGCTCCAATTCTCCCTTTTTCTCTTTGTCCTGTACTATCTTGCACTTTTTCCCCCAAACTTCTTCTRTTTCAGATGTCATCTTCTGCTTTTTCTTATATTCTGCTTTCTCTAGTTGTTTYCCCCCTCTACTCATTTCTCTTAGGGCCATTTCTATCCAGATCTTTCTATTCTTCCTTGTGTGGTCCTGGTGGACCTCTTAGYTTTCTGGCACTTCCAGAGATGGAGTTGCAAGCAGATAGATAAGTGGCAGTACCAGCTAGTGAGGAATGGAGAGAAGTGATGACTTGTCTATTCTAGCTAACCTGGTAGAAACGAGAGTGTTTTGGGTGCTGATTATTTCCATTTGTGATCCTGGGAAGCAACTTCCTGACCAAGGAATGGAGTAATACGATTTTGTCCTTAGCTTTCATGATTTATTGCTGTCCTGTAGGTTCAGTGGAGTGTTCTCTCCTCTCTGTAAGAAAGAGRAGTGATTTTTAGCGTTCTGCCGGGGCTGGCTGGTGAGACACAGGCTGGCACCCCTACCAGGAAGGAAGGAGGCCAGTGAATCATCTATGGAGAACTTCAGGAGTGAACTGTGTTCCTGAGCACAATCTCGGCAAAAAAGGGAAGTTATTCATCCCTCTCAATCATTTCCATGTTCCTTCCTTCCCATTAGAAGAAAAGTAGGAAGAGGGGGCCCTTCTTGGCCTGGGAAACTCGCACTAAAGCAGGWGTTTGACCTCAACGGCGACGCTGTGCCCAGTGCTCAGCGGAGGTGGCCTCCAGCGTCGCTGCCATAGTGCAAATTATTAATTGGAATTAAATTGGGTAATGAATTCATATTAAAATAATCTAATCTTGTTGAAGTGACAAGTCGGAGATGGTAAAATTTGTCACTGTCCCAGCATGCCTGTGCTCCTGATGAATGCGTTTCTGCATACGGACGGCGACAAAGGAAAAGGAGCAGATGGGGTTTCAAAGCTGCCGCTCACCACCCGCGGTTGGCGCTCGGGAGCCGTCGTGCCCTCTGCCATCTGCACGTSGGGACTGCACCCACGGCGAGGGCTGCACCTGCAGCAGCGACCTGAGCCCACCCACGCCGAGCCCTTGGCTGCGCGGGGGCCCCAGCGCTTTGCTCCGCGCCGAGGGATCGCGCCGGCCACGCGCGGATGGACCGGGTGGGTGCGGATAGGGCAGCTCCTCCTCGTCACTGCATTTGGGACCTGGTGCTTCCCCCGAGATGCTCCAGGATCGGGTGYGCKGAAGGATTTGCCACCTTCATAAAGRAACACAAAGTGAAGGCCCAGGGCACGTGCTGGCTCTAAGTGCTGCGGGGAGCAGGATGTTAGCCTTGTGCCTTGCCTGTATTTCTGCAAAAGTAATTGCTTTCTGCTTATCCTCATTTCCTCTGAAGTTTATAAAGAGCCTGTCATTGCCTCTAGTGTTTTGCTGCGCGCTGATAAAGTTCTGTCCTCTTTCRCTTCAGAGATGGCTGCGTTTTCGTGTTGGAGGAAAAAAAAAAATCATTCCCTCCTGCTTCCTGCATCAGGAGCGTTGCGTGGCTTTAATGTGCAAAACACAAATGAAAGGGGAACGTAGCACRTGGGACAGGTATTATTAGCAGCATCCCTGGGAGCTGATGTGCTTGACCCACGTGGAGCCTTCCCACTCGGAATCTGCAGTGCAGCCTCCCCTCCGTAGGGAAACCCCTTCTCCTCCTCGCTAGTTATTCACGTTATTGTTTATATGGGGCTGGTTACTCAACGTAGACCAGTTRAGTATATTAAGTAGTATATTAAGGCTGGGAATAGACTGGTAGTTTAAAGCGAGCTAGCGTTGATTTCCCCCCTTATCTTGCATATCCCTGTGTCCCAGCCCAGCAGTGCGGATAATGAGGTGGAGTTGCTGAATAGGCTTTGTTCTCCTAAAGGACCTTAAGCAGGTTGGTGCCTCCTGCATATCAGTATTGGCACCATTTCAGTAGATGAGGGGCAGCGTCTATAAAATGCTTTGACGTGACGGTGTCATCAGTGGTTTGGGCCAGCCCAGCCCCAAAGGGGGAACATTTTGAAGCCTTCTCATTCAATGAGAGTGTGGCCTTTTGGTGACAGGGGCTTTGCGCTACTGAGGTCAATGCAGGCCAGGTGGCCTGGCTTGAATGAAGGCTTAATACCTCAAGAGAGCTAGAAAAAATGTGCAGTTTAACTGTCTTCAGTTAAATAATAAAATAAAATTGTGTTTCTGAACACAACACTTTGTCATCCAGGTGGCTTCCCCAGTTTTTTTWAGAGGTAATACAGGTCTCAAGCCATGTGGCACTGTCTATTGAAAACTGCATGTCCTGCCTATGGCAGCGTGCCACGAGTCTGTTACACCAGAGCCTGGATTCCTCTGCGTGCTCTGAAAGTCCAGGACATGAGCGCTCAGACTGGGGCTGCTGACTTAATAAATCCCAGAGGATCCCTTCATCCTTCAACTTCTGATGAAACGAGATGATCTGAGGTGCTGCTGAGATGCTGCCGAGACTTTTGAAATGCGCCTGCGATCCAGGGAGTCAAAGGCTTGTAAGAAATCCTGTAACTTCGTGCTGTTTTAGCTGCTGAACCTGTAAAACACGCYGCCAGTCAAAGGTTACTCCGCAGAGAGGGCTGCTCCTGCGTGGAGAGCAGGAGCGCAGCAGGATTCCCTCCTTGCCCCTCTATTGCACACAAGGCACATAAGGAGCTCTTGGAGGCCTTGGTCTTTCTGCTTTTGTAAGAGGCAGTGTATATATATATATAGAGAGAGAGTGTATATATATATATATATATATATGGTTATATGTATGTACGTAGGCATGTGTGTATTATGTAAGCATACAGGTACATATAATTATGAGGGAGTTCAGACCACCTGCATGGTGCAGTCCCATGTGGGTTATTTGGGTTGTTGCCTTCTTGGTGGCTGGGGTACAAGTGTGGATGCTCCTGTTAGAGCTCTGCCTTCGGTCCATCGTCTCTCCTGAAGGGAAGGAAGCCTAGGATTATCTGCCACTGTCCTTTGGGTCCTGTGGGGYTGTGATATGAGCTGCCTCTTAGAGCACTCAGCATCACAGAGTGGCTTTTGATTAGCAGTGATGTGCCATAAGGCCCCTGGATGTACACAAYTGAAAATGCTCTTTCATTCATCAGCAGGAATGAGAAGAAAGGCTTGTGCTGATGCCTCAAATTCAGGCCGACACGATTTCCCTGACATTAGAAAACCAGGCTGCCAGCGTGGCAGGGCGCAGCGGCGGGGGAGAGCCTCAGATCTCAGCTCCACGCCTTGTCAGTGAATTGTTTCTCCTGGAAACTGAAGCTCAGTGCTTTGGAGCACGGTACAGAGGAGTGGAAACCCAGCAAGGAAACTCCRCGACGGGTGCGGAGGTTACAGCAGAACCATCTGGAAAAGCCTCAGCTGGCAGGTCACTGTCCCTGTGGCCAGGGATGATTAACCYTTATTAGAGTTAGGAAAGATGTATGGGAAAATGCTGGACTTATTGACACTGGCTGKCTCAACCTTGTCCAAGATGTTGGTGCTCTTGGTATGGCAGGTTCTAACAGGAAAAAATACTAAATTTGTTCTTTACCTCTAGACTCCTCATTTCAGTTTCCAGCTGAGAATACTTGGCTGGGAACTGAAGTTCTTCCCAGAATAAATAGGACCTCTTAAACCAGAATTCCAGAGGATCTAGGGTGAAAATGCAAGGGCTGAGAAATAAAACACCTCTGCCTGTTCCTCCTCCTTAAAGGGGGAACATAGGCAACTGAG
Source organism: Eudromia elegans (assembly GCA_003342815.1). Classification (NCBI taxonomy): domain Eukaryota; kingdom Metazoa; phylum Chordata; class Aves; order Tinamiformes; family Tinamidae; genus Eudromia; species Eudromia elegans. The sequence continues at coordinate 2,105,954 of PTEX01000029.1, read as the reverse complement.
AAGCAGAAGCTGAAGGATAACTTCTGTATGGGCTGGTTTTTGGGATTACCTGCCCATCTGTCCGTGAAGCTGCTCTTGTTGGAAAACAGCATCTTCCAGTTATATTCCCACTTTTGTTTTACCTTGCCCAGATTGTTTAGGGATGGTAAATGAAGGAAAATAAGGCTGTTTCAATATTCTAAAGMAGTGGCTCTATTTAAGAAGTTTATATTCAATGAGTAAGTTGATGACATTGCAGGATGTGAATTTGATGTGCAAACTTGTCACTAAAGTGTAAACATAGTGACAGCAGGACCAGCAATTCCCAGCCTAATCAAGTAAGCCGAGTAACACATTCTTTGAGTTGTAGAGTAATAGAGGCTGATTTACATATTAAAATGAGAGAAGCTACGCMGATCTAACAATTAAGTCGCTATTTTAATTGCATAAAAGTAAAGAGATTCAAAGTTATGGTTCCTGCCTCAGTTCATTTGTCACCCACACGAATCCGTGGTATTTTCAGTGACTTTATTTGGTATGAGACTAATGGGCCTTAAAATACATGAAATGTTGACCATGGGATGAAAAAGAGCTTTGGATTTGTTGAGCTTGAGAGTAGACTAAGAATTTGAGGYCTGGACAAGAGTGTCTCAATCTGTTTAAAAATAGTGCAAAAGCATTTCAGGTGACTTCTTAATGTTATAATAGCCATATTTGGAACAAGGGAGAGGGAGCTTTGTTCAAATGTAATGAAAAAAAMCCCCATTGATCTCAACAGGCTTTGAATTATATCCCCAACTTCTTGTTTTCTTTTAAAGGTATAAGCTTTATTTAATTGCAAATTCACACAAATGCACTAGTACCACTAGGAATCACATCAATATATGGATTCCTTCCGTGGTGTTTATGCTGGTTTCCCAGCACTGATGTAGCGCGCAGATAAGCGCGCCGATATACGGCTACCCTTATCTCCCCAGGCTGATGTTCTGATATATGAATGCTTGTTCCCTGTGCTCACAGAAACCTATTCACTTGCCAAGTCTGACGATCCTTTTATAATCCTTCTTTGAGTTAGACCACGGAGAGAATGTGTTTGAAAAGGTTAACTAATGGATACGCTTTTCCTGATGAGGAAAAGAAGAATGGTGAAGTGCTGAAAAATGGTCAAGCAGAGTTTTGATGAGGCCTTTCTAATCAAATGCATTCGAGGCTGTTAGCGAGTTGAAGAAATGTTAATCCATAGTGGATTTATTTGGAATGGAGAACATTTATTTGGAAAGCAATCAGCGTATAAAAGCAGACACTTGTAATTACTTTGCAGTCTTAATCATGCCACTGACACCGGTACCTACCGCGATGTGCAGGCGTTCCGGTTGCCTTCTGACCGTGCTGCTGACATAAGGAACGGGAAAGGAGAGCTCTCCTTGCTGAGATCATCAGGCCTTGCCACCCGTTTTGCTAATGCCCTGATAAGGGCATTTGATAATGCCTTGACAAGGCAGCTTGTCCGAGGGGTTAATAGTGGAGATCTCTGGCGGATTAGCTGAAAGGAAATTAATTGCAAAGCTTTCGACCCCTCAGCTCCTTTGAACAAAAGCCCAAGCCCTGAAATCCCCCTGGGAATCCCCTGGCGGGCAGGACTGCAAGCTGAGGGCTGCCCTGAGSAGCTTTGTCAGCAGGACGTAGCTTAAGGAGCGGGTGGCAGCCGCCTGCCCACCCGCTTCTGCTGTGATTTCCTTTCRACATACAGCAAAGGCACGGGGCAAAACCGCAGCAGGGCTTGAAATCCGGGGCCGAGTCCCTGCCTGTGCACCCAGCCGTRGTGTGTGGTTGTGCTCTGAGCCTCTGGGAGCCGTCGGTTCTTTAGGCTGAAGCAGCCCTACCTGGTGTGGTTCAGGCAGCTGCTCGTGCAGTCTCCAGCTACTGCAGCACTGCCACCTTTTCTTCCTTCCAGCTCCAGGTTATCCGGCGTGAGCTCACTAAATCAATCCAGCCTCCATTAGGCAACAGGATCCCCATTTTAATGTCCGGTCAGGTCCTGCTCGATGGATGGAAATCACATGGATGARAAGCTGTTTGAAATCAGATGGGTGAATTGCCTTTTTGCTCTCTGCCTGTATAAGTAGATTTGTCTGTGCTGAATAGGGGAAGAGTCGCGGTGCTGGAGTACTTTAGCATTGGGGTTTATTGGTAGGTACGTGGCTTTGCAAAGGTACCCTCTCTGATGATCAGATACCATCATAGATGTGCAACAGAAGTATTTAAGTTACATAGACAGTGACTTCCATAAAAGAGGGGCCAGAGGCAGCAGCATCCCCCTTGACGAGCGGCTGAGGCTGTGTCATCATCAGAAACCGCACCGCTGGTGGAATCAAAGGCGGCCCCAGATCTGAAAGAGTCAGCGAGGCGACGCTGAATAGGCTGGTAATGATGGCTGGGTGTGATTCCCCTTTCACGCTGCCATTTTGCCGTGAGTCTGCTAAAATTAGCGTTTAGGAGAGGGCAGCTTTTGTCTCRTTTTGCAGAGGCGGGGAAAACAAACGCTAAATGACAGCTAGCGACACAACCCATCGCTGCCGAAGGTGTTTTCACCATCAGCCACCGTTGGAAGCGAGCCCTGGTCCTGTTGTTTCTGTGCTGATGTCCCCGTCTCGGCACGTGGGCGGTTTGCTGTGTGTGTTTGCATTCCYGTGGCATCACGAGGGGCAGTGGGAATGACCCTTGGTTTTCATTTCAAGGAACTGCTTTCTGCTGGAGGACTCTTCACCTTCCACTCCCTGGGAAAGTGCAGAAGGAGAAGCCCGAGCTGCCCCTTGTGTTTCTGAGTCCGTAGGAAGTTTTGTGATGAGAAGGAAGGTTTTAAGGAGAGCGTTTCCGTGTCTTTGAAGTGCTGTGCTGCAAGGTGATGTCCTAAGCCGAATGGACAGGATGTTGGCAGTGCTTGGGAATAGAGACAAGATTAATGGCATCTTAGTTATGCCTCAGGAAGCTCCGAGTCCTGGGCTGCTAACCCCTAAAGTTAGAAATAAATAAGGATCAAACTTAAGACCACACAAGTCCCARTTATTGCGGTATATTAAGCATAACCACATGCTCTTCTAGTGATAGTGTCTTGAGCCAGGCTGTTGTCTAAAATCAGGGTGAACGAGCAATTAGCAAGAAATTAAAAAAAAAAAAAGTATATGGAAAAGTATAGACTTGCTCTGAGGACCATCAAATGTCTGTCCTTGTTTTGTGCACAGTCAAGAGCCGGCGTGTTTGACACTTAACAAAACCTGGCTAATTCCTCACTGCTGCTGCTCCTCGGTGATGAGGCTTCAGGAGAGAGCTGCCGGGGACAGGCGGGAGGAGGAGGGCTGCGATGAGCGGAGCGTTTGCTAATTAGACAGTCCCTTGCATGATTTACTTCCCAGCGATTCGAGCGCTGCCCGGTTTAGATGTGTCAGCAATCCTGACCAGTACAATGCGCTCCTGTCAGCGCAGGTTCTGTTTGGCTCTTTGGAAATCAAGAGGTGAAGCCTCTTCCAACAAGGAGAGTCTGTGATGAGAGAAATTATAAGTGCAGCCAGCCGGGCTAGCAACTTCACCATCTGCTGTGAAGTCTCTGGCTCAAATTCCAGCCCTTGTGGTAGCAAGCCTAATGATGATGATATTTTCCACTTCTGCAGCACCCTCTGTCCAAAGGTCTCCGAGCAGGCTAGAGATACTAATTATGGCTTGCAACCCCCATGAGAAGTGGGTATGATGCTCTTTTTTCTTGCTTGCAGAGTCTTAAGACAGTGTCACTAATTGTTGGGCTGCGATTCCTGCCCTTAGGCAGCTCTGGAAAGGACCAAAAGCGTCTCCAGCTTTTGTTAGCACAGGTAGATTTAACCCGAGGCTGTGGGAGATGAGACGGGCTGACTGCTCCGGGCTGGAGTCTCCCGCAGCGCGTTCCCGATGCTCCGACACGGGAGCTGCCGGGGCTGCGGCTGCCTGGTGCCCTCACCAGCCTCTCRTGCGTCGCGGTGCCTTGTCCGAGGCCCGGTAAATCTTGGGGTAAGTCCTAAAACTTGAGCCTGCTCCTTAATCCACGKCCCTGTGAGGAAACGGGACTGCTTGTGTTCAAACGTTTTATGTTGTTCCCCTTGTCTTGTCAAGGACTAATGGGAAGGCGCTTCCATGGGCTGGAGGCAGGAGGAGCGGAAGCAGATGGATCTGCCCAGGCCGTCAGGAAGGACCTGGTGCATGAGAAAGGCAGGAAGGTTTCGTGTGTGACCCCAGCACTGTCCCCCCAGGGTGTAAAAGTACTCTGAGATCTGCATGTAATATGTTAAAGTGGAGGGGAAAGGAAGGGGGACAAACCCTTTGCTGTGTTTAATTATTGCTGGGTGCCGTGAGCGCTTTTCGCTATTATTTGTTTAATCTTAAACGCCAGGTGCTAAAGGGCACCMGCATCAATTAACTGCTTAATTAGACTTGCAAAGAAATCATGTAATTTAGCTATAGACAAATAATAATAAAAAAAAGAGAGTGAAAAAGCAAAAGAAGAAGCCTGGACACGCTCTTTTAAGCTCCCTGTGAGCGTTGTTTGTTTTCAGTGTTGGCTGCAAGCTCTTGGAAGCAGAAGCTGTGCCCGATGTTTGCCCCATATGGAGGAAAACCCTTTCCAGCGGCCTGGGTGCCCCGTTCCTGCTTCCTTGCCATTTGGGGTGGGCTTAGCTATGACTTTCTCTGTGTTTCTCCAAAATCTTCTACCCGGGTTTGGCCCAGATGCCCTCAGAGGGGACTGGCCTGGTACCTGCTGCCATCAGCACGAGAGCCCGGCCTCTTCATGAGCTGCATCCCATTTGATGCCCAAGCCAGATACTTAGGTGGAAACCTGTTACCTTGCCCTCTGTCCACTAGGATGGCTTTTGTGGTGGCACCTTTCCCTCTTTTGCAGTGTTTAGCATGCAGCCAGCAAAGCTCTGTATCTTTAGCAAAGAGCCCCATTTCCCTCACTGCTAAATAAYAGGAAGCAGAACGCTTTTATTCCATTAGTTCCCGCTCTCATGTATAAGAATTTTCACAGAAGTGGAATGAATTCATTTTTATTTCATCAAGGCCTTCAGCTCTGTCTGAATCTTTATCTTGCAAATTGCCGTAGGGGAACAATAATCAGTGCCTTGTGCTTGTATATACACAAAATTTTTCTTCTTTACCGGTACTCCTGTCTTTGTATCTCTGTTATCACTATTCTCACATTTGTGTCATCAATATTTTGTCATTTAAGCGCCTTTGCAGCATCCCGTGTTTTACACCTTTTGTTTCCTTCTTAGTGCCTAGATGCTGGAAGCTGCTGACATATTTTTTCTCAGATGTCCTGAAAACTCTCTGCAAACAAGGTGCTGTTCAGCTTTGCAGGGCTTTTGTTCTTCCTCTATGCCCATGCTGTCTCCTTGCTGCTCTTTTGCTTTCTGATATTACTACTTAGCCCTTATGTAGTTCTTTATTTCCTCAAAGCACGGTATAAACATTAGCTAATTAAGTATATATAACATGGCCCAAAATATGTTAAAGGAAAACTGCAGCGTAAAATAGTTTCCAGGCACTTGATCCAGTGTAAAACGCGATTGAATCGCTAATTATTTCTCAAAATGCTGTGCCTGATGACATGTRTCAAGACGGGAAGACCAGAGCTGCAGCCAGAGGCATCGGGAGCTGCAGCCAGAGAGAGAGGGGTGTAACCCAGGTGAGCGCCGTGGTATTTCTAGGGTGGTTTTGGATGTGTGTGCTAAGGTAATACACTAAACAACCCAAAAAAAGAGGAGCTTCGGCATTTGGAGCTTTCCTGTTTTGATATGTATAATCAGCTCTACGTTTCCTGTTGAAATGTTCATTAAAATTGCGGCCCCAGTGATTACGCATCTGCCTAATTCAAATCAATAGGGTCCCTGAAACAATTTCAGATATTTTTAAATACTGCTGTAGAACTTCCTTGTTTACAATGTTATGATTAAGTGACTTTTTTTTTCTAAATCATCTAAGGCATTAATGAAAATCTCTTGAGCTTTTCTCTTTTTTTTCCTCTTCTCTGAGAGGCTGCAAATAACGTAAACTTTGGTTTATGGCTTTTTTATCCTTTACTTCTTAGTACAACATGTCCATATATTTGCGCTGATAACTAACTCAGAAGCCCAGTTACACAAATGTTTTATAATTCCTARTAAGTGATAATTGACTTCTTTGTTTTTGGAATCATAATACATATAAATAAATTAGTAGAGCAGCAGAATAAACAGCACTCAGAGTACCAGAGCTATTCCTTGCTCTCAACACACAAAGTTTGGGAGCAACTGTTGATAATGTGTCTGAGCTAAAGTACTTTGATGCCAGAACTGACACATGGTAAGCCAGAAGGAAGATTACAAAGTCCAAAAGATCAGGATATTTCAGTAGGTCTCATGCTGATAGGGAGGTTATTTTAGTTGTGCTGGAAAGGTGTTTATAAAATATTTTCAATGTTCTGTTTTGGAATGTTTCGGAGCAACAGTGGAGTTTGCATATGTTCATTTTAATGACTTGGATTATTAACTTTTCACTTTTTCTAATAGCTGCCGTCTCTCCGCCGTTCCCAAAGCCTTGGCACAATTCTGCTGTGTTTAAGTTGCAAATATTGCAGGAAAATATCTAAATCAAAACATTGTGGGGGAGAGCTTGAACAAACTAGCAGATGTTTCCTATCTCTGGCTTCTGTGGCCTAGGAAAAGCAAACACGTTTCTGTGTAAACTCGACGTGGAAAAAGCATTATTTTGGCCTGTAGTTTCACACTTCACCTTCTCACACAGATGCTTTGTTTTGCTTCCACTGCCTGAGCCTGCTGCATTTGCAAGGCCCCTGTTTGCTCGAAGCAGCTGTGCAGGTTGGAACTTGGTGCTTTGAACCCTTGAGGGGGGAAATAGGATAGAGAASGGCCAGAAAGCCCTGAACTTTTTCCTGTTTTAACAGAAACTGGATGCAGTTTGGCTACTGGAACTTAATGGGTAATCCCTGCTTGGAGTTTCAGATGAGAAGAAAAAATCTTGCAAGGGTAGGGATAATGCAAGAGGATTTTTGYGACTTTTCTCAGGTGTAAAGTGAGCCCCTGAACAGCGCAGTSTTCAGTGGTAACTTTTTCTTGGAGTGCAAAGCTCAGTCATTGATTTACCCTGGTTGGCTAAATCTGTTTTTCGTTACTTTCACATCCCATGCGCAGAGACCTTTTGTGAGTGTATTTCATCCTTAATTTTTCCTTTCCTGTTCTGTTCCCTCAATGTACCTTTTTCCTAAATCTTTTGCTGAACTGTCCCAGCAGTCTGGGCTGTTCATGCCAGTAGGATGTTGTCTCTGGGGCACCCTGTGCTGTTGACTGCTCAGTGGGAAGGGTTCACTCTACAGGAGAAGGTGAACTCTTCCTTAAGGATGAAATGAATCCTCCTCTTGAAAACCTGCGATGCGAGAGAATGTGTTTATCTGTGTGCTTGCTGGACATGGTATAGATTGCTTTGGAGACAAGGAGTCGAGGGTTCGTGTATAGGATTGCAATTTTCTTTGGCCCAAAGGGTCTCCCAGAGGGCTAAGCAGGTCCTGCATGGGGCTTGCACTGGGTTCAGAGAGATGGAYGAGTTCAAGCAATGCCAAGAAGGAATTAGATCTTCCAAATAGGCTGGTGAGGAGAGGGGGATCGCTAGGCTGGGTAAGGGCAGTGCAGATCTGAAGCTGAAAAGTGAGTCTATTTTGGGCAGTCCATGGGGCCCTCCATAGCCGCTGGTGTTGGTGGTAAGAACATCAGCCCTTGAGGGCTTCCCAAAGCTCTTGGCAAACTCCCCGGCYGTGCAGAACCTGCCCTGGGATTGCTTCAGCCTCCTCAAAACAGATCTGCACCAGCATGAGGTGTCACAGCTGCTTGGAGCCACACAGGAACCTTGTCGTGGCGGAAAGCAAGAAGTGCCTTTGAACAGGGACAGAAGGAGCCACCTGAGTGGCATCTGTCCTGACCGTGGCAGTTAATACCACAGCCCTCGTGCTTGCCCCCATCTCCAAATACTCCACCAGGCAAACGTCTTGCCTGATTTGCAGCCATCCTGACCAAAGTTTCTTATCTGTTGTGGAAAATGGTGCATCCGGCCAGCCCACGCCACCTCTAGCTCGTTACCCATTCAGGAGACAAGCACCAGCTATTGAATCTGAGGGCTGGAGCCCAGCTAAAGGTCACGGCTGGGTCTGCACTTACATGAAAGCAAGTATAACCTCTTCTTCTTTCTCAAGGCACTGATAGGTGGAGATGTAAAARTTCACTTCTGTGAATTCCGAGGCGCTCGACATCAGGGCTGCAAAGCCAGCGAGCAGGTAGGAAAAGGCGGCTCCCCGGCTGGGGGAATCACATCAAGGATTTGCTGGAGTTTAGGACATGGTAGGGACAGGGATGTGGCCGTCGTGGTTCTCCGGGGTGGAAAGACATCGTGTGATGTCTGCCAGCAAGAGCAGACAGGATGTGGGAGCGGTTTGAAAAGCCAGGCTAACTCCCATAGCTCGCTGCCCTCCACGATAAAGGCACTTGCCTGTGTCCTGAATCTCCCTATGAASATTTCCTACTGCTGTTTTYTCCAGGTCGTGCCTCTCTCCCCAGTTTCTCGCCTCCAGCAGCTTTTGAGCCAAGTTTGCGCTTCTTTAAACAACTTCTTTCTTTTGTAGTTTGACTTGTGCGATAGAGGACTGGCTGCCTTGCGTCTGTAGGGAAAGAGAGCGTCTCCGTCAGGACATGCACGGGCTCAGATGGCCGTGCTGCAGGTTAAGTACAAGGATTCTGCCTGTTTTTCAGGACTGATCAACTGTTTGAGCATGCCAGTGCTTGTCATTAGCAAAAGGGCACTAAGGGCCAGTTTCTCAGTTCCCTTGTATTCCTCACCTGCATCAGGTRTACTGAGCATAATTTTAATTTTAAGCCCCTGGTTTGGTTGTGCTCCATCAGATGCTGTTTTTCCACTTTACTGCTAAGGTTTCATTCCCTTAGACCATTGCTGTAGAGATTTTTTCTTCATTAAGTCGCCAGATTGGAGGGTGAGGGGCGGGTTTCGCGGTTTAGCAGGAAGGAATCAGAGGTCGGCTCTGTGATTCAGCAGATTCTGCGTCCTCAGCCCGGCTGTCCCCAGATCGGTGCTGTCCAATTAAGTCGCATCCTTGACTCTCTTTTCCTTAGCTGCTCTTTTTGTAAGATGGAGACGGTGCAAAGCTCCCATTTGTGTAACTGCGTAATGTTTGTCCGGCACTTTCAAGATGCTAAATGCAGTAAAACTGCCAAGCCTCGTTCCGCTACCAGGATTTATGATTTGTACAAAACTGCTCATTTTTGTTCTAAAACAAGATCACCTGAAAGATACTGTGGTTGGAAGGGAACCAAGAAAGGGGGAGGAGGAGGAAACCATCTGTTACACAACAGCAAAAACGTTCCGGGGCATTCGCCTGGGAAGCTCTGGGTGACGAGTTTGGAATATGAAGGCTTATTTATATGGATGGAGCTAATTTTCTCAAAGTTATTCATTTTTCACTTAGGGAATTACCTAATCTTACAAGAGAGTCTAGGAGGAAAGATTCATTTATTCTTAGTCTCATTCAGCCCCAGGCAAGCCTGAAGATGCTCTGCTTCTTCCAGCTCTACTTTTTTAACCGATTCTATTAATGGAGCTGAAAGATTTCCTTCTGGATAAAAAGGGTTAATCATTCTCTTTCCCTCTCACCCTTCTCCTCCTCTTTTTCTGGAGAGTTCTTTTTTTGGCATCTCTGGCTGTTTCTATCATCTTCTCCCCCTAATCTGCCACTATCTGAAGAATTCATTACATTTCAAATCAGAGGCCTTGCTGCATACATTAGCAGGTTTTAATAGACTTGCCACGACTCAAAAAGGAGGCAAAAAAGAGAGAAGATTTAAAACTCTTGTCTTGCCGAAAGCAGACAGATTGACTCAAAAATGACTCAGTCAATAAAAGATGAGTTTTGAAAAGGCTTCCCTCTGCTCAAAGGGAGCTCGTATTCCAGCGAATTAGGTTTTTCTAAGCCCACTGTCAGAAATTAATAATACATACAGCATGTAAAATGGATTTAGCCCTCTACAGCCTTATACAAACATATCTTTGACTTGCTAAATGTGACACGACTACCAGGATTTTCCAGCCTTTATCCCGGGAATTTGTCGTCTCTCCAGAACGGTGACTTCAGTGGAATTTTAAGCACGTCAGAAAAAAAAAATGGTAAGTGGGATTTTCATTAAGAATATGTTTCTGCTTCCCACTCCCCTTTTCTCCAGAGAACTCCTGTGTTGGAGCATCTTTTTATTATTATTTTCAGCCAAAGTTATGCCAAGAGCTCAAGCTAGAGCTCCTTTTACGCGTGTCTTTCAATGCTCCTTCCTCGAAGCAAGGGAGGCCGAGCCACCTGCATTATCCCATGAATGTGTCATTTTGAGTTTTTTTTCTGCTCTGAAAAGTCCTATAGTCATTAAAACAGCTCTTCTTTACAAAAGGTAGGCTTTCATTCCTATTAGATCACCCCACAAGGTCTTCCCGGGTGACTCTGCTCGTCCTTCCTAAGCTAATTGGAACACGCAGGTGTGAAACTGGTCACTGCTCCTGTTTGTTCCTCCATCAACCGCCCTCGCTTGACAAGAACTAAAAGCTGTTGTAATTCTGCCCTGCTTAGTGATTCRACGGGAACTTCTAATCGCAGTGGTCTCGCTTCTGCATATGGGCTGGGCTCCGGGAACCCACAGGAGGTGTCCACAGCAGGTAGCCCCATATAACCTGGTGCAAGGACGTCTTCTGATGGCGTTTTCCCCTGTCTGTCATTGCTTTCTCATTCCTCCAAATCCCTCAAGTCGTCTTGATGAAGAAATAGACCATACGTRGCTCAACTTTTACCTGTTATGGACTGCACAGATGTTTGATGGACAGGCAAAGCTAATCATTTCTGTTAAATGTTTATAGATCGTATTAGAAACCAAGCTTCTTAGAAACGTGGATGAAACGTGCCCCAAAAACACAGCAATTTTCCTTTCTTTCACATCTTTACAAACCCAATGCTTACTCAAATTTTCTTATTGTCCTCTGGATCCAAAGAAGAGATTTCTGAAGAGAATGGTGGTTTCGAAGAGGTTTCCATCGAAGTCACAAAAAGCAGCTTTCGCAGATACGAGGTTATCGAGCTGGTTAAGCAACGTCAGAAGCATTTTGCTTCTAAAGAAGTTTCCCTCAACTTTTAACCTTCAGAGCAGACCATTAACTTCTCCCATACCATCTTTTCTACTGCCAACAAATTTGGGTGATTGGCCCCCTTTGTCCTACTCACCATGAGCATGGACCCTGCTGCATGGCTTGTTTCTGTCCAGGAGCCAAGCACATTTAATAGTTGATTACTAGAAATTAGGTAGAGCCTCTACTCTTTGCCTCACTCCACTTGGGAGCAAATCCAAGCAAATGGGAGTTCTTGGGTATAAGATTCAATCAGGAGCTATACAGCAATCCTAGAAAGAGCAAATGTGCCTGTCTTGCACGAGTTCAAAACTGTTGGAAGATCCAAATGTATGAGACCTCTAAATCAGCTGGATTTTCGTTATTGGGAKAGGTGCTTGAGTTATTTTTCCTCAGGCTCTTTTGTGTATAACATCCCAAGTTTCTTCCTGGAATAAGTCTCCAAAGTTAGTGTCATATCCTCTCGTGTCACACTTGGGACCTTTCAGTTTTCTTCTAAAGATGCGTTCCTACTGTTGGTRCAGAGATGCTCAAAATCCAAGGGAACAAGCTTGGCTCTTTCTGTAATYTTGAGTGTGTTTCCAATTCAGTTCATTTTATATTTTTTGTTTGTGTTCTCTTGAAAGGAGTATTTTCCAGTGACTATTATGTCACTTTAGCCTCCAGCTGCTGCGCTGGGACACAGCCACCCAATAATCTCCTTGGGAATAATTGCCAGTGTCTTTTCAGATGATTTTTGTGAAAGGTGACAAACCGCATGCCAAAGTGAGATGTTAATAACACGGCAATGCCCTTTTGTTTGAAAGTCGGTGCAGAAATCGCCCARCGCAGTTGTTTGAGAGTCAGAGTTGGAATCGTAAGACGTGAGGAACAGATCGCTTCATTTGCATGTAATTCCAGGGCTTTTTGTGTCATCTTTTGTGCAAARCGTACAATTTCCGGCGCGGTGGGGAACGTACGTGCATAATGTAGAGGGACAGGAGCACGGGCTCATGCCCAGCATGGGTGTGGGTTGAGGAGATGTCATCTCCTGCCAACGAAGAGGAAATGGAGCAAGGGGAATTCGGGAGCTACTTGGAGGGAAACAGGCGTGGATAGTTGATGTATTCAAGTTGTCAGAGCAGCTCAAGGGAAGCTACACATCCCCTTGTCCCCCTGGAATAGYAGTCAGGGAAAGGGAAGAATCTGTCTCTGCCTTGTTGTGGCTGCGTATGAAGTTTCCCTTCCCCTGTGTCCTCCCTGAATCACAGCAGGGACCCGGCGCCTGTTTTTCTTGTTGATGTTGTAGACAGAGGCTTCTCGGCCCTCCCTTTGCCCATCAGGTGCACTAGGCCGAGACGAGCGTTATCCTGTATAACGTCAGAATGAAACTCTTGGGCTGCTCCGGCTGCAGCTGAGGACGCTCTGCTGTGCTCGCGGTCCAGGAGGTTTCTCAGCTTTTCCAGAAAGTGATGGGTTTTGGAACAGGGCTGGCACAGGTAAGCATTTTGCCGTGAGATTTAGAATATGAGAGCTCCATGAACGCTTGGTTGGCCTATTTTTTTTCTTCTTCTTTCTTTCTCTAGTAGGCTAGGAAACCTCTGAGTAGCCAACCAGTCCTAATGATGAACTTGACAATTACAGCCTTAGTGCCCAACTTCCAAAATTTCTAATAAAATTGCATGAATATTTAATACCCAATTATTAAATATTTAAAAATTTAAAACTGAACTGGTTTGGAAGTTAGCAGGTGATGAATAATTCAGAATGAGGAAACGAGCCTCAGCCCTTGGACTGAGACAGATGCTGCCTCTCCTGTCTCCCTGCCCAGRAATGATTTTGGTGCTGTTGCCAGTCTTGGGACACTTTGTGGGGATCCCATGGAGACCTCAAGGCTTCATTTCCAGCTAATGAGCGTTAGCATGGAGTTATGAGTAATAACTCTTCCCGTTTCATAGTAACACTTCTGGCTCCTGCCGTGGAAATAGGAGCTCCTGAGGCTGGAATGATGTGATTGAAAGCCTGCTTATCCAGGAGATGGCTCTGTTTCCAAACATCTTTCATGCTCYAGGGAAAAGATTGCCTGTCCTTATGTGTGTGTCACGTTCCCACGGTTGTGTTGCTTGAAAGCCCCTTTCCCTGCTCGCCCTTCTGCTCCGTGCTGATCCAGCTTGGTTCAGCTCCAGCACGATCGTCTTTAAAGGGCTGTTTCCGTAAAGTGGCCACTAGAAAATGAAGCAGAATGTGAAAAAGGCCCCAATAAGGGGTCACGTAGAGCAGGGCGCTCAGAGGAGAGGACAGAGCAGTGGGGCCCGGCGAGCAAAGAGGAGGCTCTGGGGGACCTTGGACCAGTCGGTGCCGAGGGTGGTGCGAGGCCAAGAGCGCTACGTGTGCAGTGCCAGCGCTCGCAAACGCCGCTGAGGGAATGATGGAAAAGGGGGAAAAGGATGGACGAGAGGGGCCAAATGGAGGCTTTTTGGAGCTTAGAAATAACGAACACTTGGAACAACCACAGCAATCGTCTCCCACCAGGGATGCATGTGGCACCGATGTCCCCACGGGCCAGGAGGATGTTGTGCCTTGTCCTTGGTGGCCATGGACAAGGTTTGGGCTGCTCGGGTCATTAGCCAGGGCCAGCGAGACGTGGTCTGACCTGTCGGCAAAGCAGCCCTGCAACGTCAGGACAGGGACGCCCAGAGGCAAAATAATTTGAGATGTTTCCAGACAGAGGGACATACGAGCGTTTCCATGCGTCTCAGCAGCACAGCTCGCACATGGAAGGTCCTTGGAGTAGGAGCAAAGGGCCTGCATTCCCAGGGATGCTGGAAACGGACTCTTGCCGGCGGTGAAAAGCTCCAGCTTGGAGCCTCCATGAACATCACGAGCTCATGAAGTGTAAAGCGCTCTCTAATGCATGATTGAATATTGTCCAGCCTGCTATTCAGATGACTGTAATTCCTGAAAAAAAAAAAAAAATCTTCATTTTGAGAGGGAACAAACAAATACTCCTGGAGCAGTTTTTCTGTGTTTGTTTTAATAGCAGATGTTTGATGCTGCTCAGAGGTTTAAATAGCAGCCAGTGTTTTGGGGTAGTGGTAATAGGAGTGATGTGCCGGTGGAAACAAGATAATGGGCAGAGTGCAGGGGAGCTGATGGGAGCAGGGATAAATTCATCTATTAGACGGTTCTGCAGACTACCGCTTGTAATTACAACGTGTATTATATACGTTAATTATATAGTCCCTAGGATTAAGTCTTACATTAGACACTCGAGCAGCTTCTAAACCACTGCTCTTTTTTTTTTTTCTTTCTTCTTTTTTAAGAAACAGCCTAGTGAAGAAGTGAATGTGCTTCCTCTGACAAGGAATACGAGTTATCCCCCTATTTTTGCTAGCGAACTTTCCTGGAATATAGCCAAGAAACTGTCCCAATCACTTTTTTTTTTGTGGATAGCCCCAAAATAGACTACCTGCTAAACAGAAGACTTATGCTCAGTGTTTGCTAACTTGTTCCAGGAGCAGAAGATAACCGCTTCCCTGTAAACTGAAGCGACACAGTATATTTGTATTTTTAAGGTGATGCTATTTCTTGCATCTCAAGTTAATGCCTGGCTCCGGCTCCAGCTGACACCACTTTGTTCTGTGAGCCCTGTTTGGCTGTAATTGTGGCGTGGCCGGGAATCGCGGCTCAAAGGTTTTATCATCATTTGGGGGAGATTGTCTTCACAGGCAGCTCACAATTTATGAGCAGGCCAACCTGACTTCCTAAAGGTCTGCGCCACATCATCCTCATTTGTGAAGTCCACCTTGGGCGATAAAAAGCTCTCCCGAGGTTAATTTATCTTGCATCTGACSGTGAGTTTTGCCTTGCCCGCCAAGTTCTGCCCTGCTGCTGCTGCTGTTACTTAAGCCGCTTGTTCTAAAGCTGCCTGGGGTGTCTTTGCTGCACCGCGGTCCCCAGTGCAGGGATGCGGGTGAGTGGAGCAGCCCCTGCTACCTCCCTGGGGCCTCTCCTGCTCGCAAGCAGCTTTACCATGAGCAGGAGGAAGGGAGAGAAGCTCCACGCTGGGGTGCTTGGAAAGAGCCTTTTGCTCCCTCCTGGCTCATGTTCCAGAGCTATAAAACCTGTAAGTTGGCCTCCTTCAAGTGAATTTTGTTGGCCTGTATTATTTACCAGACCTGTAAGTTGGCCGCCTTCAAGTGCTGGTGAATTTTGCAACCTCATGTTGTAACCTCAGGRTTACCAGAAGAAGAAAAGGAAGTTAGTTAGTTGAATCTAACCATATTTTAAATATCCACAGGTAACACAAGAGGAAGTTTGCCCAGCCTCTAGTGCCCTCAGCCACTTTGTGCAGGTTGTCTGAGCATAAAGGATAATGATGGGCTTCTCTTTTCAAGAAATGATACCTCGTAAAGATACACGAGCTTTGAGAATAAGTATATAGGGAGTKTTCTTAGGAAATGTGTCCACAGAATTCTTGGGCCGTGTGAGAGCTTTATCTGGCCTGGAGACTTCTCCTTGCTTGATGCAGCCTTTGAAAACTCTTCCCCAAGCTGCTGGTAGGGCAGGCGGGTGCTGGAGGAGGGGGCCGGGAGGTGCATTGAACCATATGGTACAGACACAGCTTAAAGATAATGTTCCTTGATCAAATAAATACCACGTAGGTTTAGAACTGAACAGCCAGTTCAGTCTGCTGAATATAAAACTGTTTTTACCTTTAAGGAGAGCTATAATTCATGGTTGTAATGCCACAAACTGCAAGTTTTCCAAAGGGCTGTTGGCAGCCACTGGACCCAAGGCTGGGTGAGCGCGGTCGTTGCTGCTGTGCCAGTCAGACCCGGCGTCCCGCACCCGCCCCGAGTGTAAAACACACCCGTAAAATCCAGCAAATGGATCTTATTTCTGGACAGCAGCGGTTGTAAACTTGCCTGCATCAGAAAAGGCTCCGCTTCCATTAGGCTTTATTTAATACAATACAGTTTATTTTTATACGGTGTCCTTCAGCAGAGCATCACAGATCTCTTCAGACAATGTTCATCATAAACCAAAGCCGAGAGAGGGAATTTCAGCCCAAGGTTTGAACAGAGGAGTGACTCAGAAGGTTTCGGTTCCAGCGGGGTGGCATTAGACTTTCAGAGAGCCAACGGGGAGGAYAGAGCTGCAGTAGCAGAGTGATTAGGTGCCACTTCTGCAAGGTGTAAGCGAGGTGATAGATGGGTGACATTGCATGCTAAGTGTGACATTATGGAGATAGAGAGAAGCAGCCTTTGGAGGTGAGAGAGGAAAAGGGGCAGCTGTGGCCTTGCTCCTTGGAACKGGGAAAATAGCATCTCCTTTTGCCATCTTGGACCGTGTGAAAATGAACTGCATGGTGTCCCTCCCAGCATCCACCAGCGTCTGTCTGGGGCACTTTGGAAGTCAAAGGAAGGGGTTTTGTTCAGTGCAAAATATTTTATCCTTTATGTGTGGAAATGAACGGCCCAAACGTTTAAAGAAACCAAAGGAAAGCAGCATTAAATGGAGAGTTAGCMAAGAATTCTGGACGTGGTGGGAGGGATGTGTATTAGCTGGTGTCGCAGCTGGTTAATGCGGCTACGGCGCTCGTGGCATCTTGAAGGGCAGGAGGAACAAACTTAGGTTTGCTTGGCAAAGATCAGTGCTACCTGTAATTTCATGCCMCTTTTGGCCTGCTGAAAGCCACAGTGTTTCACCTCTTTCCCTGGGGAAAAAGTTAAGCCTGGATTTGGTGATCTTAAGTGCAGGGGCTGCAATTCCTATAGATTGACCTAGCTGAACTCTAGTGCAGAGCAGGAGCCAAAGCTGTGGTGTTTCCAGGCAGCTGTGAATATTTTCCAATGCGAGGAGTGTAAAAGCAATGGAGTAAAAAGCAGTGACRTTTTCAATATGAGAGACCAAAAAAGACCATCTCATATTTTATTTATTTATCCAAAATAGTTTGAATTATTCATTAWAGTCAGTGTAAGTGTTTGGAAATACAAGGTGTTCAAGAAGCAGCATCATTAGGAGGAAGTTAATAATTTGGCAGTATTAATTTTGTAACAGATGAATGATTTTTTCAGAGAGGATTTTTTTCCTTTCAGCCTCTCAAGCTGGGGCAACTTTTCATGCATATGCTTGSTCTGAATGCAGAGGAGACCTTGCCACCTTGCAGGATGATTTCCAGATATTTTCCCTCTCTGTCCATTCTTCTCTTGTCTTTATGTATTTCTTTTCTATCTACAGGCAGAGTAAACAATCATTGCCCCGACCTGAAGCATAACCTGGCAAATCTCATGCTCGTTTTCTAGGTTCATATCTGCGTTTTGCGAGGGCCGGGGATGGTGTTTCCTTCCCGTTCGTGCTCTCTACCCAGTGCACCTGCGACGTCTCACGTGGGTTCAGCGCGAGCGCAACCGAATCAAACACCRAAGCGAAAGGGAATGCTCCAAATACAGGGACTGGAGTTTTCAAACACTGTCTTTTAAAGATATAATTAAACTTAATTCTCCAAATGTTGTGAGAGATCTCAGAGGATCAAGCCGTTCACTGTTCYGTGGGTGGGAGATAGGGTGGGTGGAAACACTAATGCTGTCATCAGAATCCTGCTCTATTAATGCACCTCGACCCGTCCTGAAAGGAGCTGCCTCTATTCGCCTGCCTCTACAGCTGTGTCTTATACATTTGTCTGGAATATGCTGGTTTGCACTCTGTGCAAATTATGGCTTGTAAAACAGTTTTTCCTGACMGTGCTAAAAATTTGGTGGGAATCATCGGTATGAGGTAGAGCTTAAGAATTAGCGCAGCCGCTTCTTTGCATTGGGAAGCAGAGCAGACAATGAGCTGCCTCGGAGCTTAACATCTTCTCTTTGTGTGGGGAAAATGAGCATGATTAAAGAACACCGCCAGGTCACTCTGCATGGTGCTGGTGCAGGTGGGTGGGTGCACAGGACCAGCAATATGGACAAGGCAGAGCCACAGTGAAGAGACACCAGGTCATTTATCCAAGGCCATGTGCAAGTGCATTAACAGATAGGGGATATATAGATAGGATTCAGAGGCTTAAATATGGGCTTCTTGTGACATTTTAGACACCCTGTGGTGTCTGAAGCTGCGCTGGGGCTGGCTGGTATCGTGCAGAACCTACATGAGATCTCTCCTCATCAGAAACACAGTGGGATGCCAGGTAAAATACCCAAGGGTGTCTCAGGCTGGTTCAGTGGCTCTGCTGCAGCAGTGGGATCCCAGCCTACGTTTCCCAAGCCTGTTTGTTCAGGCCACCTTTCTGCCAAGTTACTCCCCTGCAAAGGGCCCTAACTGATCATGAATAATGGAAGCTCTTCCAGTAGATCATGGCTTAGGGCATCATCAGCCTCCCGAGCTGATGAAAGCCAGGAAAGGTGGCATCCAAGATGCGGTAGGAAAAGGCAGATTTACTTTTCCAAGGCTAGGCTGCATTTATTAGGACAAAAAAAAATCCCTGTTGGATGTCTGAGATATATTAAAGCCAGTGCCATCTCTGACAGCAGTGCGGTATTATTTACCACTGCAATGTAGTCACTGAGTTTTTACTTTCGTATGCATGATTTTGTCCTGAAGAGTTGTTAGGAATGCGCAGCCAAAGGGGGAATGTGAGAGTATTGAGATCAGAGCCACCAATTAACCTTCTGATTTCAGGGGCTGATCACTCAATTAGTCAAAGGGCTGGACCCAGCAGARATGATGGGAGGAGGGTTGCAGCAATCGAGGGAAGGGTCGTGGTAGTGGCACGGCGCTGAGTTTGGTGACGCGGGGGTGGTAGGTGGCCAAGAGCCTTTTCGAGCTCAGGGGATGATGTTTCCTAACTCCTTTGCCCTCTTTGATGAAGCAGCAGTGGCTGAAACAGGTCGGAGGGAGGCAGAGTGAGGGAAATCACTTCCTCTCCCCTTGTCTATACAAACGGCTCAGGTTGGCACTGAATTAACCGGAGGGAAGGCGCTGGCATTGACTCTGCCCACACGGATGCCCTTCCTCACAAGGAAGGGGGCAGGTAGTTCTTTTAAACCATTAAAGTGTTCCCATCCTTTCCTGGAGATGAAGCTGAACTGGATTCCAGCCCAAGTAATTCTGCCCCGTGGCATTTAAGGCACCTGAATTCACATGGAATTACCTTTCCCATCACAGGGCCAAGGGGCAGCWCGTGCTGCTGCCTTCCCTCGCCTTGCAGCCACCATGCCCTGGTTCTTAGTGCACAGCACTGGGGAGGTCAAGGGCAGCAAATACTCAAGCAAAACCTTTGCCTTACTGGTTTGGCTGGCAGCAATACTTTAGCATGGACCGAAGCAGCCCGCAGCCTTCTTTCACACTCAAGAAGTTGCCTTACACAGAAGCTTCTGCTGTCCTAGTGCCCAAATTAGCTAAAACRAAGAGCTGTGGTCTCCGTGTGCTGCAGTCATGCCACTGGTCTCTGCATAGATATCGCCTTAAAGCTCAGGGGGGACAAGGAGATACCCGAGCAGGGAAGTCTATTTGTTTACTTGCAGAAAGTATTTTTTTATTATTTTTTCTAGCCCTGGCTGCTTTGTTGAGAAAATGGGCTGACTTGGGAGAGATCTCTGATGTATATGAAAGTAAAGCCAATCTCTGTAATTAATGGGGGGATAAATTGAGGTTTAATTACTCAGAAGGCACCTGGGGTGAGAGATTCATGGTAACTCTTGTGTAGCATCTCGAAGGATTCCCAACACAGGCAGCTCCCTTGGCAGCAATAAAATGGGGTGAGTGGCAGGCAGGCTCTCTTGTAGGGACTAGAAGTTAAGATCGCAAATGGAAGGAACGGGGGTTCTTGTAACAATAAAAGCCCCTTCCCAAATCTTAAGGGATCCCTAGACAGTGTGATAATGTGAGACTTCGGCACTTGGAGTCAAGCGTGCGCTGGAGGAAGTTTCCCTTATTGCCAGGACACAGCCCTTCAGGGGCAGATTTGTAACCATCTTTTCCCTACTTGCTTAAACCATTTTAAAAAAATGTAATTAAACTTTTCAATTAGCTTAGTCTGGCTAGCACTGTAAATGCACCGCAAGGTCTCTGTGCGGATGACATATAACAAAGTAGCCGTTTTCTTCCCCTTTTTAGAGCTGAAGAAGCAAGTGGAAAGTGCAGAACTGAAAAACCAGCGCCTGAAAGAAGTTTTCCAGACCAAGATCCAGGAGTTCCGCAAGGTCTGCTACACACTGACCGGCTACCAGATCGACATCACCACTGAGAACCAGTATCGACTCACCTCCATTTACGCCGAGCACCAAGGGGACTGCCTGCTCTTCAAGGTAAGTCAGCGCCCTCCTCGCTGCACCCGCTCCTTTGGGTTCCTGGTTTTCAGCGTGCCGGAATGTGTTTGCTCTTTCTCTGTCATCACACTGGAAAATCATTGCTCCCTTGCTATGTGACAAGTTTTTCCTTCTGAGAGAAGTAAAAATCCTTTCTTCTTTTTTAAAATTGCCTTAGAAGATTTGGCATCTGGTCTCCCACTTATATATCAAAGTAAACGAGGAGTAAAGTGAAGACACTCTATATGCATAGTATCTAGRATGCCTGGCCTCACAATTCACCTTTTTCTAGTAACAGTGATATGCACTACAGCAATAAAACCTTATGTAACCATCAAGGTTTCACCCTCGCTTCACTACAAGAGGTGTCCTTACTGCCTTTGCTGTCCTCTGTCCTGCCTCTGCACCATCATCTTGTCTCCATGTAAATTGGAATCTCTTTTGAGCTCATCCTTGTTTGCACAACGTGCCGTTTATCTGGATGGTTCGAATGAGTACCAGGAATAGCCTGTCTGCTGTCAGCCGAGTGCAGCACTGGTCTGGCTAGGAGGTCTGAGCTTGGGTTGTGGTTTGATAGGTTCTTTTTTCCCGTCTGTGTTATATTCCAGAGAGCACAGTTGGACTGACACACCAGAGAATTAGGTGTGACATCAGAGTCGCCGAGCTGTTTAGTGACACCTTTGCATGGGTTTGAATGTCAACAGCCCAGGTTTACAGGTCGGTGGGAGAACCCTTCTCCGTGGCAATCTCAGCTGGCACTCCCAGTCACATTTGCTTCCAGCTGATGCCCCTGGAGTGAGTCGTGTTTATGAGAAGGATGGAGAGTTTGGTGGAGTTCAGTGCGGGCAGGGAGCATACAAGCAGGGGCTGGAGAAGTTCTGTTTGTGCAGCCCTGCTGCCAGCTGCAACAGGCCCGTGCTGCAGGATTGTTTCTTTACATGACAGTGAATAGGCAAGTGTAATTTTTGTTGTTTAAATTGCATTCTTGCTGTCTTTCCTTCACTCAGGTCTTCATTTTCAGATATGTCTAGGGCTTTATGTCACCAGCTAGTGCAGAGTTTTCAGGATCCCAGCTTCCCAAATCCAAGGATGAATTGCTTGTTGGCTCATGGAATCCTGCTATACGTCCAACTTCACACACCTCTTTGGATTAACAAAGCATATTTATTAATCAGAGTCTGAACAACAGAACCCTTGGACCCTTCCTCACCATTCAGTACATTGGAGACAATTCCCAAAGTCTGTAGTTTAGAGCAGTGGCGGAATATAAACAACAGAGTATTTCCTTCCCAAGTCCTGGCAGCTGCTTCTCATGTATCTACCAGCGCTGCAATCCTGGCTGTGGCTTTTCAGCAAGGTTGTGTGTTTACGCTGTGAAGTTTCTGAGCCATAACTGACTCACTGGTGTTTGTGTACGTTTCATTAACCCAARGAGGTCACAAAGCAGGGAATGCTATTTGTATTTATTCCATTCAAGCAATTTATGGAACAAGGTCTATATAATTAAACCAGAAAACTCCCCTGGCTCTTTACAAGCTTCTGTAGTTTGCCTGTAAACTTTAGGGCATATTTCAGGAGCACTGCTGGTGGCATTTAATTTTCAGTGTGGCTTCAGTAGCAGGGATGCAATAGTAGCTAGTGTAGTGTAACTTCTTCAAAGCTAAATGAAGATGAAGGACGTGCTTAGTTTCCCCAAGTAATGTATGTTGTTACTCTCGTTAGAGCATAGTATCTACATGCTGCATGTTTCCAGCCAATTCACATTAATTAGAACTACAGCCTCAGCGAAAGGGTTAATCACAACGGCGTGCTGTGATTACAAATGTCTGCATCCATAAATGAGCGCTGAATTCCAATGAAGCCATATCAATATTTATTGGCAATCCCCATGGATGCAACAAATGAGCTCATCAACTTGAAGGATGTTCCAGTGGTGTTCAGACCCTCTGTGTGTGGGTGCGTAGGCAGCAGGGCACAGCTCACACTTCGCATCTCACTCGTGCTCTTTTTTGCTCTTTTAATTAGATACTATGGAAAGTGATGTACAGATTCCTCACCAGGATTTTAGTTTCCAAAGTTTTGGGCAGAAAGTAATACTTAATAGTTATTGGGTCGCTTGGCAATTTCATATTCTGTTACTTCTACTGGTACATTAGATGTGCTGGTCCCTAATACAAACTTTGTATTCCGCATAATGCTTGGGATATGTATCTAGGCCAGGCCACTCATGAGATACCCGAGACTGCATTTACTCTCTTTGTAACAATCTATTAAAGATATCTATTAAAACAAACACACATTGCTGTGAAGCCTCAGAACCAGTTCAGCTAACTCAGATTTAAGCTGCGGCAAATGAGGACGTTGTGGTTTGGCTGCGTGTACGTCTTGCTGTTACCCTTGTCTCTAGATAAGTCCCGAGTGACAGGAGGGAGCGAGGTCTTTAGAAAGGCAATGAAATGTTTTTCAGACAGAGAAAAGCTTTTCGTAAACAGAGAGACTGGTCGCATTTGAAGAGGAGATGATCTGGAGACGCTCATACAAATGGACAAACACTGCAGAGAAAGTAAACAGTGTTTTTTTTTTTCTTCTGTGTGTGCCTAAAGAACACGATCCCCGGTCAAGTTATTTGAAGCCAATTAGCCTTAAATGATAGAGGAAATCCTTTTAATTTATGACCATACTGCTTCCAGGTGCTGCTGAGAGCAGGAGCTCAGTTGTTTTGCAGTTGTGACATTATATTTCTAAGCCGTAAACAGTTCTGACCAAAAGGCTGCAGCTAGACAGCACATCAGCTCCTGGTTCCCCTTATTTTCCATGTCCCCAGAGCCGAGTCTTCCAGAATATAGAATTCTGTCTCATTCCAGATCTTGCCCATGTTGTTGTTTTCCGCCAAAGCTATCAAAT
Source organism: Eudromia elegans (assembly GCA_003342815.1). Taxonomy (NCBI): domain Eukaryota; kingdom Metazoa; phylum Chordata; class Aves; order Tinamiformes; family Tinamidae; genus Eudromia; species Eudromia elegans. The sequence continues at coordinate 2,082,546 of PTEX01000029.1, read as the reverse complement.
GGAAACACAAGCACTAGCAGCAGTTTGTAGAAAAGCATCCCCAAGATGGTACACTGTCTACTTTGAAAGAGAATTCCCAAGGTATCAGCCAGCAGATGAAAACAGAAGCATCATGACACAGTTTGTAGATGTTGCCAGGCTTGAGGCTGGCACTTCTTGCTGCAAAATAAAACCTTTATTGGTGTCCAGTTGGAGAAGTGAAACAGCAATAAAATCAGCAGCTTCTCTGCAATCTGCTGAATTGTCAGCCAGTGCTCACACCCTGTCTTTGACTCAGATCTGCTTAAAGAGTTGGTTAGCAGGTGTGTAAAACTTCAAGGCATCCTCAGGAGCTGCCACGTGCTTCTCGTGCGGTTCTCCACCGGTAGAGCAGCAGAGCGWAAGCGGTGGAAGGATAGAGGCTTGTCTGGTTGGGGGGCTCTTTGATGGATGCAGGGCACAGYGCAAGGGCAAACACCAGCCGTGGACTGGCGACTAGCACGGAACATCCAAGGAAAAGGTTCCTAATAATACAATTAATGGGATGCAGGTGTTTGGAATTGGTGGTCTCGATGGAGCCTTGGTCTGGAGTTACCTCAGCCACTGATTCCTGGAAGGGGGGAGTCAATGTGTACCAGCAAGTCACCCCATGCTTATTAATATTTACTRTTTCTTAAGCTTTTCCCTAGACATGTGTTGGTGGTGGCTGTTCCCAGGCAGGATGCCAGGCTAGRTGGACATACAGCCATTCTTATCATAAAGAAACAACTGGAGCTTAATAGAAGCCCGAGATAGGTAGGTAGATGTGTAGGTAACTTCCTAAAGTTTCGCCTCTGTTTATTTACTAAATTAACATTTCTCTCTTTGCCCCCTGAATTTGCCTGCCTTTCTTCTCTTGCCCTAATGCAGAAGCAGCGTTTCAAACACAGCGTGATGCCCACAGATTATTGGCTGAAATGGGGAGACAAAAGACAGTTAAACATGCAAGGGGCCGCCTGGGGTGCCGGGAGCGGCTGCTCCGCTGCCTCCGTACAGCTGCCATCTTCATGTTACTCTGCTCTTGCTGTGGTTTTTTCCTCCTCTTCCTCCTCACGCTGCTTCTCTCCTACTGCTTCCCTGAGCAACAACTTACCCTCAAAGGCAGGGAGGGCTTTTCTTTTATTCTCTTTTTCTTTTTTTTTTCATTTATTTTAATGAAACCAGTCACCTTGAGGATAGTGGAACTGAGGGAGGTTGAGCAGTGGCTATTCTTTTTACTGCAGAATTTCTGAGCATAAAARATATTCTTGCAAGACATCGGAGGCTGGGATGAAACCCTCATCCCAAGAACAGGTTTGTGAGAAAAACCCTCTATAAAAGGAAAAAAAAGCAGCCAGCTTGAGGAATTAAGGGAGGTGACACGTAGCTGGTAGCATATGGCAAAGCATCTACCAGCCTTCAAGTTGCCCCATTATTAGCAGCCCAGCTCCTCGCAGCTCAGCCCACACGGAGCCACCACCAAGAGTGGCAGCTCTCCCTGCAGCTCTGCTGTCTTGAGTAAGCAGCATGTTGTTTAAATACCAATATAATTAGGCCTTATCTCTTGCTTTGGGAGTTATAACTGTTACCTGTGGTTGACTGGGGCAAAAGATTTGTTAATCTCCAGGGAGGAAATATAATTAGTGGTGGAAGTGTGTTGGGGGGGAGGTTGTTTGTGCGCATAAAAAGCTGTCTGCAAATATCGAAACACAGCAAAAGGTTCCCGTGGGGGGTGTGGTCTTGATGTATCTATCATCTCTAGCTTAAATTGACATCTAGGCTCATATAAATGCTGCCCATTAATTTTATTTGTTGTTGTGTAAATATAAAGGATTGCATTTTGCCATCATCTGGGGTTTAAGAGTTAAAAGATTTCAAACTAAGTTTGGCTGACGAGGCCGTTGGTCGTTTCCCACCRTGGTTTTGACAGGGGAGGGATGTGGTGGGGGACCACTGAGAGCAGCGGATGGAGTGTCATGGTCCCAGGTCCCCTGTGGCAGCCAAGGGACCACCAGTAAGGGCTGAACCTAGAGCCAGGACCCAGAACTGTCTGTTCCTTCTGTCATCCTTATTACTGCGCTTCAAAGTCTAARTGCTCAATTACTGCACGGCTCTTATCCATGAAGTTAGTGCTGCATAAACCAGTTAATGTGCTTTTTTTCCTCCAACTTGCTTGCCAGTTCAAGATAAGAGGCCCTATTTCAAAGCTTGTTAGGCAGCTCTTCTTTATAGGAACACAAGCTCTTCGAGGTTTGGGTGTTCCCAGAGAGCTTTAACTAAGCAGAGGTCTCCTCCRTTTTATTTTTGAGAGGCCACTTTTAGAAAAGCAGAAGTACCACCCGGTGCCCTCCTCTGCGAGTGCACCCTCTGCTCTGCTTCAAGATTCCTGACTCTATCCCAAGGCATTTACTGCTGCGGATGCTTGGAAGCACATCAGGTGGTCAGACCTGGCATTTCTCAAGGTTTGATGTGCTTCACACCATTGGGGGGTCTCATAAGGTGCCATACAAGCTCTACATGCCGTTGCCTGTTCTATCAGAGTGGTAATAGGACTGTGTTCATCTTCATACCCTTGCCATGGTGCTCTATCCATGCAACGGTGACACAAAGCAGAAGTGAACTGGGCAGCCTCCTAAAGAGCATTGCTACGTGCAGTGCTGCTGTAACCCTGGTGGAGCCCTGCTCTGTGCTGCTAAACACGTCCTTGCAACCGCATATTTAAGGAATTAATACATAATATGGACATAAACCTGCATTTGGATTTACTATTCCATCATCTGTCATAATTCATGTGTGTGGAAATGGTGAAAACCTTATCCTCTTCTCCCGTTTGGCTCAAATAAACAAGTGCACAAATGACCCTACTTGACTGCATAAAATTTGAGTTTAGATCCATCAGAAAGTTAGCAGTAAGAGCAGGTACTTGCTCCTATTTTAGGAGTTTGGATTTAATGTATTTTCTTGTTTGCCAATTGCATGAGAACATCTTCGGAGTAAGAAATATGGAAAGGTATTTTCTGTCAAATCTGTTTTATCAGGATTCGTAGCTAAATTACATTTTCCCTTCCTCTTTTACGGGGGAGGCAGGGAAGTTGAGAGGTGAGGATGACCTCCAGCTTTGATGACTCCCCAGATTGCCCTTTGATGGCATCTTTAGCTTCCAGATGTAGAAGACAAGCCTGTCTGTCTATATCTTGGAGGGAATATATCAGCTTATATCAAGCTGAAGCTTGAAATTTTTAATTTGTTCCTAATCTGTATTCAGTTTCAGCAAGAGTAGATAGCTGATAATAGCGGAACTATTTGAACTGTGTCCTGGGGAACTGACATAAATTTCAGCCTTAAACTGAAGGGTTTGTCTGCCTTAATGGAAGGCTCCAGAGGATGCTTCATATGATAGCTGTCACTTTGCATTTCTGGGATGTAGCTGAATCTGGAAAGGGAGTATCTGCAGATGACTCTTCTATAGAGCAGACGGTGGAGTAGTGCAGCGTAGGGCAAGGCAGGAGGTTGCTCTCTGATGGTTTATTCTGTGTAGAGCTCTCACGCCGTATGCGGTGTAGCTACAATGAACCTAGAGCACAGGTTGCCAGCAGCTGTAGCTCCGTTGGTCGCTGTGAAAGCAGTTGTGTTTCCTGGTGCTGAGAGAAGAGCCAGCTGTGCCCAGAGGTTCTGTACATGTGCAAACCACCATCCGCTGTCGTGTTTCCCAGGGGCCTGTCGGACAACCATCTTCCTCTGACAGAGAAGGATCTCCCTGTCTGGTCCGGGGGAAGCATAGGAGATGTCCTTGGCTTTTTGGCAGAGTCACTGCAGCCTAAAGTTGTTTTTCTTCATATAATTCCATTAGAGTGATGACAGTTTCAAGTTGGAACAGAAAAAGACCTGATGAAAGAACCACTCTCTAAGTGGGAAAGATAGGCAGAGTAGAAGCAGTAACTAGCAAGGTAATAGATGGTGATGGATCTATAATCTCYGAAGCTGCTGCAAGCAGTAAATTCCTAAATAGTGTCCTTTCAGCCTTAACCTATTTATTTGCAAAGTGCTAAATTTAATTTTCCTTAGTCTGCAGGAAAGCGTCATCCCAGGAATAAACCTTTAGCCCAGCCAAGAAATGGTGCCAAACTGCTTGTTCCAGCATTTCCATTTCCTCCTTCCTCTGCGCAGAGCACCCCGTGTCACGAGATGGGTGTCAGCCCTGCCGTGAGGTGGGACCCATCCGCTCTGGATCTGCTCTGAAAGGCGGGATGTGGTAGCCAGGAGRTGGGATGGGCTTGGTAGAACCACCTGAACTGAGTGAGACCCCCCTGTATTTAACCATGGCCGGGCAGCCATGCGAGAGCATGCGAGGAGCCGGTGCTGCACGTGCTGTTGCTCCATCCCTCCTGCAGATCCAGCCTCTCGTCTCKAAGTACTTTGAGGTATTGAGCATCGTAGAAAAGCACTTGTGTTCTGAAACCTTCACGGCGGCAGCACCTTCAGGGAGCCATGCAGAGAGGTTTGCCAGCAAGCAGCGTTGTTATGTTTGCCCTGCAGAGTATCAGGGAGTGCAGTAAAGGTATTTCAGGCCTCTGCATCTCACTTCTTGCTCCTGGTGGCACCGTGCTGGTGGCCCACGCAGCATGAATCCTTTGCAGCCAGCAAAGAGGTTTTTCCCCCCCAAAAAAGCCTGTAGAGATTTTAGAAATGTTGCTTAAATAATGCATTGCAGGGGGAAACGCAGTGTCCAAATCCTGTGTCCTCCCAAGAGCTGCCTTTGAGCGGAGAGTCTGCGTTCCTGTGCTTTCCACAACCCCAACAAGGTGCAGTCTGGCCTGTCGCTAATCCCATTGGTTTGGGGAAGGATGAGTCTAAATAGTGGAGTTAGGCTCTTTTCCTGCATCCAAAGGATTTCAGCAGAGTTCCTCGCAGTGCTTCCTGCTTCCTCTTTGTCCTTTTCTATCCCTGTTAAGGCAGTGCAAGCAGCGCTGTGCTGGCTGACAGGGAATATCCTGCCCGTGCTCCCACTCTTCTCAACCTGCCACTGATACATGGGGGGAAAGACTGTGCTTCCCAAGGAGGGAGGTGTTTGCAGTGCTCTTCTGCTTTTAGGCTTAATTGGGGTTTTACTTAGACAGGTTTAACACGTGTAAAGTGCCACAGAAAAAACAGTTCTGTTTTTCAGTGTTTGTTCTATTTTTGCCACTTTTTAGCATTTTAGGAATTAAGTTTATATCCAGCCATTTCTCCTCCTCCTTCTATCTAAATCTGGAAAAGTGTTTTGAGCTTCTCGGCTCCCACGTGCCGCTGAAAGCTCCCACTTCTCTCTCACGTTTGCTTTAAAATAAACAAAAATAGCAATGCCAAGAAGTGAGAATTGCACCAGCCCCTCGCCTGCTTCTGCCTCCGCTGCAGAGCTGATGGGAAAGGTGGCTCCACTGCTGTCTGGCAAGGAACCTCCTGAGCAAATCCTGACTTTCCAGCCGAGATCTCTGCTTTTCTGGCAAGGGGAGCTGTTGTCCCCTCTCTATGTGATCTTGCAGCCTCTCCTCACCAGTTCACGGCTTCCTGGCTCTTGCTGTTCCCACGGGTGGACAGAGCAGAGACTTTGACTGCGGGACAAGCAGCTGTCACCCTCTTTTACCCCTTCATTTTAAAGTGCAGTGTCATAGAAAGCTTCATTCRCCACGCTGACAGTCTCTGGGCCTACACTCAGCTTGCCAAAGAGTGACAGATGCGCCGTGCTTATTATTATTTACATTCAGCTGGGGATTTTCCCTTACCCAGAGGACTSTGTAAAAAGCCATCAGCGCTCGCGCCTTGCAAGAACCTGGGTTTTGCTCCGCGCACTTCATCAAGTCGTGGTAGGCTGTTAAACTGAAACGGCCGCTCCCAAAAGCAGGGTTGGATTCGCCTAAAAGCGGATTTTCCTCCCCGGTCATTCCCCATTGAGCCGTGCCTGCCAGGAGCCGCCGCGTGCGCGGGGGCAGCGCACCAAGGGCCTCTGCGCCGCACGGGGCCTCTCCAGCCTGCCCGAGCCACTTCCATCACTTAGGGACTGAAATTTTAATCATTGGATTAATTTTTCAGGATCCRGAGAGCAAATCTGTACCCCCGATGGCGTTAATAATGAATGCAGGGAAGAGACTTTAGAGGGAGAGAGAGGGGCTAGGAAATTTGGGCTGGAGAGTGTCCTTTTTTGATTATTATTTCCAAGAGATAATGTGTGTGTCGGATCTGCTTATCCCAGGGCCTTTCTGCTTATCTCACCCATGCCTTGTTCAGTAAAGGACCTGCTTTATTTCCATCCAAAGYGTCTTTAGAATACATCTTGCCCACTTGTCTCTGCTCAGGTTTTTCTCTTCCCTTTTGCAGGGTGATTAGCCAAGTTTGCACATGCAGAGTCCCCATCCCGGTGTCCAGAGCAGCCCCTCAAAGCGTTGCGGGGTTTCGGTGCCTGCGTCACATCCCTGCTAGCAAACAGCTCCCTGCTCACCTGCTCCAGCAGATTTCTAAAGAGGACAAGCCCTGAACTGCAGCCAAGACACCAAAGCTTCTGCCTYGCTTTTGGCTCCTTCCTCCTCTCTCAAAGAGCAAGCTGATTTTTTTTYCCCCTAATTAAAAGTATTATATATGAGAAGATTAATTAGAAATGAAAATGGTTTTCTCTTTCTTCTTCCCTTTGTATCCATGGAAAAGGCTTATGCCAAGCAACTGCAAAAGGGAGCAGGGAGTTCTCCCTTTAGTGGATTCCAGGCAATTTGCCTGTGGACAGCTATCTTATAAATAATGAATGCTTGCACAGATTTTCCCAATTCACAGGCAGCGCAGGTGGTCTTCATTTCGCCATCCAAAACAAATCTGGGAACAGCAGGGTGCTTCACTCCTCAGCCACCATGCAAAAGGGGCAGTTCCTCATGTTCCCCTTACTCCTCTTCTCTCTGGCTGGATCATTAAGACCACCTACGGTTGTGGTTATGTGTAAAAATATTAATTTATTTGTTTGGGGTCCTGCCAGGCGCATACAGGGCTGTTCCTCCTCGCCGTCACACGGTGCTGCCAGCAAAGCCAGCACGGGTGTTTGCAGGTGCCGTGGTGCAATCCAGGGCCCTGGATATTCACATGGGCTGAGTCCTTTCCAGCGTGCAGGATTATTGTTGGTGGACAAGACCCAGGGCAAGGTACACGGGCACTCAATTGTGAGGATTTTCCAATGTGCTCTCCTCCGCTCACAGTTAGCAGGGGATTCTTTGCATCGTTGCATTAACCATTGAGAAATAAGAGTTTCATTCAACGGGGGCTCCACAGAGACCACCCAAGGGGAGAAATCCTCTCCCAGAAGGAAAGCTGCTSTTGTGTTAAAAGCACCCCAGAGTGGTTTACACAGTGCAGAGCCTTTCTGGTGGCCCTGGTGCGGGGATGAATTTCACCACGGAGCAGGATGACACAGCCTGAGGGCTTCTCTTCATATCGTGCTACTTCCCGACTTTATTTCCTTTCCATTAAAATTGGTCTGTTGAGTCCAGGAAGATGAAGTGAAGGTCCCCAGCTGCACCGAGCTCCYGTGGTCATCAGCCACCTGGTTCAGAGAGAGGCTGGGGATTGGTCCAAGAATCTTTCCGTGGCTCTAAATACAGCAGCTAATGACACCTTCCACTCAGCGGGAAGAAAACAGAATTACTAAACTTGCAATTTGGCACAGTGGGAGTGTGAGTTTGTCCTGCCAGTTTCTTGTTGCTGTCTATTTCCAAGATTTTTTTTTTTCCTCCCCCCTCATAAGCAGGTGGAATCCACGTGGAGGGGGGGTTCTTTTTAAGGACTCAAATGATGCATGTGGACGGCACGGCCCCAAAAGGAAAAGACTAATGGCTGCTTATACGTCATCTAGGATATAGAGGGGAACGGGCTGGTTCTTTGGGAACCGCTGTATTTTGCAGCCTTATGAGTAATGTATGGTGATGTCCCGTTAGGAGCCATGTTCCCAGTACAGTGTTGAAGGGATGTATATATTTCCATATCATTTTAATCATTTTGACTTATGGTTTAACTTTGTGCTAGGCAGGCTGCGCAGAGGAGAACATTATTTTAGATGGCTTTGGGGGCAAGAGAAAGAAGACGACTGAAGGCAAGGTTAGAAATAGCCRAATGTTTCCAGTTGAGCAAGTTTTACGGTCATGTGCTGTGATAATTGAAGGTTTGCWGTTAAATGCTACAAATTTGTGCTGGAGAGAAAACATGTCCTAGCTAGAGACGGCTGCAGTTGTTTGCTGCCATTACGAGACGGGCAGAAGCTCTTAGGGCAAGAGGTGCCATTTGAAGGGAACTATGAGGAGTAACAACAGCAGCTTATCAAGGCCCAGTTGTTTTGGGGATAATGTGTGTTTTGTAAAGAGGAACCRTTTGTGCCCAGGGATTGTGAAGACCATGAAGAAGTTCAAGCTGTTTTTTTCCAGCACTGCCTAGAGTGGATCTGTTGAGCTCCGCTTGCCCTAGGGCTGGTGTGGGAGTTAGGGGAAGCCCTGCACAAATGAGTGGTGCAGAGAGAAAACTCCCCTTCTTTCCAGTTCCCCATCTACATCTCCAGATGCTGTYGTCCAAAATCTGTGCTATAGCATGGGGGGACAACAGCTACCACMAACCCAGACTGGTGAGATATGCTCAAAAGATCAGCTCTGCAGCCRGTGCCAAAATGCTTAGAGCAAAGGAATGCACGGTTTCTGGAGCTGTGACTTGCTTTARTGTTCTTATCAGCTATTTTCTATGCTTTGTTAAAGGAGGTCAAARCTCATCCTCACGGGTGAGGACTTCTAGAGCGCAGCATTTATTATTAGGTCAGTACCACATCTTGTAATTACAGATGTAGTTCCCATCTCTGTGGAGAGACCGGCCACAGCCTGGCTGCCGTGGACAACTTCCATGAGATGAATTACGCAAGGATGGTTGAACAATACGATGAATTTTGACCAAGATCATTTGCCTGAAGTCCTGCAGATGCTTCAGACAAGATATGGGAACTAAATACCTTCCTACATCTTCCTTCGCTTTCTCTTCCTTCATAGACAAGAATAATCCCTCCATTCTGGATGCCATGGGGTAGTCACAGTCTCATGACTTGAGGCCTGGTGGTTCAGGAGGTTAGTTCTTCCCTTGGTGTCTGCTATAGCAGCTCTGAAAAACCTGTGGGCTGTTTTTTCCTGCATGATACTTCAGTTTAAAGGCTTTTTTTTCCTGCAAAGGACCTGTGTCTTAGGAAATTGCCATTGCAGTACTTCCAAAGAGGCAGATTTTTGGCAAGCTTCAAAAGCGTGATGTAAGAGATTCTCACTTAATTTAGCACTTCATTAACTTCACCCTTTTTTTTTTTTYCATTACCTACACGGATGGTAGCAGTGGTTATGAAATTCTGCAGGGAGTTCTGTAGTTTATATGGTTTGTAGAAAATCATTTACGTAAGTACAGAATAAATCAATCAAACCTTTCTTTAAAAAAAGGCATGAGAAAAGCAATGGACTTTGGACTTGGAAAAAAGTTTAGATGAGAAATGAACAAAGAAAGAAGGACGAAGATGAATTGAGACGAAAGATGTAAACAGAGAACTGCTATACAGGAAAAGGGAGAAGAGGAAGAGGGAAAGAAAGGAGGTAAGAAAGATGGAAAAAAAGCCAAGGAAGGCCAGACGTATAAGTTAATCAAATGTATTCTTCTCTGTAATTTATTCATTTGATGTAAATATGGTGTTAATGAGACGAAAGCAAGAGCTGATGTCCAGAGTGGAGTAAATGAGAGGATTTGGATCAAATTGCTGCTATTCTTGGTAGGCTTGAGATTTATTTAGCAGCGCAGCGTCCTGTAGACAGTATGCCATTACAGCCTTGCACAACAACTATTGAATAAAAACCTCACAGCATGTTGTATTAATTCCAAGGCAATATCCACAAAATTCTTGCACCGTCTTTGCTGCAGTTGTCAATATTTTTAGATGGCTCCTGTGAGCATGGAAGCTGGGCCAGGTGCCCGCGCAGGAGAACTGTCCTGTCATCTCCGTTGGCTGGATATTCCGTAGCCTCCTTCAGGAAGGGTTTTGATACTGACAGATCGTTTGGAGGTAATACTCTGCAGAGCCTGTTTTCAAGGGAAGGAAACTCTAATTCACCTCGCAAATGGAGCGTCTTTACTCTGCAGATCTGGGTTTGCCCTCCTCTCTTTAACACGTTATCCTCCCTATAGATGATAGACTGAGCTGCCCTCAGCCCACCTCAGTTCTGTTAATAACMTCAATCTGATGATGCTCAAAGTCCTGAGGGGTTTTTTTATTCCACTCATAATTTTTCAGCATTGCAGCTTTCACCTCTGTCCCCAGGGAAGACCATCCTTTAAAACCACAACATAGCCCCAACTGGAACAAGGGAAGGGATATTCCCAGAGATCCCAGGTAACCCATCTTCCCATCTGCATGTCTCCATGAAGTAGAAGACTTGTGTGCACATATGTTTGGATGTGATAGTTTAGCAGAAAAAAAGAAAAAACCCTAGAAGTTTATACACTGGCCAATGTCAGGAGTGCAAAGACTCATGGATTATCCACTGCGACAGTGCCAAGGTGAACGATAAGGGTTTCATTTAAGGAATGTTTTCCCTGCTTTCAGCACGTCCCTCCAGCTCATGTCTCCATTCCCTGACTGCAGGGTAATCTCACTCATTACTCCGTGGCCGTAACCTCCTGTCCCCTTTCGGAAGTTAGCCGGTGGAGAAGCAGCAGCCAATTTGCGTCCGGAATTAGGGTGGTGACCCCCTCGCCTCCCTCTGCACTCGTCGGCTGCTGAAGGAGGTGGACGAGGGCGCTCCGCTAATTGTGAGAAAAGMAGAATTTGTGACCCTGGATTGCCTSCTGAGGTGTTCCGTAGTTTGTTTTCCTCTGTGTAGCAACAGCTTTCAGCAGGAATGCAACATTGGCTGCTCTTGGTGCCAGTCAGAACTGCCGGATTTAATGGAGTTGGGAGTATTCTAGATACCCCATATTGGATCTGGTCACTGGCCTCTCTGGAGAGTTGTTCTCCGTGGATTTCAGCCACCTTTTGGGAAGTACCAGTCGTGCCTGGGAGCTCTGGATGACACTGAATTTGCTGCCACTAGTTTAACTGCCAGTGTTGCGGGTGAAGTGCTTGTTAAGAAAGGGAAAAGAGTAGAGTCCTTTCTAAAAGAAGGATGGGATTATCCTCCCAGCTGAGTAAAACTGGGAGTTTGGGCCACAACTGACCCATTTATACTCACAAATGTGCTACAGCCTTGTGGGTGGTAGTGACTTCTGTCGAATTCCTCTATTTTATTTGTCTCTTTGAACTATCAACTTAAAGAACCACAAAGACTGCTTGTTGGTAGAAAGATAGCTTTAAGTTGCTGAATCATTACAAGCATCCTAATGCAGAAGAAGCTAATCTTTTTTTTTTACCCAGGGCTAGCTTTGGGCTYTGGTTTCCCTAAGGACTTGGATGTTGTGGAAGGAACAAGAAAATTAGCCCTAAAAAGGATTACTTTGCTACATGGGAAGCAGTCCCTGATGCTCACCACCARTCTGAGCCTTGCTGCTTGCAGTGCTGAAATCTTGCAGGAAGGAATTTATATGTAAAGGTTGGAGGAACACTCAGGACTTCTACAAGGGCACAGAGGGCACCTCCCTGTGTTCTGGGCTCTAGGAATATGTAGCATTTGTTGTGTTCAAAACTCTGGGTAATTGTGTTTTACAATGATCTCTGCGAACATCTGCTCTCGTTGCGTTCAGTGCCAAGTCCCAAATTCAGAATTCCGTGTTGTTTCTGCAAGAGTCAGATAGTACGTTTGCCCCCTAAAATGAGTAGAGGTTGCAAGGCAGAAGAAGATCTCCTGGGGAAAGATATTTTTTCTTTTAAGAGCTTTTAATGACGTCTGTGCAGGGAAGAGAAGAGGAAGGTGGAGTGTGCGAAGGGAGAGGAGAGATCTCGTCACGGTAAAGAGCAGTGGATGGGAACAGAAGCTCTCCAGATGAAAGAACCTTCCTGCTCCTGTTTGTGTTGGACAAAAACKCAGCAGAGCCAGTGAAGGAGCCCAGTTAAATTGTCATTGGCTGATGACTGATACTCRGTAGATTAACATTAATGGAGCTGTGTGTCTGCCTGCATGTGGGGTTTGTACTGCTGCTGTCTCTTCTCATCTCWGAGCCTCATCCACTTCTGGCTCTTCCATTTGATTTTTGTGTTTAATGCCTCCTGCTTTTAGCAGAAGTTTGAAAGTCTGGTGGAATCTGAGCCATAAATATTTATCTTGTGTTTCCCTTTTGTTTTCCCATTGGGAAAGCTCTTGGGTGATGGCAGAGATCCTGTCGCAACTGCAGCTTTTCTTCTCTTAGCAGTCACCGAGAAACAATGATGATGGCTAGCGTGCTGCAGAGAAGAAGAATGCACTCCATCTAGGCTAGACCAGCAAAGAGTAAATTGGAGTGAAAATAGATTAAATTTTCCGTAGTTGAATGGCAAAAGAAAATCACCCCTCATTTGCCTCTCCTAGATGCATTAAAATGTGGGATGTGCTCCATCTCCTAACCCCGTTATTTCTAAGCAGGCTTTATTTGCTCTCCTTTCTCTGCAGGTTTTATGAGTATGTTCTTTAGGGAAGTGCCTGCTGTGCCTGCTCCCGTTGCTGCAGGGTGCAGAGAGATGCTGTTCATAGTCCTTGCACAGGGGATGCTGAACTCTGTGCTTGGTGGATACTCTCTGCTGCTTCTGTGTGTCATCTCTGCCTTTTGCTTTAGACTTTTGCAATGTCCTTTGAAAGGGAACAGCAGAAACAGTAATCGAGGGTTTGAAGATGTGTTTGTATTTTCCATGCTTTCTGTCCCACATTGTAGATGTTCTAACTAGTGCAGATAAAAATAATAATAATAATAAAAGAAATCTCGGAACTTGACTGTACTGTGAAAGTCTCGAAGCACTAAATTGATCAGTGGTACAATAGGATGTTCAGAATAGAGTGGAAATCCTGACCTCTTTGTTCCCAAGCTGGGCCGTAGGGCTAAGCAGTATTAAAGACATATTATTTGAAGGCCATGACCTTGTCCTTCTTCTCTTTCCAGTTTTGGGTTTATTGCTCTCCCATGGAACTCAGAACACTTGATTAACTCATAACTCAGTAGTTCTTGGCACATTAAGCAGCAAATTTGACTCTAATTAACAGCTTTTATTAACTTGGGTTCCCCCTTCCCTCCCCTCTTTTACTCTCGAGACATCTCATGCCGTTATAGGTTTTAAACTTTAAATTCACTTCTGATTGTTTTATTTTTGGTAGATGCATTGGGTGTACAGACCAATGTTGTGCAGCTCATGGGGGGAATTCTTGCAGCCCCTCGGGGTTAAGTCTGCTAACACAGTTGGTTTTGGACCGCTGTCCTATAGGTCATGTTTGTAGCTCTCCTAGATATACCCTAAAGGGGAACCCTTGTTTCCAGTTTGCATGTGTGAGTTGCTACTGAAGTGTTAATTTTATTGCGTGCGTGATAGAGGGAGTTTTTAGGCTTGTTCAAACACAGCAAGTTGGTTTATTTTTTGCTTTTCAAAGCATACTTACCTAAGAAACTACCGTGCTGTCTTCCTAAGGATGTTTTTGTAAGCTTTGGTAAATGGATTTAATCACTGGCATACTGCAAATATGTCTAATCCTGTTTGGKTTTTTTCGGAACTCTTGATCTGAGGGACAGCCTGTGACAGGGAGCTCTGGAGGTGAATTCAGAGTTTGAGAAAAGAGGKTTTTATATCCGTTTAAAATTGCCATCCAGTTCCACTGGGTATCATTTCCTTCTCATCTTGCGAGAAAGAGTAAATATCTTCATTATTCTGTGCCTTCTCCTCGGCTTTTTCCTAACTGCTAAACAGCTGTGTTTTTATATTTTCTGTAACTAAAGAAAGTGAAGCTCTCCCCAGATAACACACAAGGAAGCGAAGGCGTTTTAGTGCTCCAAAGAGGAAAAAGAGCCAAGGTCAGCGCGGTGCCCCCCGTCCCAGGAAGGCCACGTGCAGTCCCACCGCATCCCTGCTCACGTCTGCACGCCGATAGCTGGGGAGTGAGTTAGAGAGAACTGGTCCTCGGGGGGCTCCGCTGTAATCTTTTGCTATGTTGAATACTGATGGTGTGCTATAACTCCTTCTTTATTTTATTCTGTTAACTTCTAGATTTGCATTTGCAGCTCTCTATCCCTCGCTCTGTTGCTGAAGTGGTTTTGGGGAAGACTTACTGAAAGTCCCTTCCCTCAGAGGCTTTTAAAAATCCAAATAATTAAACCTAATCCCCTGGGATTCTCTTTTTTTTCCCTCCAACAAGATTTTTGGAGAATAGGTAGGAGAGAAATGATTTTCTTTATTATCCCCTCAGTGTCATTTTCAGCTGACGATCTGTCCTTTTCTCACTTGTTCTGTTTAGTTTTGTTTGACACAGAAATCAGGTTGTTGGGCCTCCTGTTCTCTCGATCACTCCTGGACCTTCTGGAGCCAGACTACAACATCGCTCCTTCCCACCCACCAGCATACACATCCAATTTTCAGCCTGATTTATTTTTTAACAACTTCAGTCCTTTCAGCTTCTCAAATATTATCCTGCCTTGGTGATTCATGATCCTCTGCGGATAAAAGATGTGGTAGGAAGAGTTTTCAGATGATTTTATGAAGTGGGTAAAATTGCCGAGTTACAGGGAGAACCATATGGTGAAATAACACCTAGGATGGCTTTAACAGCAAGAAGGTAGATCCGTGTCCCCATGTAAATCTGTGCCCCCATTATGGGGGGCCTGGTGAAATCCATCTCCTCTCGGGGAGGAAGGCTACAACTCCCTCCAGCGTGTCTGTTTTATTAGCTTTAAAAGAGGAACAAAACCAAGCTTCGTTTTCATCTTTCTATTCAYTGTGTTGGGAAGATTTGGCTTGAATAGACTCACAGTACAGATCTTTTTATTAGGGCTTTGTGGAGGAAAAAAATAGGCATGGTCCTTGCATGTTGGCCATGTGGAGCTCAAGCAGAGCAGTGATGGGTGGCTGTSTCTGCCACTTTCTTTCTGCAGACAAGAGGAAGAAAAATAACAATTCTGTCTCTTTTTGTGGTTGAACAGCTCCAAGTCYCTGCATTAAGGAGGAGGTGAGTTAAGGAGCAGGTTACCTAGAGGGTTCYCTCCAGGTCTGAGATATCAGGCAGGAGGAGAGTCATTAAAGACACTTTGGCAAGTGGGTACAGCAAGGAYGAGTCCAGTTCTTAAAAGGTTAAGACTTAAAAGGTTAATGCTGCAGTAGACTCCCTCTTTTGTGCTAAATTAGGTTAATATTTGAACAGCCTTGCATGGTCTTATTAATTTTTTGTTATTTCCAGTGTTCATCGTTCACCAGCGACATGTTTAAACTTCTGGGTAGATTTTGCCCTTGGAGTGTCTTTGGTGCAGGAGCCGTCAGCGCCCCTAAACCATCGGCGTGGCCTCCGGGTGCGTTGCTGGGTGCTCGAGTGAAGGCAGGGCCGAGGGCTTGACCACGGAGCTGCCGTGGGCGGACCAGAAGAGCTAACCCGCCGTTAACTCTCATCCTCAGCTCCTTYTCTAAGCTGCTTGTGGTGGGATTATCTCCTCTGTTGAGAGTTTGGGGGGTTCTGCTTTGGTCACGCTGCTGTCTGGGTTTCTAGACTTGCTCRATTTGTTGCCTCCTCTGTTTTTTCCCATTTCTTCGGGCCTTTTTTTGCTTTTCCCTTCTCTCTTCTGGAGGCTGCAGCTCCAWACAAGTTAGAAGCAGCTGTATTACTCTTCCAGCTGAGGAGTATTTTAAATGAAATTGCACTTAACAGTGGTGCTGCCAGTCCTGATTTTGATTGTTGCRTCCATAAAGATTTTGTTATTTTTATGGGGTTATCATAAGACTTAGATTTAAAGTAAGCCTTTAAAGTAAGGCAGCAGTGGATGCTTCGCTCCACTGTTGTGCTTGGACTGGAAGACGTGTCTAGGAAGTGATAGTCTGCAGGACTGCTCTGTTTTATTTGATTAAGGTGCTTTGTTGGCTTCCAACAGTACAGGTAACATGTAAGAGCTTGCAGTATGTTTTTTATTAACAGTTTTAAATAGAAGTCATAAGATACTATTGTACAGCCTTAATTAACTCTCCTCCTTACTGAATTCCAGCACAGTGTGATGGCACCGTAGGAAGGAGAAGTATCTTTCTAGATTAAGAAAACAGGGTAACTAGATGGCAGCCCATGTATTGGGTTGCCTTCAGGGAGATCAAGCCCTGGGGAGCCTTGTCTCACTTCCYATATCTTTGCAGCTAAAACAAGTGCCATTCGGGTGTCTTTGTGATACCTGCCCTTGCTTCACAAGGGTGGTTTGTTGCTTACGGACATATCAGATTTTTGCATTGAGCAGATTTTTGCATCTTGTGCGTGTGGCAGCAATAAGAAACAATGCACAGAGCCGTAGCCTCTGCTCACACCTATAGTGAGTGTTTGGGTCCCAGGAGTGCTCRGCCTCTGGCCGGTGCCCATTGCAGTGGGTCTGGCACATCCCAGCGCCCGCTGGCTGCGGGGAGCACAAGTTTCTGCTCTCAGCCTCGGACACAGGCGCGTTGGCCCAGGAGGAGGTATAAAACAGGGTTTGTTTTCCAGAGGAGAGACAAGAAATGTTAACTTCCTTCTAGAATTAAGTTATGTTGAAGGGAAACAGAGTTATAACAGAATTATAATTTGAAGGTCTTGGAGAAAATAACGTAATCAGAAAATGGATTTAGAGGAGTGTTGACGTACACGGTTACCCAGAAGTGGGTTTGAGGCGAAATGAAGTTGCCTGGAAGCTTTACCCACATCATGTCAGGAATATATTGTGTCTGGCTTTATATTTAGGACAGAAGTTGTGGAAGCAGCTCAGCCTTCCCATCGCATTTGAAAAGCTGTTGATGGATTGACACTTACTGCCTAGGAATCCCGTGCTGCTTGTGGAGGACCAAGCTGGGGAGATCCCATCCCACTGGGAAAGGGTTTTCCCTTCTTAAAGCCCATCCAAGGTGTCTGCTGTGTATTGGTCCTGYTGGAGYGGGAATGGGTGGGAGTGTGATGGAGTAGCTGGAGCAGACTCTGAGCGTCTCAGTCCTTGCAGACCATGTGTTGAGCTGTGTGGATCTAACCCTGGCCGTGAGTAGTGCCAGCAAACCYGTGGATCTTTTACCGTGTGCTGGATTTGTCTCCCTTTCATCCTGTGCTTTTGTCTGACCATCACAAAACAATTTGGTTTCTTTAAGCTGGCTTTTGAGCCAGAGCAGGAACTTAATACGGCTCTCTGGAGTAATTTTTACCTCCATTCCAGCTGACTAGATTAGTCTGCAGATAATGCTAGGAGTGAATAAGAGCCTCAGCTCCGAGGGAGCTGGAACGTAATTACACCAGATGAAGGGCACTCTCCGCAGCTCCTCCAAGAGTGCTGAGATTAGACTGTAATCATTGTTTGTAAGCAGACAGGAATGAGGGGTAATCAGCCGGGCAGCCCTGACATGTTATTCCAGGAATTAATATTAGCTTCCTGAAGTAGCTCATCAATTCGTACTGATATGAARCTGCAGAAATCAACAGGTCCCGTCTCCCAACGCCGGAGCCGACGGAGCGACGGGAGCACGAGCTGGGGCCTCGCGGAGCGGCTGCGCGGAGGAGGCTCCGTCTTTGAGAAGCATCTTGGCTCTCTTGGCTTGGTGGGGACATGAGCTGGTGCAGGCCCTGCTTGCCCATGGACAGGTTGGTTAATGCAGCACTGGGAAGAAGCTCTGGAACTCGCAGCGGGTTTTGGCAGGTTTGTGTCCATGGTGTAAGAGCCAGGCCAGTGCAGTGGGGAGCCAAAGGAGCTGCTGCTTTCTTTAGCCTGCAGAACTCAAGGAGGTGGAAGAGCCCGTGCTGGAAAGATAAGGGGAAGCTTCCTTTTGGTTTGAAGAAATTCTTTGCAAGTGTGCTCGGTCCTGCTTGAATCTCATCTCTAATTATAAAGCCCGCTGGTCCCAGCGAGCACAGTGAGAACATCGAGTACAGACACAAAGCTCGCACTAGGCAGCGAGAGCCCTGACATTCCTCTGATGTGAAGCGAGAAGAGAAGGAGGAATAAAAAGAGCTTGCAAATCCGGGCAGAAGCTCACTCTCATTAGGAGAGTGAGTAAGGGGACTCATAAAAGCCCCGGTCGCTGTAAAAACCTAAAGAAAGAATTAGGGACGCCAGAACAGACCCCTGGTGTGGATGCTGGATAACAAAATGGCCAAAAATATGCCCGTAAAATACCCCCTTCCATGAGGGTCAATTGGGTTTCAAAACCAGATRTATTGATTTTGCCTGAGCTTGGTATTGCAAACCAGGCGGCTGGAGGACCATTACAGCGTGAGTTAACCCGCCCTGCTCCCAGCTTTCAGGTACCGAGGCCTTTGCTTCCATCAGTTCTGGAGTAAATAAGCAACCAACCTATTGATTGCATCTCTTGTAGCTTTTTACATACATTAGTTATGTGCTCGTGCTATATAATGACGCTGCAGCTCTGACGACTCACTGGATATGACACAGCTTTATGGGTAGCATTGCAAATACTTTAGCAGCCAAAGGGTAGCTGCTTTTATTAGCCACATTAGTCCTGGCCTTCGCATGAAGAATAAGTAGGGGTTGGTGCTTTCCTTGAAGAGCTTACCCAGTCCAGAAGCAAAACCTCATGGCTTTGAGGAAGGGACAGCGAATGGAGTAGGTGGTGCTTGGCACGGTGTCATGAGTTTACACTTGTGCTCCTTGGTTCCTTTGGTTTGTTAGTTGGCAGGAGAGGTGGGTTGAAGGCCCTGCRGGGACCTGGCAGCCAGCGAGAGGGACAGAAGCTGCTCCTCACCTGCCAGCGCTGATCGACTGCCAGAGCCCTGTGGCAGCCASGGCAGGAGGGTGTCTGGAAGGGTTAGAGGGAGGGATGTGTTGATGTCTGCACGGGCTGCTCCCTAAAGCCTCTTCCTGGTGGGAGGTAGCATGGGGAAGAGTCTGCAGCAGTACCGGGGTGAGGGCATCTCCTGGGCTTCGGCATGKGGCAGCCGTCCTCGCGGAGCCGGGTGTCCCTGCGGCCCCTCTGGGACACACGGGCTATTGCAGGAGTCTTGACGCTCCTGAGAAATGAGGGTGTTTGTGTAAACCCAAAAGGGTGGGTGAAGAGACAGAGGAATGGCTGGAAAAGGGGGTTGAAGTTGGCAGATAAAATGAGCTGCGCTGATGTTGTGCAACCATGAATTCAGATAAACCAGGTACAGTTATAGTCAAGATCAGAGAAGAGGTACCAGCTGAACTCATTTATTTTGCTGCTTTTCTTATTTAGATATGTTTTTATATATAATGGATCTTTGTGCAGCCAAGYTTGGGAATGGCAATTGTGTTGTTTGCTTTAGAGGAGCAGCTCGTAGGGCAAAGAGTGGGGTTTGCTGATGACTATCGGGTTTGAGAAACAAATTGTTTTTCTTGCCCCTATTGCTGCTCTGCTGAGATGCTGGGACGTGTATCTAGTTTTAGAGCTCTCGCTGTGTGACTGCCACGTTTCTGAAAGAAAGGGCGGCAGGGAGGATAAAACCCTGGGATGAAGGGAGATTGTATCCGTGGGTGATATTCCTTCTCATCCCTCCATGCATTTGGCTGATGCTCAGCACCATCCTGGTTGGCACAGAGAAGCCRTGCCCCGAGTACCTGGAGCCTGGTGTCAGTGTCTCTCCTGATGGATTATTAATACTTCCCAAAGCCCAAGTAGCCTGTCTAATAAAAGCAGGGAGTGTTYGGCTGCCTAGATGCAGGGCTGGAAGATTTATGGCTACAAGCAGCAAAAAGAGCAACTGGGGAAGTCGAGGTGTTACTCAAGGAAATGTTAATATCGCAGGTCCTAGCCTTGCAGCTCATCTTCACCAAGGACTTGCTCAAATTAGAAGGTCCGGTGGGAAGAGAGAGATGCTACGTGCGCCGGTTGTAGCGAAGGCTGTGCCAGCACAGCCCAGAACACAGGTTTGTGCCTTCAAATAATTCTAAAATGCTGGTAAAATCCACAGAAATAGATGTGGGTTTGTGATCCCTCCATGGATTTACCTGGGGGCAAATGCCTCACTTCGGAGGGAGCAGACAGCTGCAGCCCCCTTCTAACCTACATARGACGAGGGACAGCGTTCTTGCCGAATGCGAGTGGTGAATTCTGCAAAAATGGCAATATGTTTTGAGATAATTTTATTTGCCATCTGGTTTGGAGCTGTCGGTTATAGTTGTGTCATGTTTTTTGTGCGACTGCGAAGTTTCTTTATTTTGAAACAAACACAAAGATTCTCGTCTGATACCTTGACTCCAGGATATGGAAATTTAAGAGCAGCTCTCAATCAAGTCTCGCAAAACTTGGCAGAAAATGAATAATGCTGGGACAGTTTGCATCTATTTTAGTTACATGTAAAATGAGACTTAAATTAAACAGACTTAATGAATGCATAAGAAATCTCCATGCATTCACAATGAACTTTTGCAGCTAGGCGCTTGGAAATTAGAAAGTGTTAAGTTAAAGCAGATATTTTCCCTCTGCAGTTGTACCCTAGAGACATTAGCTTACTTTTTTTTATACCCCAATAGAAACATGTAGCCTAAATAATCTGTTTGTGTGATTAAAGGGTTTTTAATATTTATTTTCTCTGATTTTTAAATATTTAATATACTTGTCCCAGTCTGTAGTTTTATAGGGGGGTAAAATAGAAAATTAAAAACAGCAAAAAGAACCTGGCGTGTTCAGACCCCAGCCATGGTTGGGCTGTAGATTGGCCCAATGAACAAAACTTGTATTTTTGCTTCAGCTTGTGAGTGGGCTGAGGCTTGTGCAGTCATCAGGGCTGAAGCAGCTTGTTAGGAGGTTTATGACCCAGTTAAAGCTGGGTCCAAAGTGGTGCCCTTGCTTTACGATAAGGCACGGTGTGGCTTGTGCTTCCAAGCAGGAGGCTGAACTTCCCTGGCACGGAAGGGAGATGTTGGGAGTCCCAAGTGAGAAAGGAGTTGTTCTTCCATGAAGATGGCAGGGCATCTGTGTGCAGACTGAAGGCCGAGGGGAAAATGTTGTCATTTTTCACTGCACTGAATTTTCTAGTTCCTCTGGAGAGGAACTTCATTTAACACACAATTTGATGGGGACATTTTCCCYGGAGAGCTGGTGGCCCTTGTCCTGGGCTGGCAAAGGAGCAGAAGTGCCTCCCAGCTCCCCCAGCMATGGCAAGCAGGGAGTTAGGAGGGAATGGATGGCCGTGGAGGCTTCATGCCCTTGTGCACCACAGCTACGGCCCGTGGTGCTGCCAAGCAGGGCGAGACACACGGTCACCTTGAGCGGGGTGTCCATCCATCACCGCACATCTCCCTGCCTTGGACAGTGAGCACAAGCTGGGATGCGGATCTATCCACAGGGCTCCAGCCTGCACGTGGGATGCCCTGGGTTCCTCATCCACCTTCCCGGGCTCCGCAGCCTCCTCCCATCCTGTGCTAATCACTCTGCAAAGCTTCCAAGCAGCACCAGCCCYGCGTGCTGCTAACGAGCTTAGCCGAGGGGTCCTGCGCCAGCCTTGCCCCGAGCTGATCCGCTTATCCCGGCTCCAGAGCTCGTGGACCTGGGGCACGGCGACCCCGTGAGCCGCTCGTGCACAGGCTGACCGTGGCCGGTGCTCCAGGGCAGTTTCCTCCTGCATTCATGTCCCTTGGCTTCCCTACATCGCTTGTTGTTGAGCAGCGTGTTCTTCCCTCCTCGGCCGTGCGGCTTGTTGGAGATGGTTGACGTGCTGGAGCTGAGGTTTCAAACAGGGGCTGCTTCCCCATTCCCCAACCTGATTCTTTTCCATTAAAAAGGTACTTCTAGCAGGTGAGGAGTGGCTGACAGAGAAATGCTGATGGTGTGGCTCAAAGATGCTGACTCGGCGCTTGGCAAGCAACCCCTCAATAAGCAGGGTTTTTTTCCCTCTTTTCCTATATCCTGGAGCTCTTAAAATGTCAGGAGATGGCAGCAGGTAACAAGTCGGCTTCAAACTTGTCATCGAGTTACAGGGTACCTCCAGCTTAGCAGTGTCCCAGCCTTTAAAGCCAGCTCCGATGACCAGATTCCATGTTACCTGCAGGGTTTGGGAGCTAATCAATGCCCACGTTCAGGCATTTCCCGCAGTGCTGTGTCCCTGGGCGCCTGGTGCCTGGTCCTGGCCTTGCTCCTGGCCTGGCCCCTGGTCAAAGCAGTGCAGGGGCCGAGCACAAAGCGTTCGCTGGCACCGCAGCAGGTGCTCCTCAACTTAGGAAAACATAATGAGATGTTTATCGGGAGCCGCATTAGGAATAATGTGGTTAAAAGTAGGTTTGTTTTGACTCCATCCCTTCTTTGAGAGCAGCATGGAAATGGCAGAAATGCCATTTGCGAAATGGGATGTTGTTATCTCTTCTAATTTGCATTAAATGCTGTGCTTCTGCTCTCCTACGGCAGCAGTTACACAGGTTAATTAACACATATGTTGCATTAAAATTAAAATCCTTAGATTTTATTTTTTCAGTTGAGTTCTCTGCTGTTCTTCTCCTCCAGAACAAACAGAAATGCCCTTTTTACCTCTACTATAATGGTTGTGTTTTGTGGACCTCTTTTATGAGCCTCTGTGTTTTCTTCTCCTCCTACAGCTTTCTCAGAATTTCTAAGATGTATTTTTGAGGAAGCCTCTTTCTCTCTCCTCTCTAGTGCTTTTCAGTACTCCACCAGGCCTATCTGAAGTGGTCAGGACTTCAGCTGACTTTAAGGCACCAATTAAAAAAGCTGCGTTATTGTATTTTTTCAGTGTGTTCCCTCTTTTCTGCTCAGTTCTGCCCACCCTCCTCTGCTTTGTGGCTCTCCATTCCTTACCAGCTGAAAGGTCCTCCCGAGCCCATCATCCGCTGTCATTCTTAACTCCTTTCTAACTGATTCCAACTATTTAAAACTCCATCAGCATGTTCAGATAATGTGAAATAACGTGCCATTTTATTATGTTTTATAGGATAAATTTTACCTGCTAATGCACTAACCATTGAGCTAATTAGCGAGGTGATGCTCAGTTCCACTTCATTCTCTCCTGTCTCGAGCAGCCCGAGTGACTCAGCATGGGTAACCACTTTTGCTGCAAGACCTGCAGTGCAGGCAATCAGAGACCTGTGGGGCAGGGCTTTTCCCTTGCCTTGTTACACTACCACGGAGGATTTGCACACGTATTTAATAATTTTCCTTGCGTATGGCTCGCCGGTCCAAATGGTCAAGCTTCTTTTCAAACCTTCATTTGAAAAAGAAGCTTGGCCAAAAAAACACTGTGGGTAGGAATTCCACATGGGTAGGAAGTAGTCTTTCACRATGTCCAATACAATTTAAAAAAAAAACACTTTGGGAAACTTTCTAGTCAATTTAGATGGCGTTGACMTAAGGTCTTGGTTAGAGAAGGTGTTTGAGGTGAGGAGAGTCAGGGTTGTGTTGTCCTCTACTAGCTTGGAGTTTAGGATGCTGGTCTMGACTGTGGGAAGCCTGGTTCAATTTCGTACTCTGCTTTTCAAGATCTCACCCCACTTTTCCTTCCTCATAGGAATGTGTCAGGACTGGGAAGCAGCCAGCATCCCAGCTGRGAGACGTCCCTTCCTCCCATGCACACTGTGGTCCAGATAACCAAATTTTCTATGGAGTGAAGCCTGGCATCCCAAACATCCAGAGAAGGGTCTTGACCACCCTCTCGGAGGAGGGGTGGAGGTTGTCTTCCCTCGGTCCTTTGAGTAGCAAGTGTTGAAGTCTGCATGAAAACCTGCCTGAGAACAACAAAATCGGGCAGCTCTTTGGGTGGCTTCATACATAAGCAAGTTGGTCTTTCCGCCATTGCCARGAGGCCACCACTCACCTCCACGGTGAGGGGTCCCACGGGACCAAGCAGGTAGGTCAGCTGGCAGCCACATCAACACGTTGCTCCCATTCCTCAGCCTGGGCTCGTATCTGAGGAAGGTGCTGCACGTTGGCGAGTGCTTTTTGCTGGACATTCCCCACGCTGTGCTGTAGAGATGGATTTCAAGCCGTGAGACAAACCATCCTCTCTCTGGTAGAACATTCGTAGCGACCAGCAGCCTTCAGCATGGCKTTGCCATTGGCGTGAGTCTAGAGCACTGAAGCCAGCATATTTTAATAAATAGCTGGTTGGATGCAGTGCTGGAATACGTCTGCACTTAGAATACGTCCATCAGTTGCTTGGGTTGGTTCAGTTGCTTGGTTGAGTTGCTTGGAGTATCTGGCTGTGCCTTCCTGTTGGTGTCGGGTGTTCGTAGCCAACAGGGCCTAGCAGGTTCTTGCAGAAGGGAGCAGAGATGAACGCTTTGCATGGTGAGTCCCTACTTCTYTCTTCACTTCCACATGGGGCTGTTGGTGCCACATTCGAGCCCTGTTCCATTGAAGGGCACGAGGCCTCCCATGTTCCCCTTCCTTCACCCACACAAGTGGCAGCGAGAGGCAGGGCTGGGGCTGGTGGTGTAATTAAGATCAGCTGCGCCGCTTCCCCGGCTCCCCTCCGCTCCTGTGAGGAACAATAGTGCTAAATGATGACTGTAATTCATTACAAATGCACCCTAATTAAATTACCCATCGGTGGCTGCGAGATTAATGATACCCGCCCGGGTTGGAATGTGATTAACGTTGGGCTTGCTGCATTTTTCGGTTGTGAGGGGCACGTTTGCAGGGCAGAGCATGAGACGGGATGAGGCCCCGCGCTCCCACCCTGCTTGCSGAGGGCTCTCACCTCCCTGCTCCGGCTCTGCCTGTTTCTGCATGCGGAACAGCACCCGATCGTTCCTGAAAGCACCTATAAAAATAGTAGCGAGCAGCAGCGGGTGACGCAGCTTCGAATGCAACAAAGCRTGAGCTCCTCTCCCTGTCCTTCAGGAAGTTTTACACTACAAATGGTTTTCAACAGCAAATATTTACCGGAGCAGGAACACGCCAGGCCGTACCCTTGCCTGCAGGCGCAGAGAAGTGCAAAGTTTGTTGGGGGGGGGTTATGATGAGAAAGGAAAACAAGGGCCGCATCCAGCAGCATGGATGTGTGGGCAATGCCACAACATAAGGACTGGCTCCCCGAACGCCCGCTGGCAGATTGGCTCTGCTTGGCATTGTCTCTCCTGTCATTATCTGGCAAATAAGCACGAGAGGGGGTTTTTTTTGTGTTGGTTTCTTTTTTTTCCAAAGCAATTTCATTTTCCAATATCGCACGTCCCGTCCTCAAATGCCTTCGCTGATTGGATTGCTGAGGCCGGTCCAGAAACGGACACTGTTTACCAACGGGGGCTGTACTCTTAATATATCTTCCCAAACGCGTTTCAAGCAGCAGATCTTGGAAGCGGCGAGTGCAAATAAATTGAGTGGTGTGGTTGATGTGCCYTTTGTGGCAGCGGAGGGGACCTCATTAAAACACTGCACACAAAAGCTTAGGGCTGCAACAGCAGAAAGAAATGGAGTTCCTGGAAAAGAGAACAAACCGAAGCTCGAGTGCGATGGTGTCAGAAGGGAGACAGCAGTTTGAGGCGTTATATCCACAGATGGTTTTTTCCCTTTGCTGGTTGCCCAGTCCGAATGGGGCCTGGGAATTGCAGGGGGATGTGGGGAGAGGGGCYGGTGCCGCAGGTGCTTTGCGGGAGGGCAGCTTCCCTCTGCAGCACCGAGCGTCTCGAGCAGCGCYGTGGCAGGCAGATGGCACTTATTAGCTGTGCAAACTTAATTATTTCACATCAAAGTTACTGGAAGACATTTCTCAGGGGAGTGGTTGGTTTACGAGGAGGTTCAAACCCTGCTCGGAGGAAGGGGGCTGTTAATACGTAGCCATCTCCGAGTTTGGATGACCTTGGTCCCGTTGGTAAAATGATGCATTTTCCAGGGTGTGCATGTTCTCTTCAGCAATGCTGATGCTCATAACGTTGAAATGATTTCCCCAGGGGCGGGTAGAGACAAAGAGCCTCAAAGACTTTTCCTCCATGAAATCGTCTGCCAGCGTTGTCTCTTACTCTGCAGGCRCTTCAGCGTGTGCGACATGGACAGGCACTAAGCACTTGTAACGGTGGCGTTGGTGGATCCGGGAGCCTATAGAATAGGGATTGCTGTTCCCCGGGATTGCAGGGATCCGTGCAGGGTGATGGTGGCTGTCAGYGCGGCGGGTGCCTCGTGCACAGACGCTGCCTGTGCAAAGGATGCTCAGCCGAGCTAGCAACCAACCGGCTCAGCCATCAGAGGGGCACCCACGAACTTAAATAACATCATCAGGTTCCAGTGGCTAATAGCAGTTTGGGGCCTAGATCTTTCTCTCCAGAGGTTGTTTTTCCCTTGTTTGTTTTCTTTTTTTCTTTTTTTTTTGACCTGGCTGCACATTGCTCTGYCTTGTTCTTACCTTGCAAAGCTAAACGTGTGTTTATTTGGGACACAAACCCTTTGTTGTTTTGTTCTTTTGCTTTCTCAGCCTGCTTCTGCAGAAAAGCTAGGGAGGATTCAGGGGAAGAACTGAATCACGTGAGCAGTTGCTGAGATTTTCTTGTACGACTGAGCCCATGAAAGGGGAAATTTCCTTTAACGATTGCAGAGTAAAATAGCTTGTCTGGTTCTGCCACAGTGCCCACGGTGGTGGTGTTAGGAGGGAGTCTCCTTTAGCTSGAGGATGGGGGATAGAATTGGGTGGATTCACTTGTGCTGCACGTCACTGGTTTGGACGCAGCTTGTAGAGATGGAGATGAGCAGCCATAACTTGCTGCCCTCCTGGTCAGTGACCCGTGTGAAATGAGTTTGGGTTTAGTCCAGTTCTCTGCGGATAAGCTGTTTGCAGAAAGCAATCAACTCCTCTGGCGTGGATAAGCGCCCTAACTAGCCACATCAGCACAGGGTGGGAATGCAGATCCATCGTGGAGACCGAACTGCAGTGACCCAAGGGCTGCGTCAGGGCTCTTGCTGTAGTCTCCCGCACTGGAGCATCTTGTACCTGCTGCGTGGGCCTTGATGCACACGTTGACCTGGAGGGGACAAATGCTGGAGGGTTTTGAGCCCATGGTGATGAGCCAGCATCACTGTGGGTCGTGTCCCCTCACCTCCCCACAGATAGCTCCTTTCCAGGCTCCTTTGGAATAAATAATAGTCTCTGTGATTGAGATGAAGAATATCCAGACTGCACAGTAATCTGAGGCAAGAACAAGATGTGGTGTTGCCTTCCGTAGAGGGGATCTCCCTAGGACAGAGCTGGAGCAATTGCCTTCAGAGCCGTCYCGGAGAAGCCAAGGAGCGTGGGAGCGTTCAGAGCATGCTCCCTTCCCACCGAATCCGTGTGTGGTCCTGCAAGCTCACGGATAGTTTCCTCATAACGTCGCCTGCGAGCCGAGCGGTCGGCAGATGGGCACCAAGTTCAGCCCGATTAGTCCTATTCAGTGAGAAGGACTAAGGCAAAGTTGCTTCTTGTCTCATCCCATATGGTGGCTCCTGCTGTCRCTGCTCTTCTGGGAAAAGCTTTGAGCAGCCTCCTGGTCTGCAGTCCGGCCCATGTTCTCTCCTCCCCGAATGAAAGAGAGCCCTGGAAACAGAACTGTTTGTGCCAAGCATGTGTCACACACGAGGAGTGACATTTGACATCCGGTGCTACCGATACGGTGAGCTGGCACTGCCTTGTCCCCAGTGGATGCTGCCTTGTCTGACTAGTTCCCTGTCAGAGGGAACTAGTTGAATGTCCTCTGCATGGCCAGGGGACAGGCCCTGTCCCAGGTCTGTGGGCAGAAAGGCAAAATTAATTAATGGAAACGAATTCTGAACAGATGCCTGCATGGTCATTCAGTCGCCGAGGAGAGAAGAGAGGAACTAAGCTGAGGTAATTTAGGAACCTCCAGCTTGTTCTTCGTGCTTTGGGTGGGAAGCTGTCACTTGGGATTAATCCTRTTTTTGTGCTGTAGATTCTTAGAGGTTTCTCAACCACAGCAACACGGTGAGGAAGAGGATTGGCAAAATCAGCTAGCGTAGGTCGCAGTGACACGGGTGACGTCAAAGAGGGCTGGTCAGTGAACCTCCATAGGGGTATGGAAGGGATGCAAGATGGGAGGGCTCCAGCATCAGGAATTTTTTGATGACTGACCGTGCTCCATGCACTGTGGGTAGTGCACTGAGTGCTCCTGGAGACAGTCACTGGAACACCTCCTATTTGAAGAGCATCATAAGCAAGTTTGTAACGTGGCTCGACACGATGCTGAGTGCAGCCTCGCAACCTGTGCCCTTGCTGGGTCGTTCCCTCCAGGTCCCCCTGTTGACTGTTTTCGTGTGTTCCTTTCCTCTTCTCACYCTTCTCTTCATCTGTTTATACCTCTTTCCCCTGATCCTCGTGTCCTCTTATGCTGATCTGGAACATCAATATCAAATATTCCAATTAATCACCTGCAGAGGCACAATTTGTGTCTCTTATTAGCTATAAAGTCTAAAAAACCATACCATAATATTGGCACAAAGCTTGTAAGGTGGAACATGCCTGAGTCTGTGGAGTAGGAACAGGCTCTCCTGAAACTGGTTTGTGGCTCTTCACTGCTGTTCTCATGCTTTCTTCATGATCCCTTACATGAGATCTGAAGAGATCCTCTTTTTTTCCCCTTCTTTATGATTCTAGGCTCGTTAGCCCTGGCAGTTATTTATTTGTCCTCGGTTGTAGGTTGAGGCAGCTCTATAGGGAGTGTGGGAAGCACGTCTTTTCTAATTAGACCACAGTCTGTTGTCTGTCTACCTCATGGGCAGGACACAGCATGCTGGTTTGCAGAGTTTATAACAGCAGAAAACCGTGCATGCAGGAGGTCACACTGCAATGGGGGTTTTACAGCAACAACCCGCAACACTGATGTTCCTGAAGCAAAGCTGGGAACAAAATCCATGGCCTTTGTTGTCCTCCTGCTCCCCRCAATACAGTAACCGTTGCAGTCGTGCGGGGGCAGGACGCAGTCCTGTAGGTGCTAAGTGCAACTGGCCGTGCTCAGGCGGGCTGGGTTTGCAGGAGCTTCCTCCAACTTATGCTCRGGATCCCCTAGGAAGGAGCCTTTCCAGCATGCGTGTAGCATCCCGGCCCTGGCAGGACTTGTTCCGAGATGTAATGCAGCAACTAATGAGGCAGGAACATTGCTTTCATGCAAGCTCACACCTTTTCTTTTCCCTGCATGACCTCCCTGAGGAATATGTGTTATTTCACAATTATGAGACCTGTAGCTTTGTGTAGCCTCGTCKCTTGAACTACTAGGTAGCTGAAGGTACCGTGTGCCTTGCTGTTTGAGCTCAACAGATGAATCTTGCATGTTCCTTGAGAGCAAGAGGCAGGAAGGGCCGGTTGTGGCCACGCAGCTCCTGCTCCTCCCCTGGCAGTTCCCGCAGGGAAGGGGGCAGGAGAGCTGCTTGGCAGACACGTGTCACGGGCTCCCTCCTCGCAGGTGGCCGAGGGCAGAGCGCTCTGCTCGGCCGTGCCAGCTTCCCTTGCCCCTGGTTTGAAGGGGACTGTAACAAGTCGTGTTCATTACCGCACCTTGCAATTCAAGATGACTCTTTAAATAGCAGCTTCCCTCCTTCTTCAGTCCCTGGCTCGATGCCCAGAAAAAATAGTGGGTTGAAAATATGAAACAATACTTTTTTTTTTTTCCCCTCTAATGGTATTTCCAAAGTGAATGTCTGTTTAGAAACATTAATCATTGTAACTACTGGGTAAAAATCTCCTGCCTGTCTTTACTCTTACCTGAGCAGTATGGAGGCAACAGTGAGCTGCTACTTCCCATGGATAATTAAGAAGGGCTGAGCTTCAAATAGTTCAGTTTCTTTTTCTCCATTTATTTTTCTATCACTTTGAATTAGAGGTGGTCTCGGCCCTCTGCAGGGTTAGCCCTGCCATGAAGAACCTAAAGTCCAGGAGGGCGTGTTGGAAGCTTTTCCTTCTGTGAAGCATCCTTCTCCAAGCCAAACATGGGCAAAACATGCACCAAAATTCCTGCCTGTGGTTTTTCATGTCTTGTGGAACTTTTATCTTCAGCAGATATTCATGTAATTGYATTGTACCTACTGAAAGTCCCTCACCCCAATGTATTCAACAGAATTCATTTGGGTCTTGTATCTCCATTCCAGCCTGTCCCGGTGTCATTAAGCGGTGTTAAGTGGGGCTATGTGATTAATARCATAAATGATACTTCAAAGTGTTTTCTAGACAATAACTAGCTAATCCAGTTTGGTGCTTATGAGGGGAAAGAGATCCCACTGTATTATTTGTATCACTTAAACTTTCCAAATCCCTCTAGAATCTCTRAGAAGAAAAACCAATCCCATATGCACCATGGTTATGTTATAAAAAGCTACAAAGGTGCCAGCCAGCGTCCCCCTGTGTCCTGGGCACCTACTGGCATTTGCTGTTATCCCGGCTGCCTCCTGAGTGCCAGATGTGCTAGTTCATGGTGATGAATTCATGGTGATGAAGGCATCGTGTCCACGCTGGGTGGAGGCGTCTTGGGTACCGAGAAGCTGCTGGGCCCTTTGCACCATGAGGCCTCCTGAGCAGGTGGTGGAAGGCCAGGGAGCACCGTGGATTACCTGCAGCGCTCGGGAACATCTGGTCCTGATTTCAAAAGGAGGATTGCATGGATCGTTGAGCTAACAGAAGAGGTTTTGACTGGTGCAATAGCTTGCTCCGGGATGGGCTGTCACAGAAACGAAGTACACCGGGGTGAAATTCTCGTCCACGTGCTGCACTTGTGTTGCTTCTGGTGCAGTGGGGGATAAACTGTCTTTCMTCTTCCCAGCTTCTTACTCGTGCTGCTCGCCAGAGAAGAGACGATGCGTCTGATTAGTGTGTCATCTTCACTAAGCTTTGACTGCTCCTTATGTTGATTTTTGCAGCATCTGCTTCCATATCTGTTCCCTCGAAGCCCCGTAATATCTTCTAGAGAAGGTTGCTGAGGGGCAGGAGYGGGTGAAGGAGCAGATCTTTGGCCCTTTCACTTACATTTGCTTAAGTTGTGTCCCATGCCTTGTTCTTCAGGTCTGCTGCCTGCTGTTTTATGGCTGGGTCGAWCAGAGGTGACTGTGTGGGTGATAGTTCCCTCGTGGCACCACAATTCCTGGTGGGTCTATAACCTCCCATAGTCTAATAGCACAGGAATGGCTTCCTCGGGTTTTTCTTTGTTTTTTGTTCTAAAGAAAGGAATTAAATATRCAAGGTTTGGGTCCTTTGCAAACCCTGCTGTCCCTCACCCCATCACCCTACCTGGTCAGGTTTAGCTGTCCGTAAGCTTTGGATGAAGCCACAGTGGTTAGAGGAAACCACCAAGACCACGTCCAAAGTCAGAGAGGTTGGAAAGGAAACCCAACAAACAGCAAAAAAAAAATGGTTTTAAGAGAAGCAGAGGGAAGGGCAGAATGAGCACGTAGAGCAGGAAGGGAACAAAAAGCCAGTGGCAAGAACTGGGCAAAACCGTCAGGATGAATCAAGAGGCAGACGGCAGCTCCTGCGAGCACGTCTGGCTCGTCCCTCCCTCCCGCGCGGCTTAGCCACGGCCCGCAGCCYGCACAGAAACTTTCCTTTTGCTTTGAAACCGTTCAGTGCCTGCGAGAGCAYCGGCGAGGCTCGCCGGCGAATCCCACTGCGATGGCTGCGCTGTCATCGCGCCCGTTCCGCTGCCACGGTCCGCGCGAGGAGGAGGAGGAAGAGGAGGAGGAGCAGGAGGCGTCTTTGGGGAGCGGGTCCAGGCGGGCGCCGTTGCTATGGCAAAGCCTCTGCTGATGCCGAGCTCTGCCTGTAATTGCTATTCAGCAGCTGTTTCCAGCGGTCGTCTGCAGGAACCTGCACAAGTTCTGGGTGGGAAAAATCCCTCAGCGTGGCCTGGCACCGAGCTGTGACAGGAGGGATGCATTAGCTTCCCAAGCAGCCAGCAATTAGGGTGGCTGGAGAGTACTTTGCTGAAAGTTGAGACTTTTGGGGCTGGGAAAGGAAGGTGGAGGGGAAAGTGGCAACTTTAAAATCAATATTGCAAATGCAATGCAAAAGAGTGTAATTAGCATGTTTTGCAGGGCCTATTAATTCCTCTGAAATGCTGTTTATTAGGCAGAAGAACTTGGGAGCCCATCAGTGGATTAAACAGGTTCTGTAATGAAATGTAAATGGTGTAATTGGGCTTGTTCTGAAAGTATTTATTCTTCACCTGTGACCTGCTTGATTGCGGTTTGACAACACGAAGGAGTGTGCATCTCTTCGTTAATGACAGCTAATTCCCTGGAGCTAATGGAGTGGGACGCCCAGGCGCATGGTGCTGGGAACRGCAGGTCGTGCCTGGAGCTCTGCAGTGATTGGCACCAATCCGAGGACAATGTAACTTTAATTACAGTAATTCCACATCTAAAGCAAGCATTTAGCTGCGGAGAGAGGCTCTTAATTTTCCAAATAGATGCCATAAAGGGCTGACCTTTTATTAGACAAATATTGGGATGGGTGGGAAGGCTGTCCTCCAAGATCCAGGTAACGTTATTGGCTCCCATTAGCTCGGTGAGGATCACGGAGGCGGATCTTGCTGCCAAGTTACCCATATGGATTTCTTTCAGAGTGCAAGGTGGTGAAGCCAGGAGGGAAATGTTGTACGTTGTTTAGATGCAGCCTTTGCATCGAGGCCTGAAGTTCGTCTGCTGCTCCCTTGCCTTCTGTGTGTGCTTTTGTCTGTGCAAATCGCAGGGATTTTTTCTTCTTACGTTATTCTTCTGCTGGCCCTTCCCGTCAATGAGCTGTGTAGCAGAGCGGTCCGAGCGAAGCACRGTCCCAGATGCCTACGCTGATGGTCCCCAGCTTGTCACAGGCGCCAGGCCGCGCTGCACCGGGTGACAGCGGAGGGGGACTGTACTCCCGGTGAAGCACAACGTGACTCATAGGCGTGCGGCCCCCCGARCACATCCATGAGGATCCTCGAGCAGGGCATGCAGAAAGGATGCTGGAGAGAACTGCGGATGAGGGGGTTTGGGTGCTGTGGAGAGGCAGCCRGTGCCAGGCAGTTGTCTGAAACTAATCCAGCACAGAGATGAGAATAGCAAGGAGAGGAGGAGAGCAGCAAACGGGAGGCTTTCCATGCACGTTGCCTAATCCCAGCAGAAATGACACCTTCCCTGGGTGAGCTCGTGCTCCCCTTCATGTCCAGCAGCCGCTTTTCATGCGGGATCGGTGTCTCCTGGAGGCTTCGTTAACAGCACAGTCCTGTTAACCAGGGTCCCTCCTGTGTCGCTCGGGTCTTTGGAAAGCAGCCAATGCCCTAAAGCAGGAAAGTTGCTCCTCTCATGGGAGGAGGATGTCCAGGAGGTGAAGGAGAGGAGAAGGGACCTTGCTATCACTGCAAAGGGCAGATATCCTTGCTAAAAAAAGCAGTAATTCTTCCAACAGCTGTTAGAAAAATCCCAAACCCTCRTGTTTACCTGCCCTTTTCTGCCAGCCTTTGCTAATGGGGCTGTCTGCACTGTCACTGTTTTCTCCTGCTCCTGACCCCTCGAGTCCTGTGGCCTGTCCCAGCCCTTCCTGCTCTCAGCCAGCACTCMCCAAGCCTTCAGTGCACAGAATATTATCTAAAGCAGTTTTGAACAGGCAGCAGTAGAGCACAGGTGAACCAGGGCTGCTTGCTTGTGGCCTGTAATGCTGTCAATAAACCCCAAATAGAAACAACGCCTCTCTCCTTTATAGAAGCCCAGTTTTTGGAGTTATTTAATCTCCCAATTTCCAGATAAATGCTTCTCGCTGCTGGGAAAGCCCAACCTGGCTTCCTAAATGGAGACACTTTTCTTTTTAGCACATACAGAGCTCGTAGTTACCTGAATRGTCCAAGTAAACACTGAAGTTTTCAGATGGCTGGTGTAGAAGATAGTTGCCTAAGAGACAGTCATAAATGCTRATTTTCCTCATGGCAGCGTAACCTGCCTGAGCCCTGCTAAGGTGCCCAGGAACATAATTCCCATGTGTTGTTGCAGACCGGGGCTGCCCAAAGGCTTGACCTCCTTTCCATTTGTGGCTCCTCTCTGAGCTTGGAAATAATGTGATGTAACCTGTATGAGTTGTTTGCAGCTCACAGATACCTAAACATTTCCTGATGGAGGCATGAACACGGTGTCATGGATGTAAACTGTCAGGGACAACCAGCTTGCTTTTCTTTGCTGCCTCGTGTTAAGTCTGTGTGCGTTGTCTGTTGAGCTTCACATTGAAGACCTCTGTCCTGTGCAAAATAGAAATGGATGTCCTCATGTTGGTGGAGTCCAAAAACATGGAGCCCTCTCTCTGGGATTTGTGCCAGTTTTGTAGTTCTCTAGCTGATTTTCTTCACTCTCTTATCAATGTGGAAGAGAGAGGGAAATTCCTGCAGAAGTTGGAAGAGAATTGCCAAATTTTTAACATCCGTCAGTTAAAAACAAAGCCAGGACAGGAGCATTCTGGTTCTGCTGGAAGAATCGTGGTTCCAGGTGGGAACTGGACACTGTTAGTGTGGTCAAACAGCWGAATCCTTCCTGCCTCTCCAGCTGTTTCTTCTTTTCCCTGACATMTTTTAGCCCTCCTCTATCCTGTTCCAGATCCAGATAAAAGAGCCACCTTAGTGCACATGTTATATGCAATAGGAAGCAATGTAAAATACCATTGAGGAAAGCAAGGAGAAGCAATTGGATTCTTTATCTATCCAAACCCATCCTGCATGTCAATACAGTCCCCATTCACCTCCTCTCAGGACTTTTTTTCTATTATTAGCCTGGAAGCTTTCCAGGGAAGTGACATCAGGTCCTCCCAAATACCTGTTGSACTTTGGGCACGAAACAACTAGTAAATAATGACTGTAGTAAATAATGACYGTATCAGGAAGGTGCTGTCTACATTAATGCTGTGGCTATAAAGAAAGGAGACATTTGGCTGGGGAGGGGCAGCAGGTTTCCAAGGAGGTCTGTGCCGAGGTGAGCAGCTCTTCCCGGTCATTAATACAGAACTTTGATCTCTGAATAAGGAGATTATTCCCCTGTGGCCCTTTGGCGTGAGGAACCCATGACAGACTGACAGCAGTAAAACATGGCCGTTTGAGAGGCTCCTCCAGCATTTTACTGAGATTAAATCTCCAGGAGGAGCCATTAGAAAGGCAGAAATGATGGAACGGTGGGTTATGTGGCCACTGTGGCTCATTAATATAACAAAATTTATGTCCAGAGTACTCACACTACTGGTGAGATGCAACTCTTAGAGCTGATTTCTTGCTTTTCCCAACGATGCAATTGCCTGAAGGCCTCCGTGGGAAACGCGCTGACTTCCTTAACGGCCTCCTGCATTTACCGCGACTCCCTGGGCCGAGTTCCAGCCGTGCCAGCAAAGTTTGGGCTTTCTTCTGCACCTGGAAGGGTCTCCGTGTGCACAGCCGTGTGTGAGACCGGCAGCCTCGTGGTCTGACCGCTCATTACAGAAAATAATCACATGGAAGTGCATGTCTGACGGTCTCTAGTCGCACTGGGTTTGGGCTTTGCTTTTTTTCCCCCAGCTTGCCTAAGCAAAATTATCAGGGCATTTAGAAGAAATCACAGAGAGGTGATGATGGAGATGCTGGTTTTGCTGGATTTCAACCCCTTTCCAGTAAGTCACAGCCCAAACTGATGGGAAAAAGTGTTCTGTCACAGTGCTGGCATTGCCAGAGGACCAGTCGATACAGACCAGGCCTTTTCACCTAAAGGGTCTGGGTCCTGGTCGGTAGCCTTGGCACTGAGCAGCAGTTTCTCCAGAAGGGATTTTTCTCCCTATCTAGTGTAGCAGGGCTAAGAAAGAGGACAGCAATGTTGCAAATGGCTGGAAAAGAGGAGTTCATGCTGAGCCTGAGTGTTTCAGATAAGGAGGTGTCTTCATGTAGCCTAACAGCAACGGTGAGAACAGAAAAAGCTTCATTAATAGAGCTGAAAGATACAATATTGTTAAGAGCAAAGAGTGGGGAGAAGAGGGATCTCGTGGGCTGATATGGCTCACTGAGAAGGACACTGGCCCCATAGTCCTCCCACAAAGAGACTGAAGTGGAGTGTGGAAAGGAGGGGAGAAAATGCTCTTCAAGGCAGCTTGGCAAGGAAGAGGGTGAAGAAAAGGCACGTGTGTGAGGGGAGTGGGAGGAGGGAGAAGTGATCCAAGAGCTCCAGCCAGTGCTAGGAGGAGGGATGACTGTGTAGGTAACTTGCCGTGCAGGCAGGAGAAAGCAGAGCAGCTTTGGGAGGAAACAACAGCTGGCAAAGAGCCTTGGTGCCAGCWTAGCTCACAGCCTCTTGATGAGGAATACTGAGCCCTTGTTGGCTTTTCCAGCAGAATGGCCCAGGATACCAGAAGTTGCCTTCATCCTTTCCTGTCTCTGTTGAGACAGGGTCATCTTCAATGCACAAAGTCAGCCTGAAACCAACTTCCAACATTGCTGCCAATATTGACTATATTGGGACAAGAGGAGGCAGGACAAGCTAACACAGAGACTTGACTGATAGCATAAGGGGAACAGCACATGCATTTCTATTTTAATGCGTTATTAGTTTAGCCCAGTTTTTGCTGAAAAGCAGTGATCTTCTTTCTGGGCAGTATCTACTTCTCCTGCCTCACCTCAAGATCTAATGACAGTGAGCRGCTGAAGAAATTCCTTCTAATTAACTTAACAAAGAGTAGGTTAATACGTAGCTTGATCGTATAGGCAGAGTTCAGAGTTGGGAAGAAGATTTTGGCTAGTAAAGAGCTCTTTAATCTGTTGGACAAAAGCATAACAAGATCAAATGCCTGGAAGTGGAAACCAGGAAAGATTAGAAATAAGGAAATGCTTTTGTTACGACAGGGGTAATTAACCATTGGAACTATTTATCTCAGTACATAGGGGATTCACCATCACTTTGAAGTGTCTAAATGAAGATGGGATATTCTTGTACAAGAAATGTTCTAACTCAGCTAGCAATTATGAGCCTGATGCAGGAATTGCTTTGCTTAATTCACTAGCTTGTGCTTTTCATCAGCTGAGATTGGCTGATTCTTACGGTTCTTTTGAGCTTCACAATTTGTGAACCTATGAGAAATCAAGGATGCTGCTGATGAGCAGAGCGCCTGATGGTGCAAATATTGGTTCTGGGAAACAGCAGAAGAACATACAAGGCTCTTCTGAAGTAGGAAAGAGAAAGCTGTGGCTGCCTTTGCTAACAACAAGGTAATTCTGCCGAGAAGAAAATGGCTTTCCTGTGCTGCAACACTAATTGGGSTGCAAAATCACCTTGCATTGGAGGCAGTCATTGCTTCAGCCTAGGTGCRCCATGTGTAGACTGTCACAGGATTGAAAATGCAATAGCTTTGTTTGTCCCAGCTTGTAGCATTYGTGTTTGGAGCAATTCCCTAACATAATTAATGCACTCGCTGGCATACCTTCCTGGCTGGTTGTTATCATTGCTCGTTTTATGGGTAAGGACAGTTGGGGTAGGATGGAGATTTTCTTCAGGCCGTTAGGGAAAGGAGTTGTCGGAGCTGTGATTAGTACTCAGGGCTCCAGAGCACCATCTCATTTTAAAAGTACTATTGGAGCACTAGGAAAATACGTCTGCTGTTGGTGTAAATGTGATCTTACTTTCTTGGTTAATAGTAATAACAAATGGAAAGGGGGTTGGAGGAATGCAGAAGTACCAAGCGGATTCCTCTGGGAGGCCTAACGAATGCTAGAGGCTTCAGGGCTAATTTGTGTCTCCAGCAGCCTGACCTTGTGGCAAGGATAATCAAGTTGAAAATTAAATCTAAATACAAACGTTAAACCAGCCAATTAAAAAAGCAATCACTCCAAAACATGCATTTTTAAAAAGTTTTTGCTTCCTCTGTCATAATTATTTTATTTAGCAAGAGAACTTTTGTTTGTACAAAATGCTTGTTAAATTGGTCATGAGCAGTTGAGGCAGTGGAGAAGCAGCTGCCCAGAGGYAGAGCAGAGCCACAGTTAACCAAAAGGTCACCTGAATTTCCCTTAAGATCTGGCTGAATAGGTTTTATGGGGAAGGTTGTTTCCCTTTATGGGGAAGGTCTTTTCCTACCGTGAACCGAACATGACAGCTCTCCCTTTTAGACTGCAYGACTGGAGATATGATTACTGTTTGTGGCCTGTCTATTAACCTGAAAAGTGTCTTTGATCAGATAACTTAGCATCTCTTTGCTTTGGTTTCCCTCAGTTCCTTAGAGGACTGAACACTGTGGTGAGCTGGATGCTTGGCTCTTGGGGAGTTATCACTTCCATGTAGGCTCGTCACRTCAGTTGACAGCGTGGGAATGACTTCTCGGGTACCTGCATTTCAGAATCTCTCCTATATGTTTATGCAAGTTGGTATTTATTTTGCCTGTGGCCTGTTGCGTAGGTTGGCTTATTTAGGAAGACTTTTTTTTCTTGATGTAAACATTGTCTTTTTGTGCCATTTCATCAGGTTCATTTTGAGATTTTACTSTTTGGACGGCCGTCTTTCATTAGTRAAGGAAGGTGGGTTCCAGGTGTGATTTTCTCCTTGCCTTTTCCCGTGTGAGATGTGGGAACACAAGTTTCAGTRCATCAGGAGCTTCTGAAAGCATTTTTCTTCCAACTGGCACCACTTTCAGCCCTTTCCTCCTCTTCTCCCATCTTCCCCTTCACCAAAAAATAATAAATCTAATAAATGCTGAAACCAGGAGCCGTCACCTGTTTTGGAGGTTTCCAAAGTGCAGTTCCTCCATGGTGCAGCACAGAGGCAAAACGTCGTCAGCTGAGGCTGACACGTGGGTTTGGGTGGTTCTGCCACTTTTGAGATTCCCTTTGAGAAATAACGAGTGCAAATACCTGAAACTAAAGTGACAGGGAGGGAACTGCTCCCAAAGCAGCCTTGTAAGGACTTGGATCTGATAGTGTGTAAGGAGCTGAARAACCCGATCAGTGTCTCATCAGCCCATGGCTGAGGAGAGCAGAGCATAGTCCCTGCTCCAAGTCCGAGGATGGATGATGATCTGCTTTGACTCTGCTTTATAGAGTCCCCAAACAAGGTGACAGTGACACAATTCTTGACCGTGTTTTGAGGAATGACACAGTGACGCTGCCCAGGCCAAGCCCTCCAGAGCGYTGTTTGTTCAGAATTTGTCATTAATGGAATAGCTGGATTCAGTCTTGGAAGAAATTGGTTGGAAAGGGCTAAGGTGAATGTCTTCAGAGTGAGTTGGCTTTCCATCATCCAGCAGCAGCTAGTTTAGGGAAAGAGGGAAATTCAATGTTCGAAGACTTGAATTCCTGATGTTTCCCTCATCACCTTTTTGCTTCCACAGTGACTAGAAGCAGCCACTGCAAGTTCACAGTTGCCTGAACTTTTCTGTATTAATTAGTCCCCTCTTTATTCACACAGCACWCCCTTTGCTTCAGACAGTGGGTAATAAACACAGATCAAGCAGGCTGCGATGATAAATTAGCTATTTAATAATTAACAAATTAGTCCTAACAGATGGAACCAAAACAAAGTTGTCTGTACGTGCACGCAGCGCTGGGCCGGCCCCCTCTCCGTGTCTGGGGAACACAGATACCACCAGAGATCCTCACCCAACACATGAGCCTGACTTGAGTTTATCTCTGGATCTGCTGTGGCTCTTTCCAAACSTGGTGTTTGCCACGTGCTGGCAGTAAAAGCAAATGAGGGAACCCCTGAAGATCTCAAGGATCTCATGGAGGAAGAACAGTGATGGAGAAGGGAAGGGGGATCCCTGGGTTTTGGTCGACGCTGTTCTCCCTGCAGAAGGTTCAGCTGTTCACTGTGATCTGTTACACTGAATTAATAGGGATTGTAGTGTCTGCAATTCTTGCTGCTATTATCCAACAAAGAATAAAAAGGCAGTGCACTGCCAGGTTGAATAACTATGAAGCACTACAGTTGTAYGAGCAGAGGATCCTGTAAGCTCACTGTGCATATATTATTTATCTCCAGTTATTATTCATGACCTTTCCCTCACACTGTCATGGCTCCATCACTTGTGAATTTATAAGCTCATTAATAATGAGTGAAAAATTAATAATGTATTTTCATTATATCCATTGAGTATATTTACAGCATTCATAATRCATTCAAATAACTGGTGTTGGAGGTGTAAAAATAAAACCATAGCTCTTCTGTGGGCCCTCACCTTTTGATTTTGAAGAGTTGCTATTTTTGTTAATAATCCTTCCTGCTTCCATTGCAGTATGGCCATGCTGTGTAATAGCCTGCCATCTGCCACCATCAGGCCTAAAAAGGCCTGAATCAAAGCAGGAAGTGTCGTTATTGTGTGAAATTCGAAGTAGATGATCCACGAATTAATCATTGTTGAAAGCAGCACCAAAATTATGGGAGTGTGGGAAAGGTTTGGAGTTTCAGCTGTTTCCTTCCCTTCTCTCCTACCAGTTGCATTTGTTAAGCACTTGAAGAGAACAGTCATGTGGAAGGAGGAACATCTGATCCTTCCAGGCTTCTGGGAGTGCTATTACACTTTAAAGAGCACAGAGATTTATTCCAAATGTGGCTTTGGTGTGTGCGTAGGGCAGACGTGCCATAGCAGGTCACACCGTTGTGCTTTATTTTAACTGGAAGATGCCTAACCAGTTTCCTTTCTCATCTCCAGCAGAACAGTACTGTGTTCATTTTTTTTTTTTTAGAACTTTTAGCATTTTTGCCAGCTCTATTATTCTGATTATTCTAATTTTACGTTGTCACGAGTATTTTGAGTYGCATTTCTCTGGCTTTTATTATTTTATTCCTGGTCAAATGATAACACTGAACTGTAAATAAAGTTCAGATTTTATCTATTTCCTGTCATAAGCATAGGCTGCTGCTGCAAGAGTATGGAGTATAATGAAGRTGGTGCCTTCAAAGGGCAATATTCGGACAGGAGAGGAACGACTGCCTCTGGCTCAGTGGAATTTGAAGCACTTAACRTAAGGTCTGACATCAGTCAGAATGTGTATTGTTTTCACCTGCAAGTAATAGGATCTTTAAGTAAAGCTGAAGCTGGAAGATACCTGCCTCAGTCCCTGCCCTTTGTGAGAGTTTCTCTTTTGCCAAATGAGAAGGAATTGAACGGTCCAAGTCCTTGGTATCCTGTATGGGAATGACTACAGGAAGGTGTCAAAAGGAGGAGAAGAAGAAAGCCACAAGCCAGGGACAGTAAGTGAGCTTTTTATTGGCTTTAGTGAAAACATAATGGCAAGAGTTAAAGCATAAAGCAAACRAGGGATTTTGCTTGTGTCAGCCTGGAAGAGGGAGCCATTCATTTCACTCGATCATTCTGAATTGCTTTCCAGAGCGTTTACTCATCCATCTTCTCCAGCCAGACGCTTCACTCTGCCTATCACTGTTCCTTTCTTTGGATTTAAATTATGACTCTGTATTAAATTAAGTGTCTCTCTTTGCCTCTTGTTTTTGTGTTCGCTCGCGGAGGCCGTTTTCAAACCACAGAGCAGTTCTGCACTCTGCTTAAGTGGCCTGTGTTAGCTGGAAGCCTTTGCAAGACGCTTTTTCCATTGGGCAACATTGTCAGCACAAGCCTGCCGGTGACTGATGTGATCTGGAGTCAGCGAGTGTGTACAGTGGATAAATGTGCCTGACGCTTTGTGATAGAGCTGGTAATTACATTTCACAGTGAGTGGTATTAATAGTGAAAGGAGGCTCCGGCATGCTGCATGAGAATTGGTAATAGGAGAGGCTGTAGGGAGAAGAGGGAGTCATTTATTAACCTGACGAATTGTGGAAAAGTGGACTTTTCCTTCAAAGGCAGAGGAGCACTCATAGATGCAATGCCCCCTGAGATATCTCGGGGCTTTTCAGGCGTGCTGGTGACATTGAGAAGTTCTTGCTTTCTTTTCACCCCGCCATGCCACCTTATCTCTGTCCTTTTAATCAACCACTATGGCACATGGCTCTTGGTAGTTTTCCAAGGAATGCTGGTAGAGGTGGTCCTTGGCTCGGAGGAGACCCTGGGACTGGAAGATCTAAAGTTTTAGCAGGTTTGTAGAACCTGTAGAAGARGAAAGGTGGTGAATCACGGGAAGGAAAAGGAGGCTGCTGCTGGGCCTAGATCAGTGGGGCCTTGGGGACAGATATGGTCCTATGTAGGAGACGTTCCCATTCCAGGAGTGTTACTGAGAAGAGCAAAAGCCTTTGTACYTCAGCCTTGTCATAGACAATCTCTTACCGTTGCATTTTCTACAAAACCTGAGTCTGCAGGAGGAAACAAGTCTCTTCCAAACCTTCCCGTCTCCTTGGGCTCCATTTGCTCTTYCCTTTGTGTATCCTTAGCATTCCGGCCGCTCTCTTGATTCTGCTAAGGCCTGCCAGCCCTCGCCACGTACCCCAGCTCCAGCCCCCCGCTTTGGGCCACTTCTTTCCTAACCCAGCAAGAGCGTGGAAGGGATGGTGCCGTTCCAGCCGCTCCATTAGCGCTCCGAAGGGATCCGGCRTGCCCCCGAGCAGAGGTGTAGCTGCTGACACAGCCGATGCACTAAGCCCCGAGGCTGCTGCACACACCGCTGGCCTCTGCAGATCTCTCGCGGGGTTCTTAAAAGGAAAAACCTGCCGGCTCCAAGGAGGAGGGAAACAGAACAATGGAAATGAGCCCGAGCTTGAGAGAATTGCCAAGATTTGAAGTTATTAGAAGTGCTCCAGAACCAGAATGATTTAACAGCGTGATTACTTCTTAATGCAACACTCACAAGGTTTTTCATTAGATTTTTCCTCCTATTCGTTCCTTCTAAACGCTGTAGAAACTGGCTAGCTTGAAATCAACACCTGGGGCTGTTATACTGTATCACTCAGCTTAATTAACTTTTAAATCATAGAGTGTCACCYGGATACCTTTCTAAATTTTAAATCGGGTGAGCCTAGGAGACAGCAAGAGCTGTAGCTCCRTTCAGTTAGTGCCGCTGATAAAACCACCTTCCGGAGACGACAGCGTTCCCATCCTCCGGGCCCTCGCTGTCAGCGCGCTCGCTCCGAGTGAGTTGCCTGCGAACAAATGTGCAGCCGTGTAAGGGCTTGGAAACGTGGTCTCGTTGGGTCGGGATTGGGCGGCATGTGGGGGGCTTCGAGTCGGTGCGAGGGTGTCCAGGACTGGCTGTATGGTGTCTGCTTCGGGGCGCTGGGTCCGTGCAGCAGTCTCATGCTCTTGGTCGTGCACCGGTCGTGCGCTGCAGGTAGCAAACGGACGGTACCCTGCGTAGGAAGGGAGGAAATGTGTGTCCCRTGGTGGTTAACGCTGCTTGAGAGGGAAGTCTCCAGTGTTAGTCTGTGTTGCTCTGCRATACTCACTGCCTGTGCACGGATGTTTCTCCTTGCATAAGAAGGCACCGGCTGYGCATATTCCTGTTTGGAGGCTTTCAGACCCATCCATCCGTATGGCATTTTGTAGCCATTTAAACTGAATAGCAGGGAAAAGAGCTAGATGACAAGAGGTTATTCAGTCCCTTCGTCTGCCCTGAGGAGGGAGCGACCCAAATGGGTCACCCCATCACTGAGCTCTTAGCACCAAGCCGAGGCTGCTCTGTGTGTGGGAAGCTTCAG
Organism: Eudromia elegans; assembly: GCA_003342815.1. NCBI lineage: Eukaryota > Metazoa > Chordata > Aves > Tinamiformes > Tinamidae > Eudromia > Eudromia elegans. Next base: position 2,038,958 of record PTEX01000029.1, on the reverse strand, counting down.
AGGMGTCGTAAATTAACCGTTAGGGCTAATCCTCTAAGATATTGACTATTCCAGAACCAGAGTGCACTTATCAGCACTGGTGGCAAAGAGGAGCACAAAGGGATTAGGAGGCAAAAAAAATAAAAGATGAAGGTGTTGGGATTTGCTGAGCACTTTCAAGCTCAAAATGGTAGAGGAGCATTAAGTGGAATCCAGACTGAAAGAAAATGTTTAAGAGACGTGTTTGAAGTGTCTCAGCAGAGAGCCAAGAGCAACAAGGGAAGAGGTGGGAAGCAGACCTGAAAGTCACTTGCAAACAAGCGGCAGGTGACCGTGGGAGAGGGAAAAACTCCCTGGAAGGAGCAGGCTGATGGCTCAGGATGACGAGGACTGTACCCTGGCACAGGCGTGACGGAGCAAGAAGCAGAGAGTTCTGTGTCGGGTGAAGGGAATGTGTGAACGTACCAAAAGGTGAGGAAAGAAGTGGAAAACTTTGAAGGGTTCGTCGTCCGTATCCTCACTCATGAAAAGACCTGCTGGTGGGAAATGGAGGGGCTGGAAAGGCCGCTGCAAAGGTCTCGCTTCAGGTAACCTCTGAGGTGGAGCCTGAACTGACTGGCCGCGCGGCCGTGGAGCTGCATCYGCTTCATCTTTATTTAGACTTCTTCCTTTTGTGCGGGGCCCGTCGCGTTGCCTCAATGTGGAATACGGTGCCGCGTGTCCCGCTGTGTCCCGCTGTTCCCATGCCCCTCCGCTGAGCTCCCCTTGACTCTGCCCATTCCCGGAAAGCCCAGCGATCCCTAGGCTCTGTTATTTCTTTTCCCCCACCCCGAGCTCTGCAAACCCCGCTGTAGCCGCCTCACCTTAGGAACAGAAAGCCCTCCTAACGGCAACGCGAACCAAAAGGTCTCGGGGAGCATCAGCGCGTAGCGCCAACGTCATCCTTGCGAGAGGACGTGGGATGGTCGTTACGAGGCTCTTGGCAGCTCCAGTGGTGAGGAACGTGCAGGGTGTCATTAAGCTCGCAGGGYTTCTCCTTGCTAGTCCATGTGCAAGCTGAAAAGCTCCGGCATCTCCATGCAGCGGGGAGGGAAGCGCGGCGGGCATGGCGGGTGCTGGGCGCGTGCTGCACATCGCGATGCGAGGCCGCGCTCGCGGGAGCACGCTGCATGTTGATCTCCCTCCTCTGCAGCTTTTCCAACCGTTTTCCATCTTCTTCCGAGCGAGCCGACGCACCTGGTGCTGAGCTCCCCTGACATTGTGGCTCTGTTTCCATCCCAGGGAAGGTCGGACGTGGCTCTGGGGAAGCGGGAGCTCCACGGGAATTAATCGATAGGGGGAACGTGGGGGCCGAGGGAGCCGGGCTGAGCGATACCATCGAGCCCGTGTTTAATAAGAAGTGGGGGGGAAAGTGGTGAGAAAGCCGAGGCCTAGAGAGGAGCTGCATGCTGATGAGGCCTTGGTGAGAGCAAACTGATCCGTCAGCAGAGCGGGGCTGCGTGGCAATGTCCGGCTTTGCAATTCCAGGCAGGTTCTGCTGCGTTTGCAGCTATGGCTGCCCGGGAGCGTCCGTGACTGCGACAACCCAGAGCAAGGGGACAGGGAGACGCGGAGGAGGGAGCGGGGAATGGTTGGAGACACACGGCTGGAGCAGGACGCCTGGGCCCAGGTCCCACGCGGCGCATGGAGGGAGCGTTTGCTCCGTGGGCTCCTTGGCTGGCAGAGCAGGGGCCTCTCGTGTGTCCCGTATCGCGTCGCGTCACGCTGAGGACTTGGTGCAGTTGCCCTTTGTTTCCAAAAGATGCTGCTTGGCTGCGGTACAGGTGCTCTGCGGGCTGGTTATGGATGGGCTGTAASAGAACGGAGCCAAAAATTAATGGCCTCCTGAGAAAGAGCTGAATCAGACGTGTACACCCTCGGTGAGGCCGCTCGGAGAGAGGGACGGGGAAGCCTGCGTATATTTTATATCGAGTTCACAAGTCACTGGCCTTGGAAACCATAATCTGCTGATAACGGCCTCGCTGGGGTCAGGGTTTTCTGTAAATACAAGYGGCACAGAAAGGCCTTTCTGCAGGACGTGCAGGTCTGTGTCTCTGCCTTTTGCCCAGGCTCTGAGGGTCTCTGAGGATGCTCTCCAGGCCACTGKTTTTTTTCTTCTTTAATCAAGGATAGGAGTCGCTTGTGTGGCTGCCAGTTGAATCAGCTGTTTATAGTGGAGCAGGAAAGCCGTGTGTGTGGTTGTGTTTATCCACATGCTGCAATCACACTGATGTATAGGTAAACCAGCTACAACAAATACCTGGGGGTTTTTTTTCCAGAGATGAGAGAGTTAGGTTGGTTCCACCTATGTGAATGCAGGAGTGAGAAGGTCGCATCCYTTGTGCCAGTCGGTGGTTCTCCTTCGTTCTTTCCCTCTGGGACTCAGGCTAATGGTCCAAATGCTCCAGCTTTCACACACAGATGCCATTGCAGAAAGAAAAGTTGCCCGGCTTAACGTATTTCCCTTCATCTATCCTTCCAGCCTCCGTCCCCACAAAATAATTCTGACTGCTCGAGACTCACAGTAGGCAAGCTTGGTATTTCAGACTGATTTAAAATCTTCCCCTTAGCGTCATGCGGGCGAGAAACAGAAATTCATCCTGTTGGGAAAGGAAGATGCATTGCTTCCCAGTGGCCCTGGACCTGGCGTCGAGCTTGGAAGGTCCTAGATTTAATGCCCTATAATTTAGTGACATGTTTATCTACAGAAACTCTACTTTCCTTCATTTTTAGAGGTCTGTGTTTGAACTGAGAAAAGGAAGGTTATATACACATATATATGCACATATATATGTATAGTRTTATATATGGAATAAAAATGTGCCCAATCTTAAAAGCATTTATAAAGTCAGCTTTGGAATATGGGTCTCTTACAAGGCTCGTTTCCCTTTTTCTTTCTAACTCGCTGCCCTGTCTCACACTCAGGACAAGACCAGGAGCTCGCTGGGGCTGAGAGTGGCCCATTGCCCTGGGCAGCAACCCTTGTAAATCCACCCAATACCCAGGTACAGCTGGGAAGCCGTGGGGAAAGGGAAGGGGTACAGTGGCATTACCATGACTTGGAGGGGTATTTTTTCATCATGGTGCACCCAGCTAGATGTGTAGATTCAGGGACAACCAAACGGTACCAGTTTTAGTGCAGTGTATTCTGAGTGTCTCTTGATGCTGGAAGGCAGAATCTCTTCAATTTTTTTTTTCCTGAACAAGCTGTTTAATATTAAAGCTGATTACTCAATTGCTCATTTCACGAAGAGCAATATAAACTTTAAAGAGCTTTCAGAACTTAATTTTCCTCTGGATTTATGGGCGGTCACCCAGCTTTCCCTTGGCTTGCTCTCTTTTCTCCATCATCTGTGTTCTTCCAGAGAACACTTTAAATTCGTCCCAGTGGTGGCTATTCCATGTTGCTCCTTGGCTACTCCCATCTTCTTGGGCTTCTTATTAATATACTGGCGTGTTTGTGTTTTAAGTTTTTTGCATTTTTAAGTTTTCTACAGAAGACCAAGCCMGTGAGGAAGCAGTTATTAGCCTGCTGGGGAGGCCTGTGTTTGATATACTTGAGAACCTTGGTCCTCGAGGGGGTTGCAGTGGATGAGGTGAGTGTGAGCAGCCTGAGGAACGTTTTGGGAGGGAAAATGAGAGAAGGATGGGCTCCTCCAAGGCATTTTCCGAGCTGGCCCTACTGCAGATTCCCAAGAGAGAGCCTGCTYTACTGGCTCTGCAGAACTCTAAATGAATTTTATTTGGGTTTGAAGTGGAGCTGCTACTGCTAAAGTCACCCCAGCGTTTCCTGCAGACGTTCCTCTGATGCCGGCAGCTCCACGCGTGGCCTGAGCGTGCGTTTCGAGAGCGTCTTGGTGCCTCATTAAAGCATTAACGCGTGGAGAAGTCGCTGACCCGTGACGGCGTTCAGACAAGCATCCCCCTGGGACGAGGGAGAAGTGTCACGAAGCACTAAGTGAACAGGGCCCGCGTAGCCGGCGTCGCTCGTGCTCCACATCATTCCTTACCAGCACATGCATCCACTGCTGCTCTTCTCGCTGTTGGGATGAGAGATGAGCGAATCCATCACACTGTCTGCTCCAGCRCCTCTCAATCAGAGAAGGATGCAGCTGGTTTGCCTTTTGGTTTGCTGTGGTCTTTAATTGCCTCCCCATTATAGCATCTCATATCCCGCTCCTCAGAGTCTTCCATATCCATCTTGGAGAAGGATGAGCAGTCGAGCACGAACGCACCAAAGGTGACTGTGGAAACACACTGAATTATACAGAGGTTTGGCGTTCCTTTACTTCTGTTCCTTTCTCCTTTGATTACTGCTGGAGAAGAACACAGCGTTGTTTGGTTGGGAGGTGGGGATTGCCTTTGAGATTAGGTATGAGAGTGGGTTTTGTGTGATTTAAAGTGTAAACCTTGGCTGGCATTTCCACACATGAGTCTCTGCATGTTGCTGATGTCCTCCTGAGGCTCTGGGGCTCACTTCATCTATCCCACAGTGAGCTCAGGGCTGTTCCTTGCACAGTATTCCCAGGGTTTTTTAGTTTCAAACAACTTATTTCGCCTTCCGACAATCAGTTATTTTTGTGTAATGAAGTTTTCCCAGTGATTAATTAGATTTTTTTTTTCTTCCTGCTTAATTTAAGGCCCGTGGAATTAGCATTGGGCTGGCTTATGCAATTCCCAGCCCTTCTTGTTTATCACTACCATAAAACTGCAGTTAAAGAAACCTCCCAGCCTCATGGCAAAATCCTAAGAAGTCCACACAGGCTTTGAGATGTGGAACCCATGCTGGGGAAGCAGCTCCTTTGCTCCAGGCCAAGGAAAAAGGGCAGGAGAAGCAGCAGCGTGGACGTGCCCTGTGTCTAAGGTACCCAAGTGCCACCACCTTCTACGTGTTCCTGTATATGTGAATCTTAATGGAACCGCAGCCCTCACAGCAGGACTGTCACCCTTTGGGGACAGGGTTTATCCTTTGCCTAGCGTTTTTAAAGCACGGCGCAATGACAAAATACTAATGGAGGTGCTTTACAGTCTTAAATCCAAAATATATCCTGAGCGAAGAGGAGGGCCTTTTAGACTCCTTTATATTATCRAGGGCTTTATATATGGTAAAAATAACAATTATTTATCTAAGACCTACACAAAATCATTGATGTTTGCCTTTGTCATCCGCCTAATGTGCATTTTGCTGATGCCCGACTTCTGTTTGATACTGTTGCATAAATAAAGTAAGCCTAGTTAGCTTCAAACTCCTTGAGAAACATACACATGCAAAAATGTAAGGCTTACGCATGGAAAAAGGGCAAAATCAGCAGGAAAGAAAGAGATTATTTTCAACAGTGTCCTTTTAATTAGGGCAATAATTAATTCTTTTCCCTGACATGCTCATACAGATTATTCTTTCAAAATATTCCTCCTTGAAATAAAATGACTTAAAGCTAAATACCGGAGGAGCAGATCATAAATCTAGAGGAGAAAATCCAAGGCTGGGTGAATTTTGAACACTCCTTTTGAATAAGAAACGGTCACTGGAAAGCATGCCATAAAGTCCCACTGCAAAGGGAACAAAATGCTGGATGTGAGAGTCGGAATCTCTATTCCAGTGATGGAGAAGTGGCCGGGAATGGCAGAGAGGAGGGCAAGATCCGAAGAGCTGGTGCAGAAGCCAGAGATGGCAGGAARGGAGGAAAGAGGCCCAGTCTGGGAGGAATCCCAGTCCCCGTTGCCGTTACCRCTTAGGTTAAATCRTCTCACRGTGTGTTTTGTAACTCCCTTAACCRCACGGCAGGTCCCGCTCCGGAGCGCCGTGCGCCGGCTCCACGCGCAGCCGTTCGCTGCCTCCCGACGTCGACTTTAGCGGGAGCGGAGCCGGAGCCGCGGGGAAGCCTCCCACCCGCTCCCGGTAATTACAGAAGCCTCCATGGGGAGGACAGGCCTGGGGGGCTGCTCCTCGCCGGGAGCTCCCACAGGCCGATCCCGATCCCCAGGCAGGGAGGGCCCCGCGGGAGCTCCGAGCTCCCCTGCTCCGAGCTCGGTGCCGCGGAGCTGCACTACCCAGGCAGGCTGCCATTTCCTATGGCGGTGATTAAAGTTCCTCATTTAGGGACATAAAAGCGGTCGACTCTCTAATTGCAAACGCCGATGTTTGCAGGCGTAAACCAGAACGACGTGGGGAGGCTGCAACGTCCTGCTTGCAATTCCGTATGRGGAGGCCAGCGCCAAAAAGCAAGGAATTAAAAGGACGGGAACAAAAATAAACATAAGGAGCTTTTCTTCACCTCTAAAGGAGATAATACTGGAATGGTCATGAGAGCCAAGGCACAGGGAAAACAGAAAACGCGGGTGCAGGAAGACTAAGTTCGTGTTGTCCTTGTGTTACATAATTCTGCCGCTCCCAGGGGCTCAGTCAGCAGCTCAGCCTCCCCAGGCCAATCTCCCGTGGTGCTAATTAAAAAGAGCTGCCTTCYCTTCCCTTTCCATAAAGGGATTTCCATGCGTCGCTGTATTCGGTTTCTTTTCCCCGGAGACCAGCAAACCAGGGAAGCTGCCTTTGCCGGGSACCGCTGCTTAAGCTGGGTCTGAAGCACCTTGGTGAACATGGGGTGCCTCTCGGTGTGCAGGGGAGAAGAATCYWTGYGCTAATGCCTGCCAGAGTGGACYRAGGTAAATGACTTTGTGTGGGATCTGTGAATTCTTGTTTGATGCCAAACCTCTGCAGGTCTCTGATGCCAAAGACCTCTGCAGCCATCACGGCTGCTTTGGGGGATAGGGTCTCTTCAGCTTTGGAGAAATCGGATTTATGGGACCTCCCTGTGCCTGCAGCACCGAGAAGGTCGTTTCCTTCCCCCACTGGACTCGGCTGCCAGTTTTCCTCCTCTCCTGAATGGATGGTGGTGCTGGTCACACACCAGATTGCTGGGGTTTGGTCCTCACACCCATCCAGGCAAGTGTATCYTGTCCTAGYTCAGGGCCACACGTCAGCCCTAAGGTCCTGCAACTGCTTCTCTGGGTACCCTGTGCCAGGCCCTGGCCCTCCACCCCTGTCCTCCTTCCCTTGTTGAACATGGTTTTGGTGTTCCYTCCTTGCTCACCCTTGCTCAGCAGYRAGCACACAACYAAACTGGAGATAAATAGTTAAATATATCTCAGCTTCRGCTCRAAGCACTGATTCTTTTTTATTTGTTTAGTTTTTGTTTCATGGCRCACTCAAGTTTCCGGGACAGCTGAAGGTGATGGAGATGGCACCTTAATTGGAAAGGGTCAGGGAGCTGCGTGTTTCTCTGCATTAACATTCTGTGCATATTCCTTTTAAACCCGAAAGCTCTGTCCACTCTTCTTGCCGGCCTTCGCAAAGCGAACTCCCGGCAAAGGGCTTAAAAGCCAATATTGAAAGGTGAGAGAAAGAACTGAAAGGGGGATTACAAATCCAATAAAAATTGCTCTCAAGAGCAGCCAGTATCAGCTGGACAGGAAATATATTTGAGTTTGTGACTTACTGCAAAATACCGGATAGTCTTGAGCAGAGTTTAAGCCCTTTGCTCAGTTAATCATTGCAGACAAGCAGAGGACGCACATGTCAGAAGACGGAGGCCTCATGCGTATTGCAGAGGCTCCGGATGCTGATGGAGCAGCCTCCATGGGGAAGATGTTTGCCAGTGCTTATTTGTGTTCCGCTGGGGACCTGCTTCCTTCGGGAAGGTCACGGTTGGGCAGGTAGCTCACCTGGTGCTTTGGTGTCTGCTGGTGACAGGGGCTTTTGAGCTCTGACCGTGTTCCCGCGTCCCGGTTGGCACCGCAGTGATAGCCCAGGAGCTCCCACGTGGAGTGAGTTCCTTTGGAGGAGTCCATAGGGAATGTTGCTTTTAGCATCCGCTCGCCAGGATTCTCCAGGAAATTCATCACAGGCAGATCATTCCAAGGACAACTTTAAGATTTTCCATTAGCATTTTTCCCTTCTGGATCTGACTGCAACACCGAGAGAAACGCACTTGGGCCCCTCACCAGAGAGCAGAGAAGCTGCTCCAGGTTGTGCCCCTGCAGTTGTCCAGCACTCCCTTCCCTGAACACCGGGTGCTGGAGCCTGGAAGTGTTTCCCTTGGACCTGCTCTTTCTGGGGATGTCCCTCATTCCCGCGCAGAGCAGGGGCAGGATGTGGCCGCGGACCCCTCTCCGTGCGGCTGGGGCGCCCGTTGCTGGAGCCCTCCTGAGGGCACCTGCCTCCCGTTRGGGGGAATGCTGCTCGCAAGCGGTAGTAGCGAGTCTCTCGTCGACGGAATACGAGAGTGAGCAAAATGTCAGTTCAGCACTGGTGGAGGCCGCGCTCACACACAGGCTGCTTCTGCAATTGCTGGCGTGGGGTTTTTTTGTTTTGTTTTTTTCTTTTTTTTTTCAGTTAATTGCCGTTTTAATCATAGCGAAATTGCTCCTATTTGCATGAATATTCCAGCAGCAGGATCAGTTTGCTGTTGTCACAGATCCTCACCACTCTCATATTCAGAGTTCTGCTTAATAGGCCTCGTTTTAGAGGATCAAACTTGTCTTTTTTTCCCTCCCGGTTCTCCTTGCGTGCTAGCACATCTGAGGGTGACTGTTCTTTTAGTGAGGGCTGTGAATCTTCCCTCCTGCCCTCACCTGCCTGCTCCCCTGCAGGCACCTCTGAAATGAGAGCGCAGAATTGTCTTAAACGAAACAAAACAAAAGGGAAAAAATAGGTGGCTGGGATTGGGAAGGAAACRACCCCGGTGGCTGCACGCATATGATGGGAACCAGCTGCGTGGCCAGCAAAGGGATGCATGTGGGAGAAGAAGAGCTGGGATGTTCCCAAGCTTGGCCTTTCCCTGGAGCTCTTGTTGCCCAGACAGGAGCAGGGATACGACTCTTGGCTGCACCGACCTGCACAGGAGACCAACCCCTTTCCTTTTCCTCCCTGGTTCCTTAAGGGAAGGAGGATCCACGTCCCTCAGAGGAAGCACCCAGTGGTAACACACAGTCTGTGCTGTTGGACCCAGCGTGTCACCAAGGGGCACTTCGCCCATGTCAACATCAAAGCACCAAGGTATTTAGGTAAGATGCAACGAAAGCATTGATCAGACCTAGCAGCGCTCCAACATCAACCTCTCCAGTTCCCAGGCCTTTSAAGCAATCGGAAATAGGCCAGACAATCACTCATATTAAACTGTCAAGTTTTAAGCAGAAAACATTGATTTTAATGGTAAGTTCTGCATAAAAATTAATGGTGCAATAAAATCTTAATTTAGAGTTTCAGAACAAATAATGTGTTAGTAGAAGGCAGCATCCTGGAGTAATTTGAAAATGAATTAGGCCAGCGGAATCAAACTCTCCCCACTGAGATGTCTTTAATTGATCATCCCCATAACAGCTAGTTTACAAACATCCCATTAGAGCTCTCGCTGCCCTGCTACCGTCCTGGCAGCTCATCCAGCATCAGCTTGGAGAACAGGAGGTCCCCCCACGTTCCTTCTGGGGTCCCAGAGAGGAGATGGTGGGRAGGAAACAAACGGAGCGCGGGCACGTGGTTGCTTCAAAGCGGGTCTTGGAGGTTTGAGCCTACGAGCAGGGGCGAAAACCAGGCTCCCGCACGGCGCAGAAACGGCGAGTCTAAAATTAACTGAACTCTTTGGATTGGCAATAGGCAAATGGTGAATCCCTGCGGATCCTTTGTGCTGACAGAGCTATTAATACATCAGCGGAGAGCTTGGATGAGGTTGGGGAGCGCCGTGCGTGCGTCGAGAGGAATGTGTTCKCAGCGTCTGCTCTCGCTCGGCAAAGCGCTGCCAGGGGCTGAGCCRCGGTGCGGGGCAGGAGAGCCAGAGACTTTTTCTGAAATGTAAGAATTTGCTGCTTCTTACTTAATTACATTCGTGGCAGTTGCTATGTTGAAATGCTGCCTTAAAAGCCTTTGTGAGTAATTAGTGTCAAAAATATAAGATCTACAAAGCCATAAACTCACAGCTTGGTAATATTACCAAGTACTAATTAAAAAAAGAAAAAAGAAAAGTCTCTCTTTCATGATAAGATTTCCAGCCTAGCAGAAGATAAAAATGATGCAATTTGCAGATGATGGGGAAAAAAAAGATGAAACCTGAGGGAAGAGCTGGGGAGAGACGAAAGTCAATATCAACAAGGCTGTAGATCTCAGAGTGATTGGTAATGGTAAGGGTAAGGGAAGTGAAATACTGGAGGCTAAACACAGAAATGTAATGAGGAATATATCCTGGGAATATCCTGTGCTACRATAGAGAGATAAGGTTGAAGATCAAGCGTTTTGGATGAGAGGGATAAAAATATTGCTGTATTTGGGACTAAATATTCTGGCACAACTCTCAGGGGCAGGGAAATATTTCAGGGTCATTCTTACAGGCAGAAACAGGGATATCGTGTGCCCACCTGAGGGAGGTGGAAGGGATGAGTGTGATCCCGTTCGTGTTGCTCCTGACCCCTCTGGGCCCCTTATCCGACTCGTATTGCAGGAACAGAAGCAGCGAGGCGGCCAGAAGGATACGCCGCAGCTCAGAGAACCCGCTTGCCCCGAGGCGAGGTGCTTAGCCTCTGGAAACGAGATTAYGAAGAGACCTCGTTACCGTAAAGACCAAACCCCGCCGGGAAGGAAAGATCAAGGCTGTTTGGGGTGCCTTCAAAGACGTGTGTCAAGGGACGTAAAGCCAGACTGGGGAAGGAGCTGAATTCTGTGAAACCCAAGCTGAATTTTTTTCACAGCATGTAATAATGCAATTATAATAACTGCTTGTGCTTTCTTGTGCCTTCCWATTTAAGATCTGAAAGCACTTCATAAACATGAATTAAGCCTTCCAGGACCATTGTGAGGTACAGCAGCTATTACTCTGTTTTACAACCCGAAAAGCCGCGGAGCCGCCTGCGTACAGGGCAGCCCAGCGAGCTGGGAACTCGTCTTGCTGTGATCGGGGTGAGCCCTGCCCTGCGCTCTGCCCGTCAACAGGGTGCGTGGCTGGTGCAGCAGCCGCTTCCTGACGGTCTCTCTGACCGTTTGGGTTGTGGCTGTGCTATTATGGGTATATCAGCTTCTCATGGGGGAAGGTTTTGTCACACGTCACAGGCCAGGACACTGTTTGGAGGCTGGACTTGTGTGCTGCTGTTTTCACCTTGACAGCACTCTTGGAGAGAGACCATTAGTATGGGTGACAAGTCAGCAGAAAGTAAATTCTCTAGCCCTTAAAAAGCTGCCCCCAYCTGACCCTGAAGACATTATTTTGTTTCCTGGGTGTTTTAAATTAAGTGGTGTTTGGACTAAGGTGGGTACATATAAAGTGGTTGGGTTATTGCTTGCTTGAGCTGAACACGTCCAGTCAGTGCCCATTAAGTCACCGATGCAGCATCTCACCGGTGCCTCTTCCTGGTGTCTACCAATGCGGCATTCGAAGCTCTCCTGCTGATGCTGTGTTTTCTCCTTGTTTTTCTCCCTCGCATCTCTGCTCCTCGTGAAGACAAGAGTCCAAGCTGGCGTGCACGAAGCAGCTGCTGCTGGGCTCTTGGGTATAAGCTGTTTTCACAGGACGTGGGTAAACAGGAGCCAGGGCAGGAACTGGCCGCAGGGAGGTCTGCTCAAGGCAGGAGAGGCCCTGAGGAAGCCCCGTCTCGCTGTCTGCACAGATCCTCCGTGGGACACGGCGGCTGCTGTTTTCATCTCCTACCTTGAGTTCCTGCTCTAACTGCAACGCCGAGACTGCATCGAACTCTCCATAGAAAGAGCTAATTTGTGTTTTCTTTCTCTGTAAACACACCTGGGGTGTTGCTGGGGGTTTTCTCAAGGCCACTTTGCAGGAAAGCAACCACAGAAAAATTACTCGTCTCACTGCTATTTATGCCCAGAGATTGGATCACCCTTCGTTTTCTCSCACTCTGCAGCTGATCGCCGGGAGTGGCTGTGCTTGGCTTTAACAGCTCGCTGTTTGTTAAAGATTAAAAACATGACAATTGGCAGCCTATACCTTGTAAAATCAAAGTCCCTCAAATCAGAGGTCTGCAAAGGGAAAAAAACACAAGCCCCACAGCGTAGCAGCACTCCCAGTGCTGCTGTGAGCCCATCAGTGACACGAGCGGATGGCATCAGATTGCTGCATTCCCCCGGGTCCGTGCCCTGCGCGGCTGGATACGGGGCACTTCAGAGCAGCGATAGAAGACGAGGCAGGTGGATGTTCAGAGGCACTTCAGGCTTTGGACTAAGTGCTTCCAGCGAGCTTGCAAGAAACAAAAATCTAATTGAAATCAATGGCACCGTATCTGGTGCTTAATGGCAAGCCGATACAAAAGGGCACGCGGGTACAGAGTGTTCTCACCTGCCTCTGTGTTAAGTGGATGGGCTGCTGTGAGGCGGTCCAGCTGAAAAGCATCAATTCTACAGTCAGGAAGAGAGGCACGGACCCCACCAGCTATGCCTGCATCCGATGGAACAGGTTCCTGGCTTGTTGGGAATGGAAGAAAAGCATTTGCAGCCACTTCTGGTACGTGKCAGTAGCAGCAGTTTGTGCAAAAGGAAATAAAGGCAATCCATCTCCCGGATGGATAAGGTGCTTCGGTGGGAGATGGGGTTGAATTTTCTGGCAGATCTTCTCCCTGCCAGCAGCACCTCTGTGATGTCTGGATGGAGCTGGAGCCAGCTGTTTTTCATCCAAGCACTTATCTTACTCGGGCGCTCAGGTGTTTGAGTGATGGTCATGCTCATCTCTAATGTAGATGTCAGGCTGAGTGTCAACACACTGTTGAGAGTGAGTTGTGGGCATGTCACAGATTCCTGAGATCTGACGTTACTGTTGTATTCAGAAGGAAAAAAGATAAAAATCCGCAGCAGCCCTAGCAGCTGAACCCTTCAGTAAAGGAGCAACTCTCCATCGCAAGCTGTTGGTACCTACCTGAGCATGGAATTGGTTTAATTCCGTTTTGATTCCTGCTGATGCTTCTTTTGGATGGGCAATGGTGGAGCCGGCAGATAGAGATGTTCTGGATTAGGTGGTACTCTTGCTGCAGTGGCTGCTGTAGAGACAGCACCGGTGCTGAGCGGAACCACAGAATGGTTGAGGTTGGAAGGGACCTCTGGATGATCTCTAGATCAAGATGATCTCCATTCTGTGATTCTGCTCAGCACCAGTGCTGTTTCTCCATGATGGCCTGCATTAGAGGGGAGGCGCAGGGTGACAGCAGGAGTGAGATGGTGCCAAAACCTTTTACGGACCCTCCTGTGTGAGGAAAAATYAGCAATGGGCAGCTGGTCAGAATGGTTGTGAGGAGAGCTGAGGGTTTCAGCACSAGCAGGACTGTTGCAGTGTAGTGTGGCTGGTCAGGATGGGGCCCGTGGACATATGGAGAATAGCTCAGGCAACCTGAGCTACCTTCAGGTACAGCTGCTGTTTTGAGAACATCTGTATGCTGAGTTCTGGTAAGCTGATCACTCTAAATTTGCCACCGACACAGGCAACTCTTTCTAGAGATTTGGATCTTTCAGATCTCGTCTTTCATCTTTTAGAGCCCTTTCAAGATCTGGATCTTGAAGAATTGTCCAGGGTTTTTGTGTKTTTTGCTTCTGTAATGCTTACTGGCAAGCAGCGACAGGAGAAGGTGCTTGAATCCAGGATGAGCTACACCCTGAATGAATTGATGAGCTGATTTGCTCTCCTGTCTCGTCCGTATCGTAGAGATTTTGCAGATCCCGCAGCCAAATGAAGGGTCGACGCGGTGATGCTTAGGGATAAGCCAGGATACTGTGTTGCCTTTGTTAGTATTCAATTGGAGTCGTGCAAGATCAGGGCTCTAATCTCTTGTCCGCGCGATTCAACTGTTGTAGGTTATCAGTGAATCAAGGTGACCTCTAAAGCAGAGGGGCCACGTGGGACTCTCTGCAGCTCTGAAGGTAGAGATGCGGTGGCTTGTACAGCCGAGCAGGTTGTCAGCGTGCCCATCTTGCAGCTGGACCCGAGCGGGGTTGGGAGGTTTGGTAGAGCCTCAAGTCTCTTGGCAGGAGAGAACGGGGATGCTCTGAGCTCCCTGTGACACAAGGGGAARTCTTGACACCGTTTGTGCATTTGCCCCACTGATCTGTTCTGTATGGGTCCTGTGGACCCCGCTGATGGACCACAAGACTTGACCTATGAGCAGGTCCATATTTACCTGCCCCCCTCGCAGCATGGCCATCATTGCTTTTGGTCTTCTCGTCCTGAAATGGACTTGAAACCGTCGTGCTGAATTTCCCCGGGAGAACTTCCCCGTGCTCTGCAGGAGCGGCAGCATCCCCACGATACCTCGTGGCTTGGGGACTGCCYTCCACCGGGAACCTGCCCGCACCAAAGTGCCCGGCACTGTTTGAGCTGCCRCTTTGTCTGATCCTTTTAAGAGTTGGGAATGGCTGTTTTGATGTCTCATATCTAGGAACATGAAAGGCTCCTTTCCTTCTAACTGTGCATGGGGCAGGGCCATGCCTGTCTCTCCTAATCAAAAATGTAATCAAAGTTCTCACTTCTCGTAAAAAATGTATTAAAAAGAGGAAGCGATGCAGCATATTTCTATTGGCTTTGCTGCTGGCTTGCTCTGATTTCTGCTTCTGAGTTTCTCCCTCCTGGCTTTCACAAAAGAAGCACCCCCCCTCCTTAATTTCTCTATGTCTTGAGACATTTAATTACAAAACGTTGAGCTTTGAAAACAAAAAAAAAATCATTGTATTTGGTTCAAGTGAAATATTGATTGTCCTTGAGTTCCTGCACCGCAGATATTGGCAACATTTTGTCAGCACAAGAAGCAAGTAGAAAGATCACAGCAAAGAAATATAAATTCCAACTGGAAAGGAAAGAAGCTTTGCCAGGAAAATAGCTGCACTCCCATCTCTCCATCTCCCACAGCTGCTTCTTAATAAATGGTCTGTTGACCTGATGTTAACGTTTCTAGTTTACAGTAAGCAGCATTTCCCTTAAACAAGATACTGATAAAGTGGAACTAGGGAATAGAGGGGGTGGAGAGCAGATTTGCAAAACATGCTGGACTGAAAAAATCTGAACATACCGTGTGTGTCTCAGGAGTGGGAACATGCCTCAGTGTGTGAATAAATATATAATGTATAGACATATGCTCTGCTCTCTCACAGAGTTTTCTGAGTGGTCCCGAATTGCTGCTTTCGTTGCAAAGCAGAAGGAAAGGGGCTTGCGTGGAGGCAGAGTCGGTGATTTAGGGTTCAGGGGTGGCAGTTCTGACCACGGAGCATCCTGGCTTGGCAGGAGGGAGACCAGGGGTCCTCGGGTCACTGTGCAGGTCCCGAGTGCTCTGGAGGGAGTTGGTGTGTTTGGCTTTACCCATTTTCATCTCGCACAAGAGAGCTAATTCCTAACTAACGGAGATCAGATTTTTCATACAGATTCAGCTGCAAAAGGAAGAGCAAGTAAAGAGGAAYCAGATAAGTATTAGCACAGAGTGGTTTGTTAAATGGATTTTTTATTCTTTTCCATGAGGCCTATCAGGGCCTTTGTCCTCCTTTTAATTCCCCTTCTAGCATTTGTTCCTTTTTCACTGTCTCCACAATTCTCCCATTTAAGCAGAAAAAGCCACCTCCGAAAGACCAGTGTAACTTTAGCAGAAATTATTAGCAGCAGCAATTTCAATATTCAAATAGACATAATATTTAGTAATAGCCCAGGAGTTGTATAAATAGAGTATGAATGCCTGGTAATGAATCATATCAATAATTTTCACATACAGACTGTGCCTTACACTTCTCAAAGGCCTTTGCAAATACCAATTGATTCTCACAGCATGCCTGCTTGGTGGAGGAGTTGTTATTAGTTCTAGTGGAAGGTGAGGACGGTGCRGTGCAGGGAAACGATGCTTCACGGATGGTTCCTGCTGGGACCCAAAAGAAAGAATAAAGTTGGAAGGYCCTGAAGTATGAGGTTGAAGGGAATAGGTTAAAGCAGGGGGTAATCCCCGGTGACTGGCGTGACTCTTCTCTTRATGCTGTGCTCAGAGCTTGCAGGCAGCAGTAGCACCCGTGCTGCCCGTGGGCCTGGTGGGCTTTTGACATAGGGAAATGTGGTTTTCCATGCAGGAAAGCAGCAGCCAGGGCAGGCATGTTCCTAAAGTGCAAGGACATCTTGAATCCAACCCTGTGCCCCTCTCAGGCAATAGAGTAAGAGCTGAAGAGCATCTAAACTACAGGAGCAGAGTCTTTCCTACATCCTGTTCAGCATTCACCGCAGTGTTCAACCCTATTTTACTACCGCTCTTCTTAATTCTGCAGTAAATTGTTCCAGCCTTTAACRTCTCTCCTGGTGACCCGGGGATGCAGTCGGTGATGGAGATCATCTTCTGGGGAGAAAGGCAGGTTACACAGCACATGCCTCAAGCGAAAGAAACCTAATTTATCTTCCTTCCTCATTTTGTAATGAGTGCACTGAAGTTGACTCACAGCCCGGGAGAATAGGACAACGCTATCAACTTGTATAAAAACATGACATGGTACTTCTAGCCTTTTTTTTTTTTAAAGCATATTTTACTTTGACATCTTACTTGCTGTTTTGAATGACACTGTACACTGAAAAATTTGACTTTAAGCTGGCCRCAGTGGCACTTGGCTTATTGTTCAGAGAGGCTGTATAATTTGAACCCATCAGCATGTTAAGAGTCCTTTAAATTGGCAGAACAACATGCACTACACTGCACTTGTCTGTATCGAATTCCTTCTGCCACCACGTTGCCCAATGACCTGAATTTAACAGGTCCTCCCAGGGAGCCTCACACTTCTCCACTGACGTGAGCCGCTGAAGTCATGTTTCTGTCTTCCAAGCCGCCCGTCGCTGCACTGAAACTATTGATCCTTGTCACCACCTTGCTGCTCTCCTGCCYGGCCTCCACGGACGTTGGCAGGGGGCCTGGTGTGGAGGCATCACCCAGACTGAGGAACACGAAGGCACCAGAGGGATGAGGAACCCAGAGGAAATCTTTGCTGTCAAGCTTTAGGGACTCCTCCAACACGCTTGCTGAGTATCCCTGTTGACTTATTTTCCAGGTGGGATTGGACATTTATTTTTTTACTTTTTTCCTTTCTTCTTATCTACTTTTAATTCATCATGGATCTTTACCTGTCACTGCCCAGTTTCTGAGATACTTGAGTACTCTTTTCTGGAGGATCCTTTACCTGAAGCTCACTGATAGTCAATCTAAATTGCATTCAGAGTCTCATTAACTCTTGCAGAGAGGTGTATGTATATTAGCRTCTAGAGGAACTCACCCCGTGCATAAACAATGCTCTCCTGGCCTGTTTCTATCATGTATCTCTAAACTCTGCCTCAGGTATCTTGTTCTATGAACTGAGCCTAGCATGTTTAGGGAATAGATTTTTTTTTTTCCCCTATAAAAAAAAAGGAAAGAAGAAAAAAGAAACAGGAAAAGATAGCAACGCCAGCATGGCAACAGCAGCTGCTGCACAAAAGAAAAATAGGCAAATAGACTTCCGAAACATGTATTCACTGTTAAGCTATTTTTACTGGTTGGTGAGTATGTGGGAGTATTATAACAAAATAAGTGAGAAAATAGCCTACAAATAATTCATAAGGAACTTTAGATGAGAACATATCTTAATGACTTGAGCCTCCTGGCTAGCCCTCATGCCACATGAATCTCCACATGCACAAACACAAAGGTCACCTCTGATCTGCTCTATTTATATATTGCAAATTCATACACAGGCACGTATATAATATTCCACAGAAATACCATCAGCAGAGCATTCAAGTTAAATAGTCAGCCACTAAATAGTAAAGAACTGTGTGTTTCTGCCTAGCAACTTAAGAATGAATCCATCYACCTGTGCTTGCACTTTAATGAAAGAGGCCCGTGAGCTGGGGTTGTAGCATGGCCTGGAGAGGTCCTGGAGGGCTGTAGTTGCTGTTYCTGGTTCCCAGCCCTGCTCTGTAACCTTGGGCTTTTGCAGCACCTCTCTGGGAACTCTTTCCCTATTTGCCTTTTGTCTGGCTTGAGCTCACAGGTATGAAAGTCTGCAGTGCAGAAGCACTTGGATTACGTCTTTGAGCAGCGCTCAGCCAAAGGTGGGAWATATTATGTGCTGAGAAGTGACCCTACAGGAATTAGTAACATCTCCTTGGTCAGCCTGAGCACTGTTTTTGTGTCATAATCCTCTCTCCAATATCATCTAGTCTCTCGCACAGGTAAACCATTGAAAGACTTTATAGTAAAACTAATTCATCAATAACTAAGCAATAACCCAGGAGAAAGCAGACTCAAAACTGCTGAACTTCCTTAGAGTTAAAACCCGACCACTTTTTCTGTGGGAACCTGATTTTGCCATCAGGTGTATTCCATGAGAGACCCAGTGAGGCAAATTCTGTGTCCTGAAACTCCTCCAGCTGAGGATTGTGAGGCTTTTAGTGGCACAAAGACAAWTGCAGCTCAGAACTTATTCAAGCAAAGTGAGATTTGTTTGCTTTTAGAAACAACACAAATCTGTTCTGCTGKTTAAATAAAGTCATTTGCGGGGTTCTGTTGTGGGAACAGTGTGTCAGCTTGTCCTGAATGCAGCAGTCATTGGATGAATAGCTTGGTTGTTGGGCTTTCATGACCCTCTGCACACTTAAGTGCCCTTTATTGACACAGCCTGCGCTGCTGGTGGCTCCYCTTGCATCCTGGAGCAATGATCAGCTGCAGGTGCTTCTGTCTTTACAGCCTAACCCCAAGATAATCACTGCAGGATTTATTGTGGGCATCCCCACAGTGCTGTATGGGGCTTATTTATTTATTGCAAAATGGTCTTAGTTCTTTATGTTGTGCATTTTAATGTAATCCTTGAGAAAACTCTGTTCTCTCCAGCAAAGGAGGCATTTGGACTTGGGCACCAAGCCCTCTACGTGCTTGGGCATTGAGGACACAGAAAGCCCATTTCTTCTTGTCTCTGTGGCTCAGGTCAGTGGTGTGARGGAGGATGATGAGCTAAGGTTAGTGAGGGAGTTTCTGGGATCTTAAGGAATTAAARTAGCAGAAATGCACAAGCTGGGTTTATAATTGTCCTTATTATTGTAGATGTGTTCTTGAAAGTTTGGAGGATGACGTGTAGTGATGGAAGTTGGTGACGTTCTCCAGGGAACATCAGAAATGAGGAAACAGCAGCTAAAGTGTTTTGGTTCCCTCGGAGGCTTTCTTCAAATTAAGTTGAAAACAAGCAAGTGAAATGCGACACTTAAAAGCACTTTGTTTGTGAGATTCTTTCTGTTTCTAAATTACTTCATTTAAACATCTTTGTCTACAAAACCTCCAAGGAAACTCATCCTCTTGTTCTCTCATCTGCATCCTCTGTATGCGTCTTCTACAGAAGAAAGAGTGTGAGTATCTCGTGGACAGTTATATATGCAAAAACACATGCTAGGAATTGTAGACTGCAGAGCAGAGAGAGGTGTGTGATCTAAAATAAACCTGCTGACTTAGTCTAGGCTCTGTATTCAGGTACCTCTTGTTTGCTGAGATCTTTTGCTGTGGCCTTCTGTAATACCTGCATGTATATTTACATTGTTTCTAYGCTGTATTTAGAGCACAAATAGCCTAGATTCAAGGTACTTGAAGAAATATTTCTTGGCTCTCTGGCTGTTTTGTTAGTGTGTTTTGTTTGTGGAAACAATTCTCAAGAGCATTGTTAGCTGTATCATAGCAGGAACACCTCTGGGCGAGCTTGGGAACGTGTCAAAGCAGGTTTCCAGCACTTTTATTTTCACACCGTGTTTCGATTCTGTAGCGATAAATGTTKTCTGGGTAGAAACCTGCCGCCCCTCCCCTTGCAGGCCTCCCTCCTTGGAACAAGAAAGAGTTTTTTAAAGAAAGTTTCGGGGCTTTGTTTGCAGTAGGACTGTGCAGTTCACAGCCAGTAACAAGAGTGATCAGCTCTGTGGTAAGGAGCACAAAGTGTAAAGCTGCTGTTGAGCGTAGCAGCCTAGTGCCACCGGGCAGGTAGGCTTAGTATAGGATGCATTGCAGAGAGGGAAGGTAGTGGCAGCATGGAATAAAGGAGAGAAAAGCAGTTTTTTCAGGAAATTCACTACTGGGAAGTTGACCTGCAAGTCAAGACAGACAGATATCCTCTGCTAGAGTTTTTCTTTGCTCTTTTCCTGGTTTGCATGCTGGGCACTTAACTTATCTTTCAGTAGGGGGAGCATCGCTGGGGTCCCCTGCACATGTCCTTGGTTCAGCACAGCGCTTGGACCATCTAGGGGGAGGAAGAGAGTGTTCACACCAGCTGCAGGCAACATCCTGGTCTGCTTCTCACCTGCGGTGGAACGAGGCTGTGCAGGCCCTGCCCCACATCTAGCTTTGATTGCCCCACTTTGTTACGTGCTGAACTAGCATGTGCTCCYATGAGCCCAACCAAGAGCATCCTGCAGAGAGAATGAATGCCAGGAAGTGGCTTTATTTCTGCAGCATTAAAACCACTGACAGGCCAATTATTTCAAATGGGTCTCAGTCAATATGTTCAGATATGATAAAGAACTTATTTTTTTTAAAAATAAGATATATTTAAAGCTAAGGATTGGCTCCCACTTTAGTTATTTACATTGGGGTGAGGGGTAAATTTTTTTTTAGTGTCACTGTTTAAATATTTTGGCTCTATCTTCCAATGTTGTGGCAAGAGGGAACCATATGTGTTCCTAGAAAGAGAGCCTGGTACAGCCGTTAATCAGGAGAGGATCTATTAATGTATTAACATTCCGAATAATGAGCAGGAACAGCATGCACTGGAGAGACTAACACGCATCGTCAGTCGGTGGCTTCCAAGTGTTTGGAAAAACCTTGTATTCTGCCATCTTTCCAAAGCTGAATTGCTGCCAAAGGAAGTTCTGTTCTGCTCTTAATTTTAGAAAGGTTAAACCTATTTGCAAAAGTAAACATAAGCATGGAGGAATGGAAAGCAGGAGGATGCAGGGAATAACAGGCGCCCCATCTGCAGAGGTCACTGTGGGAGCTGTCGTGACAGAGAAGCAGGGTGGCATTTCCTTGGTGCTGTACGGAGAGGGGGGGAYGTGCTCGGGGAGGAGAGGAACGGGGAGTTCTCCTCAAATGGCTGTGTCACCTTTGCTGCGCCCGCCCCCGTCTCCAGAAGGCAGTGGACTGTAGATGTGCATGTTTGCAGATTGCAATTGGGCTGTAGGGAGGATTGCTGAAAGACTTSGCGCAGGGAAAGGGCAAATTTTGAAGAGCTCCGTGTGCGGGAGAGATTGCTGGTTGAGCAGCTTGGTTGCCTCGAGGTCATTGCTAATTAGCTGCATCTTGCCCAAAGAAGTGAACATTACGTTTTAATGCCGCTACAAAAGCGGATCGTGCTGCCTCCCCTTTRCATCCCGTGCTGCTGCCTGCTTTGCTGTGGCATCTGGAGCAGGCTGCACCAGGGAAGGGGAGAAAGCCTCTTATAGGGGGTGGAGGGATCCTGGAGCGGTAGCGGGCTGGAGATGAGGGAGGCTGGAGTATGACAGCTATCATGCAAAAGGCCTGCCAGCAAGAATGCATCAGTTTGGGTGATATCCGAGTGTCTTGTCTTCTCTTTCTGTARTTGCATACATGGTGTCTGCATCAGCCCTGCTCCTCCGCTGCAGCTCCAGCGAAAGGAGCCGCGTGGCAGCCCCGTCGGTGGGGAAAGGCCAGCAAGAAGGGACGGTCGGGCAGGTGGGTGTCACGAGGGGCGAAGGCTCCAGGCAGATTCCTCCAAGGCAGCTCGGACGTGGTGCGTCCACCTAATGGAAACCCTCCCCTTCTCCCCTGGGGAAGAGTACCATGCTCATCCAGACATGAGAACCAGCAGTGCTGTCTGCCCATGTTCTTCAAGAGTTTAGAGCCGAAAGACAGCGCGATGACTTGGATATCCTGCACTCCAAGAAATCTGCCTCCCCACAGTAGGTTTACAAGCTTTTAAGGATCAAAACCCAATCCTGAAGACACACAAGAAAGTGCGTTTCCTATTTTATTTTCAAAGGGAAGCACCTTCCTGGCCTTCTGTGACCCTCAGGGAGTGACAACTGTCTTGCTAAAGTTAGTCTCGTTGACAGTTGTGCAGATGACAACCATTTTGAATGAGGAGAAGGGGGAGAAGGAAGAAAAAAAGAAAAAGAACAAGGAAATTGTGAGTCAAGGGAGATGTTTTTATTGGCTTTGCTGGCTCACAATAAGATTGTGAATTTTGGTGTATGAGTTATTGATGTTACGAGAGCAGCTGAAGTTATTTCCAAAGCCAACACTGAAATTCTGCTTTGGCAGCTCGTAGTTTGAGTATGTTACACAGCTGCATAAGAAGAGGCCGTTGTTGATGAGTAGGAGACTAGTGTTTTCTTTAAAAAGGGTCACACCAGACTTTTTCCCCATATGCTGTTGCTGTGCTCTCCTTGCACCTMTCTGAACAGTGGCCTTAGTTTCCATAGTGCTGGATGTAATGCAGTGCAGGGGATCTGTTTAGGTGACTAGTGTATGCTATTGCTTTCCTTGATGTAGGGTTTAAACCTGCATTTTTGCCCAGAGTGCCAGACTATGACACATAAGAACTAGAAGACAGTGATGAATAAATATGGTGAGAGCTGCAGCTGTAATCTGCCACCAGGTCCATCTGTTACTTCTTCCCCCACAAGCCTTGCAGACTCAATGAGCTAGGTACAGACATGCTCCATATACGTCCCACCCTGCAGTCATGTATCTAAGGTCTAATTGGCTGCTTGTAATTAAGCTTGTCGTGACTGGTCTCTTGATCCATTATTGGTTGCAGGACTTTTCCTGTTCAATTCTGTAGCAATTCCTTCTTTCTGCTCAMGATGAGACCATGAGCAAGGATACCAAAGACGTGAGGAGGGTGAAGGTCTTAATCCCATGCTGGTGTCACAGAATGCCTTCTGCACTGAGATATGCCTCCAGGGTATCACATATACCCTGTTCCTTTAGCTATTCCCACCCTGTCTCCCACAGTTCGTATTCCATGCCTGTCTCTTGCAAAATACCCGCCTGGCTTCCCAAAGAGGAGAGCTATTTTCCAGCCAGCAGCTAGAGAGTGCTGCAGTCTGTGTGACCCATTTGCACCCTGAGTCATACAGCGTTAGCGTAGCTTTCCTCTGCTTATTCCTTCTGATCTGGGAAAGGGAAAACAGAAGCTCCTGGCAGGAGCATGATGCAGAAGCAGCTAAGCAGAAGAGTGGCGCGTGTCTGAGATGACTCAGTGTGCAGCGAAGGCTCCGGCGAGTCTTGCTGTTGGTGAGCAGGAGCGAACTCTGCAAGAGCTGTTGCTTATCTCCCAGGCAACCCAGCAGCTTGCAGGAGGCTGCGGGAGGCATCGCCACCCTTCCGTCCTCCTCTCCTCGGTGCGTGATCTTCCCCGACGGATCCTGTGCTCGCAGCTGCACAAGTGGCCTGTCTGCTCGCTTTGGGAACCAAGCCTTCATAATTAAAAGCCCGCACGGGGATCTTGCCCCGTTTCTGCTGGAGCTGCTTCCTTAATCGTGTCCCAGAAGCCCATGTCCTCAGTTCTCTGCTCCTCCTCTTGCTTCCAGCTCCCTTTCCAGCAGGAGAGAGGGAGAGGAATTTAATAAGGAAGTTTACCAATCGGTGAAATAAATTCCATTTCTAAATTAGGGTTCTTTGCCAGTCCCTAATATCTCCCTCTCGTTGTTTATCTACTTCTGGCTCTCCTAGGAGAGTGATTTGGGCCCTGCTTTGAGTATCCTTCCCCTTGCTCCAAGTTACCATTCTCAGCAGACGCCAGGCAGACCAGGATCATAACACCTGCCTCTGGGTGGCAGGGCCATAAGGAAATACAGGGTTGTTATTTGGCCAGGAAAGCAACATTTTAATAACACTCAGTCCCTAGCATTATGGGCTACAACTGCAGAGTCATTATAGAGCAAGGAAGAGATTTTTCTCTTCCTAATTTATGCCTGTGCTGCATATGGCTTCTGTGGAGTCACTAATGTTGCAGACAGATGGGTTGGCATTTTACTAGAGCGAACACATGGGCTAGATGTTGTTAATGCTTGTTAGCTCCTCGCTCCGTAGCTTGACCAGTCCAATACGGGCACCTCGCAGATGGCTGGAAAGCTGCAGCCCTTGGTTGTGGCAGCGGTTGTGAGAGCGGGCGCTTGGCTGCTGCTTCTGGAGGGCTGGTCATAGCTCAGGGACGCCGGACCTGTGGTGGGGGGATCGGGGCATCCCTGCACGTGCCAGGAAGATRGTGATTTGCAAGGATCTCAAGCTATTTAACAAGGTATTGAGTGTAAAGACTTAATGTCATGCTCTAAAGTGTTATAATATGGTGTTGGAAATATTCTGCAAGCCTGACAATTCCACGTTCCTTTTTGGTTGATGTTTGTAAAGACCCTGTGTTTGGCTTTAGTTGTCTTTGGTTTTGGGTGGACATCTCCTGCCATGTCCCATTCTCTGCACAGTGAAGAGTCTCCTGTGATTTCCTCCCACCAGTCTTGTATTGAGCGGAACCATTCCTAGGTACCACCCCAGCGAAACCCTGCAGGGCGAATCCCCCTTGGTGTTTGAATTTGAGATCCCCAGCAGAACCTGCGGAGGCAGAAGCGGACGTTGGAGGTGAATCATGTGTGCTACCCTCTTCCCTCTTTGTCAATATTGATGTAGGATTTACAGCATAATGACAGGAGGTGCAGGGTGTGTCCTGGAGATGAGGCAGGGAGTTTCTGTTTCAATACCAGTCCTTTAAAACTCTGAAAGCACTCTTGGAAAATACATGGGTATTAATCCAGACTGAGCAATAGTTCTTCCACCCTGTGATTTAAATTGGATATATTTGTCTCTCTCTGTCCTGAACTGTTGAGCAGCATTAATGCACCCTGATTATAGCTGTCACATCCTACCCCAGGGGTTGCTCCTCAGTGATAGGTGAAGTCACAGCAGTTCAAAGACCTGTCGTTCAGGAAGAAAAGCTATAGAGGAATATTCAGATATAAAATAGTAATAGTATGAATCAAAAATACGCTTCCTTTATTTTAAAGCCTTTGATCTTTCTTTTATGGCATCGCGTTTGACAGTGTAAAGGGCAGTAACCTGCAGAAGAAGCCCCGTGCGAGACGCCGCTGCCTTGCCCTCCGGTGCTCACAGCGCTCTCCCCTGCCATTAAAACCAGCTGCGTGGAGCGAGGTGGAGGTGCAGCGCTTGGCAGTGCTTTCTTCTACATCTTCTCTTGTATGCATCTCTTGGGGCTGGTGCAGGAGCTCGTGCACATCAGAACATGAAGCTGAATGGGGAAACTCGCTGCTGTGCGGTGCTCGCTGCGCCGCATCTCCTGGGTACGTGGTTGGTGCGATAGCCAGAGCCCCACGGCTTTTAGCACTCGTGTCTACAGTGCATGGGCCGTGTTTTGCATTAAGATGGGAGTATATGAGCTGACCTCTTTTGCTAAGGACGTCTTGGGGTTGTGTTTCATCTCAGTGCTGAATAATAAGAAAGAGAAAGGAGGTGTTTGCTGTAAATCTCAGYGCGGGAAGGGCCCTTTCTCACCTATCCTGCCCCACCTTCCAATTTTCTTCTTGGCATTGCCAGGCACTCTCTTTTCTTTGCTCAGCAGCTAAAAGCAGCTTTTTCATTACATTTCCTGGAAGACCCTTTACAGGCATCCATCCCTCCCTGCCTCATAAATTCCGTTTATACAGCAAGCTGGCAACACGGAGGTCAGAGGTCTTGGCAAGAAGCAATTATTATGAAGAAGCGCTCTTCCYTTTTTGAGTTACAAAGAGGATATTATAGGGGGAAAAAAATTTAGCTGGAGACAAGGGATGGTCATTTGTGAAAGGAAGGTTGCTTGATTGATGTAGACCTGCACCATCCCCTTAGAGCTGTGTTGGGAAGGTGTCAGGCTCTGCASTGTGGTATCACTGGCTGGCAGAAACCTGCCAGCAACCACAAAAAAGGGAGAAGAAAACCAGTAAACAGTCTGTTAAATAGTCTCATAAATATTGCCAGCCATAAGCACGTCTTGTGGTGCAATTTGTTTTTTTTGTTTTTTTTTTTTTTTTTTTAATATTTCTCTAATTTTAAATGAACAGCCTCTAATTAAAGTGATTTAGTGGCTACCTGGGGACCTGGTATTTGAGCAGCGAGTGATGCTTAGGAGAGATTGATTGGTGAGGCATAATTCAATTGGGGGTTTTTGATAATGATATCATCACCCGAGAGAGCCAAGTTTGAGCAATTGCGGAGATCTCGGGGCCTCCTGGTTGGGCTGGTGTAACTTCGGCAGGCAGTTTTGGTGTTCGCTCACATGTACACACAAAACCTTTCCTGTTTGCCCATTGTAAACGTGAAGCCGCGCTGCAATAGCAYCCTGCATGCGGGAGAGCAGTGAAGAGGACGGATGCTTCTTCTAGGTGTGTAATGACACATATTAATGCCAGCCTGGGGATAGGTGTTWGGAAGTGGTAGCACATGCGGATCAAACTTCTCCCCCAGCTCCCATCTTGCTGCTGATTGCCCAAAAGCAAATGCCTGGTGGGGTKGTTCTGGGTGCTCTTTGCTGGAGTTTTGCGTGTTCAGAGGCTCCCTCGGGTGGGAGGTTGTTGAGTGGTTGGCCCGTTGGGTGCACGTGMGGATGTTCATTTATCAGCCTGGCTTTGGATACTGCTCCCTTCGCTGCACACCAGATCCTCAAAGAGGTTCCAGGCCCTCTCTGCGTTTTGGCTCTCCGCTGACAACAGCTTGTGGACGAGAAGGCCTTTGACATTTAGAAAAATCTCGGTGTCTGAAGCAAGAGGCAGAAACAAGAAGATTTTCTTTTTAAAGGTCAGAGCAAGCGGCTTCTTAAAAATATTTTCAAATTGGTTTGTTGGGCCGTGGCAGGATTTACACGCAGTAATGGGTGGTGAGGCAAGCGCAGCGGGCACGTTGGAGGCCAAGGACCATCAGGAAAACGAGTGTGCCCASTTTGTGGGATGGGAGATGCTTTGTGGCCTGCATGGTGATTGCAGTGCAGGGTTTTGKTGGAGCAGACCCTGAGGACTCCTCCTGGTGAGGAGAAGTTTGGGGGAAGAGGGAGTGACTCGTTTATGAAGACTAGCTCTGAGGACCTTGGATGGTGAAAGCTGCAAAAAGGATCCCAGCAGGCAGCAGAGACTGCTTTGAAGAGGGCCTGGAAACACCATGAGGACAAGGGAAAGGTCAGGAAGAGACCTGGGGTATGAAGAGGTGAGTGCAACCACAGCACAGTCGTAACACCAAGGGAGGCCAGGGAGCTGAATGGAGCAGAGGGAAAATCGTCCTGGGGCCCCGTCCCTCGGCACACCCAGGGTTATTTCCCTAGTGCATTCAGAGCAGTTGTGTGTACAGACATCACACAGAAAGTGATTTATGGAATAAGGAGAGCAGAGCCTCTCAGCAGACAGCATGGAGCCTCCGCAATACCTTCCCTGGGTAAATGTCACYGTGCAGTGATTCACTTGCTTGGTTTGACCCCCTAATACATCACAGCCTCGAAAAGTATCATCTACTACGGGGTATGATTGAGTTTCATCTGCAGAGCAAAAGCTTCTGAGCACCAAGGAGAAGACCGGCGCTTCGGCAACCCTGCTGAAGGCTCAAGCCAAACCCGGTCACTGTGAGAAGATGCTTGAAATGAGACACTTGGCCTGGTGCAAAGCACTGCTGTCACTTTTGTCGCCTTACCAAAAAATTGTGTGGGAACTCCAATTCCAGCACTTGGATGCGTGCACTTGAATATGTGAGAGAACATCGGTGTATCCTGGGTGGATCGCACTCCTAAATGCAGCAGTGCTTTCTCCGTGTGGAAAATTGAAATGGAATATTCCCTCTTAATGGTGAAATCTCAARACCCTATTGAATGCTGAAGCCCTCTTTTTCCTTTTTCCATGTTTTTCCACCATGTTTTTATGGTAATGGCAGCCTTCCCTTTGGAGCACCCAAACACCCTCTTCTCACGGAAGGTCTACAGAACTCTGGCTCATGTGCTCAAGTACCATCTTAAAAGAAGGATCTTAAAAGCTTAGGCTGCCTAAATTCACTCTCCATTAAATTCATTCCAGTTTATAGCTGATGGCATTTTTGGAGACAGTGAGATTGTTAGTGGGTTTGTTTGTTTGTTTTCTYGATGYTAAAATATGTCAGAAGGAGGAAGGGGTGCACATGAAGCTGTAAGAATTGATCAGTTCTACATCCCACGCTTCATTTGCTGCATGGATGGATATTTAGAGTAGAGAAAACGGCAGGGACACCCCAGTTCCCAGGTACCTGGCTGGCAACAAACTGCATGCACAGATGCAGCTTCAGCTATAATGTAAATCTTTGCCTGCCAAAAAGAAATATATACATATGTATACATAAAATCTATAAAGTTTTGAGTGATTTACCAATTTCCTGAGTTAAAAGGAATTTTTTTGATGTTTTCCCCTGTCAGGCAGCAGCTGGTCTCGATTCTTGTGAAAAAGCAATTGGCTCCAAAAGGCTCCTTGCACTGAGCAGATCTAGGAGGAAAATGCTGTGCGTTGATGTTGCCACGTGGTAAATAGAGCTGTCTTGTTTGCGTTGCACAACACGCTGAAATCAGCTCGCTGATGTGATCGCTCTGTAAGGTAGCACAGGGTATGAGCAGAGAACAGGGTGTCACCCTTGAAACCCAGAGCGGGATTCACACACAGCCAGCAGCACGGGCAGGCAGGCAGTAACACGGGGCAGATTGATTTCCACTGCTCTCCTAGGAAAGGTCCCGACAGGCCTTAAATCAGAGCGGGCTGGCAACAGAGCTTAGCCAAAGCTGGGATCTCATTCCTTTTGTGACTGCTGGAGGGCTCGAGTAAAATATGGCTGAGACCTGAGTCTCAGTGACTCAGTGCACCAGCCTCATTCCTCCGTGAATGGGAAGATCCGGATCTGTGAGACAATATCTTGATCCTGGGCTGCTCTATGGTCACTGAAGCTCTTGCTGGGGGGTGTTTGCATCTTGCATTGACCACCACGCTTAGCTGGTGAGCTTAGCTTGGTGGGGAAGAGGAATCCAAGAGTGATGTTGGTCCCCAAACTGCTTCTTGGGGCAGCCCCRTGTGCATTCTGTGCAGGGAGGATCCCTTGCTCAAGTCTTTCCTCTGACATTGTGTACTCAGTACACCTCCAGATCTTGCCTTTTTTCCTCTTTGTTCATTGAAAGCACCAACACACAATGGCCACGTAGGTCTGAGTAAGATCTTTTGATAGTGCTGGATCCAGAGCAGTTAGAAGTGGTTTGAACATGCTCTTGTCTTCCTTGCCCTCTTCCTGCTCACCTGTGGGTCTGAGTGATGCTGACTTGGGTCCTTCACCTGGGCATTTTGTACCCAAATGAGCTTGAGGGGGTTCAGCCTTGTCCAGACTWCAGTCCCCCAGGTTTTGATTGCCTTGGAGAGAGGACCTTCCCGTGAGTAGCTGGCKCTCAGCTGTCACCTCTTGGTGGTAGAGGTTGTGCCTAGCAATTTTCTTTAAGGGTTGGGATTTTTATTTTTTTTTTAATTAAAAAAAGTGGAGGGAGTCCTAGGTATGASCAGAGAGGAGGATGATTTGAGTACCCTAATAGGTGTAACCCAAGGGAAATTTCAGCTTTGTGTCTTTCATAACTGCATTTTTTAAAGCTGGCGTCACTGGTAGACTCTGCACTGGTCCAAARTGTCATGGAACGAGAACACCCTGAGCAAGTTTCATTTGGCAGAGCAACCCCTGCAGCGTCCTCTCCTCCTGCCCACCCGCGCACGTCGCCTCCCCATCCCCATCCTGCTCCATCCCTGCTCTCTCCAGCTCCCGCAGTTCCTCACCTAGTGTCCCAGCTGCAGTGTGGACTTGCTCTTGCAAGGAAGCCATGCAGATTAATGGGAGTGTATTGCTACTCTTGCAATCGCTTTATTTGTAAAGCACAGGCTGCAGAGGTACTTCTGCTGCTGAACTCGACAACAGCAATAAATCTGTCTGTCTATCTATATCCCTGTCTACACTGTGTTATGAACAGATGGGTAAAAAAGAAAAAGCAATAAAAACAAACAGTAAGAACAGTAGCAATGATAGTAATTTTAAAACACTCTCAAAAAAAGCAAGTTTCTAAATTTTCTTAAGCAATATGAGATCGAGTGAACTGAACTGCCAGGGCCCCATCCTCAGAGCTCAGAGTTAACGTATAAACATTTCTCAGGAGGAGAAGCRTTGCTTGCCCTCCTTGGTCTGCTTAGGTGAGGGACACCCGGGTGAGATGCCCTCTCTGACTGTTCCTGGTCCTCTTCCCCAAGGGGAAGATGGTGCCCCCTCTTGCTTGGCAGAGAGCAAAAGAAACCACGGCCCTGCTCAATGCAAGGGGAGGTAACAGTGCTCTCAAAAGCCCATATTTCTTCATGTAACTTCACCAATCATAATTATTCTGCCTCTGCTGTAGGATATAAGCACAGTTAAGAAGAATAGTCAAGAGAAATGGCCATTAATCTCACAAAAATAGAAATTATTCAAATGTTACTTTCACCCAAGGCAGCCATGAGCTCAAATTAGATAGGAAGTTTAAAACATTTTAAAGTTGTTCTGTTTCTGAGATCATAAGACCCAAGCAAATGGTCTGGCAGTGAATACTAAATTTCTTAAGGAACTGACTTTAATTAATTAAACTAGTAAAGCAATTAATGGATTTACTTCTAAAATTCTTAGAAAATTAGTTTTGTGCCCAAGGAGTGTTTTAATTCTAAGGAGGCGGCAGGATCTTTCGTACAGAGATTGAATTCCTGTTTCAGGTGAGTTCAGTTCAGCATTGACGTTGAAGATGCAAGTGATGCATTCCTAATACTTGGACCTTCATCCTAAGCTCATGTTTCTCATCAGCTGAATCCAGGATGGATTTGCAAAACACAACCCGTGTTCCTTTGACAGCCCCCAGCCCTTGTGCTGATTTGGAGCTCTGCTAGRTCTTCCCTATGTGTCTAACCTTTAGGATAGATTGCAATGAGTACACCTTGCTGTGCTATCAAACTGGTCTCCTAATGATCTGCCATTTCTTCCCTTTTCTTAGTTGGACTCTTTGGTCTGAGCCTGTGGCACGTTGGATGTGCAGAAAGCTAGTAGGGTAGCTCTGCTAAGGAGCTGTTCRTGGCAGCAAATATCCTGTGGAGTTGCTGAAAGAGCCAAGCTGAAGCAGAGGAGAATCTAAAACCAATGTTAATTTGCTTTTCCTCTCTAAAATCTTGTTTAGATTTTTCTCCCTGGCTCAGAGGTGACAGGGACATCCTCAGTACCTTGCACTCTTTGCAATCAGAAGTGACACGTACACGAAAAGTTCATAATCGGATGTGTCCAGGTTCCTGGAAACAGGCAATAGAAGAAAGCAAGCGAGTTCCCCGGGGCCCTGGGCGAGTAGCACTTCCCTCTCTCTGAGCAGGTACAGCCCCGTCCTCCTTTCCCAGGGAAATGGTCAGCTCCGGGTCTTCAGGTAGGCTGGGAGTCCATCCCGCATCCTGCTGGAGCCCTCRTGGTTCCCAGCTGGGCTCCAGGGAGAAGCAGGGTACAGAGCAATTAGGAGCGGGAGCGTTTCGAAGGGGAAAATGGCAGGGGAGAGAATTAGCATTTCCGCTGTGATGTTTTTGATGTTTATTAATAAACGAGCAGCTTTTGTGCCTCCGGGGCCAAGAAAAGCTCCAAGCGTTCCTTACATCTCTTGCATTTAGCTTGCTTTTTTTTTTCTCCTTGTTTTATATGTTACAGGAGATTTGTAATGTCTTCCCACATGTTGAGTTTCCTTATTTTCATGTTAGCATCYCTGGAATAATTCCTCTGGAGCTCTTGGGTATGCACTGCCAGGCTGATTCAAACTTCTTGAAACACTTTAGAGATGTGGGGTGAATCAGCCTCGTTCAAAAGGAGGCATGTCAGTTGGCAACACGTCCATTTTTCCTTCAGGAATGGGAAGGATTTCAAGGATAAGTGCTCCCTAGTGTSGTAGGAAGAAAGCTCCTTGGTGTAGGTCAGGCCACCCAAGCCTTGGTGGAGGATGGAGCCCCAACGTGGTACCCTGGCTCTGCAGCACAAGGTGGGAGCCTGGCCCTTGCACAGACCATTTCCARGCTGCTCAAGCTGCTCTTCTCCCTGCTGTGCCACTTGTTATGCAGGGAGGGGTCCCGTGCCGAGATTTTGGAAATGCAGAACTCAATAATGGCCCAATTAAATGCTGTGTCGAACACCTGCTCTGCAGCAGATAACATTTCCTTGATTACAGGCAGATCCCCACCGAAGGAGGCTTCGGAGCTCCCTCTCCTCTGCATTGTGGGAGGTGAATTAAAACCCTGCTGTATTAATGGGCTTGTTCTTCTTTGCCCTCAGGCTTCCAGCTCCTCTGGTGGAAAGATGCAGCTTCTGGAAACGGAGTTCTCTCGAAGCATCCGGGAGCTCATCGAGCTCCACCTGCTCCGCCAGGACAGCATCCCAGCCTTCCTCAGCGCCCTCACCCTCGAGCTCTTCAGCCGCCAAACCATCACTTAGTTCATATGGGTCCTACCAGCACCCACCAGCCAGGTGAGGAGCACCCCTGGACAGGACAAGGACTCACCCATGGTGGTTGCAAAGCAATGAGGACAAACTTCCCCCTCCCACCCTTAAGCCATGGCAATGGGTGGTTTGKTTTTTGGGAAACTCTTTTTCTTTTTTTTTTTTTTTTAATTCTCTTCTGTGCTGATTTCCTAACCTGCTTCCTCCTGCTTCTCTGAACTCCTTTGTGTTCTCCTGTGCCAAACCCCACACGTGGACTGTAAAATATGTTTAAACTGCCCAAACTGTCTTGCCATCTCTCTGCAAAGTGGGTGGGAACTGCTGTTTTGAGGAGCCACTGCACTGTTCACAGTTTTCCCAAGAGAATCTCCCAAGTCGGGACCTCAGCTGGCAGACAAATGTGGATGTAGAGGAAGACTGGACTGAAKAGTCCTCTCCAACAGGAGCCCAGGGCTTGGTCCCTGAGGCGGGACAGTGGTGAAGGATCAGAGTCATGAATTAGCAGGTTTGTGTTAAATACCTTCTGCTCTTGCAAGCAGCCCATCACTGAGCAGGGTTGACATTATTTTCAAGTTATCTAAATCCATGAGTCTCAGTCCCAGAAAGCCAGTCTAGCCCCTGGTCTGCCATTGCTCAGCAGCCACGCGTAAGTACAAATGGACTTCTGMAGACCCTCTGCCTTTACTGCCTCTTCACTGTCATGGGGTGTGCTCTGATGTCACTGACTTGCATTTTGTTTCTTGTCAAGACTCTTGGGACTCTCGGTCATCTCAGGATTGTGGATGTTGGGAGGGATCTCCTTCATGGTACTGCTGGTTTTAGCCTGGTGCTTGTGACCAGGCCGTGGGTAACTGCCCACCTTGTTGAGGGTGTCCCCTTTCCCTTGGAAGTGTCTCCTCTGTCGAGGATGGAGCATTCCCTGAAGTTTGACATTCTCTGTTGCAAAGGAGACCCCTCTTTTATCCTAAGAATAAAGTGTCGCTTCCCAACCTTAGCGTATGACTTCTTTGTCTGGGATATGACTTCTTTGTCTGGGATATGACTTCTTTGTCTGGGATATGACTTCTTTGTCTGGGATATGACTTCTTTGTCTGGGATACGACTTCTTTGTTTGGGATGTACCCCGTGCTGCCTCTGTGCTGTCCTGTGTATGAAGTGTGGTAGCAAGTCACCCACCAGTGGTCTGAGGCTAGCAGTGCTTTGAGAATGGAGGACATTGTCACTTTATTTCTTCCAGGAATATCTCGTTCGTACTATAAACCAGGTTAGTTTATGAGCTTTTGAGAATGTTGCTTTCCTCTCGATATCACCAAGGTCCTATTTCCAAGCTTGCAGAGAAGGCAGCAGCAAGCAGGCTCACCGGTGTATCCACGAGCATGGAAAAGAGCTGCCATCCACCCAACCGCTGAGAAGTGGTGGGATGAGCACCAGCTCCGGGGAGGCTGCACCCCGCATCTCCCCAGCCCCTTCTCTCCRCAGCAGCAGCAGCAAAGTTTGGCATCTTCCCTTCTGCCTGAAGAAGTCCTGGTGGAAGACGAATTGCCTGGCGTGCTGTGCCAGGGGAACGCTGCCCGATTCATATGCGCAACATGGCACCGYGCGTCGCCTTCCTCAGTCATGGAGAAAATGAGTCGTGACGTCAGCCACGCTCGGCTCCTCCGCCAACACAATAGCGGATCCTGGCTGCCGCTGGAAATTTTTCTCCTGGCTCCTCGCAGGAGAAATGAAGTAATTAATAAGTTTACAATAAACCCTCTATCTTAGCAAAACACGGGTGAGGCGAGAAGTGATGCTGGGAAGTGACAAGGGAAAAAGCATTCTGCCCGCTGGAAAGTTGCCTCCCAGCAGTGAGCGGATAATAGGTTGGTGCAGAACAAGTACTAGTCTTCCGAGACTCCTTCGGTGTGGAGCAGAGACGCAGATGAATTACCCTGCTGCACCCTGATCTTCCAGCAAAACAGGTTTGTTCCACCAAGTTCAGTAGGATGACACTCCTGGAAGAGGCGTTTTCCAGAGGCCGGGTACCTGTTGCTGCGTTTGCACGTGGCGCAGAGCCGGCTCTGGCCGGAGGGTTGCCAGGCTGGTGCTCTCATTGCACTGCAGCGATGCGTTGGGCAGCRAGCAGCCGTGGGCCCTGTGTTCAAGCAGGGCATCGGGCGGGTTTGGCCACCTGAAGATTCTCTCACGAAGGCCTGGGAGTGTCTGCAAGAGCGCGGCCGTCTCGGCACCGCCTGCGCTGCGGGAGAGCTGCACATCCCCACGTTTCCCCTCCTACCTCCGATACCAAAGTCGGGATAAAGCCCCAAACGGGTGGCTGAACCTCGCTGTCAAAGCAGCTCCTGTCTGCTCTTAATAACCCTCATCCCTCCCACGAAGGAGTTGTGGAGAATAACTGCGATGCTGAGGATTGCAGTGAGTGTTCCCCGCACCGAGCTACCCAGGGCTCAGCAGGTCATGGCAGCACCTCCCTGCAACACTCGCCACCCACTTTGTACCAACAGCTCCTGTGGGGCACCACAAACAGCAACGCTGGTGCCACGGGTGCTGCAGCAGCTTTCAAACACTCCAGGTGCTGGGGTGATGGGTCCCATCTGTCTTCAGTTTGCCACTTGCTAAGCTCCAGTCCTGTTTGCAAAAAAAATCGCTTTGGAAAATCTTAGGAGATCGGTAATAAATTTGCAGTTGGTTGGAGGGGAGAGGCAAGAGTGTTAACAAGTGTGCGTATGCTTGCTGGGCCTCGGTGCACGCTAGCTGGGTTTATGTGCTATAAGCTGTAAAATAGTGTTTATTAATGCACGGCTGGGGGACTGTGTGTGCTGGAGCACTGTCTTGTTTGCAGTGTTGCCTGAAGCTTCCCTTCCCTCAAACTGCTCCTGAGTCCCTGCTCCTTCACTGATCAACCCTTTTCATCTGTGTGTGTGTGTATAAATATCTAACAGGGGCAAAGAGTTGTCAAGTGCTGCCATATGGTCCTTGAAGGCAAYGGAGCTCCTGGGTGAGGTTGGTACTTCCAAGGTTTGTGCAGCATTTGCAGCTATGAACCTGGAGCTTCTTGCTCCTGCTTCAGTCCCTGACTCCCTTGGCATCAATGCTTTTCCCATGTATRAGCTCCAGGGAGATGTCCTGGAAGTAAGCCTGGACTTGAGGAGAGACTAAGGAAGCCCTTGTGGAATGATTTGTGGAARAGCTTGGGGCATGGCTCAGGGGTTTGTACTGTTAATCATGGATCTCCTTCAGGGCATGCTATGGGGAGAGGAGAAGAGCGTGAGGCTAAGGTGAGGGTTGGAGGCAGGAGCGAGGAGCAGGCTTGGGGACTGCAAAGGAAAGAAGAAACAGGGTGCAGCAAGGAAAGGGAAACTTCCCTGCTGACGTCCTTGCTGGATGTTGGCCAGCAGCCTGGGTCTGGGCAACCCTGTCCCCATCCGCTTCCCAAGGAGGCATCCCCAGGTACCTCCTGAGTGAGGAAGCTGCATGGGCGCACCCGTGGGCAGTGAGGTCCGGGGCATTGCCCCTGCACAGCCCCTCTTTGCCCCCGTGCTGCCCCGCAGCCAAGCAGGTGGACAGAGGAGGCCTGAGCTGGCGCAGTTGGGCGCCCTGTGGTTACTGTTGGGTTCCCAGCGTTTCCTTTCCCCACGTCCAACCTGTCACCGGAACAGGGAGCAGCGATGGCGCTTCCCAACCCCATCTACCAGCTGAGAGATGGCCAAAAAACACGCAATTTGGGCTGCCAGGAGAACACATCAAAAAAAGACCAAGGAGGAGGAGGAGACCAAGGCKGCTAGACATGGGGAGCGTGGTGACGGTACCAGATGCCGGGCGATGGGCACTGAGSAGCGCGGCGGCTGGGGAGGAGCGAACCCGCTCCCTCCGCCGCGGTGTAAATCACAGCCCTGCCGTGACAGCAGATTCCAATGGAATAGCAGCGGTGCTGAAAGTTGCATGATGTTTAAWAGCTACAAAACGCACCCACTCTGATCAGGGGAGGGATATTAAAAAAGAAAAAAAAATCGGCAAAGCTTTTTCTCAGAATCTTTTTTAAATATTAAAATCCTCCCCTTCCCAACAGGAAAGCTTTTTCAGGCTAAGAGGAGCGACTGAACGGCATCTGATGATATYGCATTGACACAAGTGTCTAGAAAAATAGGGTAGGAATGTGTGATCTGTTCTGAAAAAGGAGCCGTAGCTAATAGGAAATATGCTGATGCTACTTTTAATTTCATGACTCAGGTTTGCTGCAAAATTGATGGGAATCTGTGTTTGAACTTGGTTACGTTAAACCAGTCTTTTGCTTCTTGTTTTATTTTTGCATTTGTTGTTTCTCTTTGTGGGGGTATTCTGCTTCTTGGTACTCTGGGGGCTCTTGGATGTTATTTGAAAGGACAGTGGAGCGGTCTGCCTTTAAAAAGACTGCAAACTAAAAGAAATAAGAGGTTTTGCTTCGGAAATGTTCTGTGCAGAAATCGTTGGCCGAACCCTTTGCTGAACGGGATGGTACCAGCCCAATGGCTGCTCCTGCTCTTCTCCCGAGTGGTGGCTGCCTCTCCAAGGTGCTGGACCAGGCTCACGTGTGGGGGTTTTTCCCCATAAAGCCAAGTACAAAGGACAAAACGGAAGSCCAGGCTTGTCCTGGACTTGAGGGTGGTGGCTCAGGTGAGGGGGAGCAGGAGGGGAAGGCGGTGGGGTGTGAGAKGAGGCGGTTCTGGGTCAGGGAAGGCCTGGAGGCCACCAACGTCCCTCACTCCTCTGGGCAGAAGGACCTTGCTGGCACTGAGGAGGAAGGCGAGTGCTGGGAAATCTCTTGTTGAGAGGGAAATACGGCTAAGAAGAGGGCTGCCCTGCAGCCTGGGGAGCACAAAGCTGGTTCTTGAAAGCTGCAGGCCCTAGGAGCAGCCCATGTCTGTGGTTCCTACCTAAGGCACCATCATTTAAGCCAGACTCTCAGTTTCTTCAGGCTGTGGCAGTTCTCTTTCCTGCTCCCTCTCAAAGGGATCAAGCGTCTACCGGGCTCCTCCTCTTCCCTGTGCTGTTTCCTGGCCTGGGCTCCAGCACTGATGAGTTATTAGTGTTGCTAATTTTACCTGATGCTGTTTCCTTCTCTTCTTGACAGGTTGTGTTTTTCTGAACTCTTCAGCTGACTGATTAAGCTCTCTTTAATATTCCCTGTTTCACTTTGAATTCTCTTTGTTGGCTCTTGCTTTCGGTTGTTTTTCTTTCATCTTCCCACCGCCTCTTTTCCCTCCATGGTCGCTTCTGATGCCTCTTTAACCTGGAGTAAAGCCAGAGACCGTCAGGAGGTCATTGAAACACAGACGGTTGTTGGATTTTAAATAAGGACTGGATAATTTTATGACCATTAACAAGACTCACTGCTATGCAAGCTAAAATAATAAGGGCAATCATATCTCATGSTTCAGGGAGTGAGCTGATTGCCTGTAGGGACTGAGCAGGTAATTCTCCACCCTTGACTCCCCCCAGAGTCTCGCACCATTGACAAGACGCGCTGCAACAGGTCAAAGGGAAGGGACAGGCAGATGCACGAGGAAGTATGAGAGTCTTTTTATGCGGGGATCATAGATTTCAGGCATCAATGTGGTGGAAAACGTTTTCCAGGCAGGTGAGAGGCTCTCAAGTGTGGCAGATGAACCTTTCCTCCCTCCTCGAGCATCTCCTGGCTCGTGCTTCGCTCTCCAACCCCAGGCCCATCACCTGGGGGCAGTGGCTGGTTTCTCTGCCAGTCTGGTCCCCTAACTACCCTCTTAGGTCCTCAGTGCTGCTGTCTCAAGGTGCTTCCCACCCACCACAGAGTGAGAAAGGAGACCGGCTTGATTGAGCAACAGGGTGACCCAAACTGCCTTGTCCCTCCATCACTCCTCCATCGGACACCCTCCTGGCTCTTCCCGGCACGTGCATCTCCTTGACTCATTCCGGGAGTCACGCTGCAGCCTTGGGGACATACGTGAGCAGCTCCCGCTCTCCTCCCGCCGCTGCCAAGCAGCACCATGTGTGATGGGCATGCTCTGAAGTGACAGCTCCTCGTGCTCTGAGTCCTGGGAGGGCTACGAGGAGCTCGGGAAGGAGGAGATGGCGGTGAATAAACCAAACCCAGCGAGAACATGGCCTTCCCCCTGGCAGCTGCGCTGGGAGCAGGGAGGGCTGCCGAAATCTCACCAGGTACAACCAGCTCTTGGATGGATCTATCCTGCAGATGGAGAACGTCTTTAGGTAAGTCTTTAGGTAGTGCCGGGACTTCATTTCAGTGCTGTAGGTACCTGCCCAGCAGAGCAGTACTCTGGACATCAAGGTTTGGCCTTGGAGAGGACCCAGCATCACCTGCATGTGTTTCGGGCCAGTTGCCAGGTCGTGTGATTGATCCTGCCCTACAGGCAGCCCAACATCATGTGCTGCCGTCAGCTAGTCACCAACTCCAAGGTGACGTTGAGGGTTATGGATCCCTCATTAACTTACTCCCACTCATTACAACACACAAAATATGAAAGAGATCTTAGGCATGCTGATAACTGGTTTTAAGGAATCACTGCTGTGGTAAATCCTAATTAACAGCCTATAGCAGCACTTCTTATTTAACTACATACAGGCAGAGCTGGGAGGCAGACAAAGGTGGATGGACAAGTTCGGAGCCACCAGGCCATGACTTTCCAACACGCAGTTTGTGAGCACAGAGGGACATAGGTGGCTGTGCCATACTGCCACACTGGGACGAGGCGATTTGCTTTACCCCTCCAAGAAGATGCTGGCCACTGTCTTCAGCTCCCGGGGGTCACCTCTTGTACCCGTGTCCCTCGTACAGCTGTGGAGCACTGGCAGGAACCACACAGGGAGAGCAGTGGTTAGAAGGTGCCTCCTGCAGAGTGGGGGTCACAGGTCTCCTCCTGCAGGTGCATGGGACGTCCTGGCTGTATCAGCTGGAGACCTGCAGGACCCGTCACCTCTAACGGGCTGTGACTGTCCCACTACACCCCAGAAATGCATTTTTGATGCAATGAAATTACTCGCACTGGTGGGAATCTGCCTTGCATGGGCTGCCCAGCACCAGTGATTCCGGCAGGTGGGGTGCCACGTAGGTTGTCCTGAGTCCACAGCTCTGTGTCCAGTGCCTGCCACAACCTCATTCCTGCCCCGTGTGGAAACCTCTCATCTCCCTGTGCCAAGGTTGGTTCAGCACCTCCTCCCTTCCCTCCCTTTCACTGGGACAATCCCAGGGTACACACAGGGCCCGACTCTACCTGGAAGAGGAGGGTGGCTCGCAGGGTCGAAGGAGAGACCTTCCCAGGGTGAGGAAGGCACCAGGTCTCTCCAGGAGCACCATCCTCCTGCATGGACCCGCTTCCACTGCTGCTTTTTCCTGACTCCACGGTTAGCTCTGGCCTTGCTCAGTCCCTGGGACCTGTAACCGGTGTTAAATGTAATGAATGATCTTGTCCTCCTTGTTTGTCTCCTCTTTAGTGTAACACCGTAATTAGCTTAATTACCAACAGATTCTTTTTTTTTTTTGATAACTTAAAATGGAAATTAAATTTTGCATCAGATTTTACAGGCTGTTAACGGGAATCGAATAATCAAGCCTGACTCCAAGTCCTTGAAAATGAGTATTAAAAAAGGTCTGAATTTGCATATTCATGTTTTTAATAGGGTTCAGAAGGTATATTTGCAACTGATGAAAAGGATTAATTAAGCCTAATTTGCATAGGAAGAGCAGTTTAACCCTTTGCATCCTAACAAGATGGGGAGTGACATTTTGACTGGTGTGGTTACATGCTACTTCCAGCAGAAATGCCGTGCGTCTGGCCAGCACCAATATCCCACTGAGTGTTTTGTTGTGGTCCGTGGTGGATCTAGGGGCTGTCCCATTGCCACGTGGTTGGACCCGGGCAGTGCCAGCGTGCGGCGAAACGTGCTGCCCCTCTTGGCATGAGCGGAGCTGCACAGCTCGAGGACGAGTCTTAGGGGATGATTTTGATAG
Organism: Eudromia elegans; assembly: GCA_003342815.1. Taxonomy (NCBI): domain Eukaryota; kingdom Metazoa; phylum Chordata; class Aves; order Tinamiformes; family Tinamidae; genus Eudromia; species Eudromia elegans. Next base: position 1,998,448 of record PTEX01000029.1, on the reverse strand, counting down.
AGGCAAGTGCGTTTCCTGAGCTGGGCACACGAAGGATGCCCCAGGGCTGTGTGCTGATGGGAGGGAGCAGGGATACCCCTACCTGCTATGGACATCCACTTCATCTCCTGAGCTCACCTCCGTCTCCTCTCAGTTAGGCTGGTGATGATCAGGGTTTAGGGACCCTAAAGTCAGACCAAGATGAGACTCCTTGTGTCCCGTCGTGTTCCCAACCTTCAGCCCCAGCTCGGCTTGGAGGTCACTGCACCTGCAAACCAGGACCCCTTGGGTAAGGGCTGCAGGCCCCCGCACTGCAAATCCCAGCTGGCCCTCCCAGCGCGGGGAAAACAGCCAGGTCTGTCCAGTGGTGACCTAAGGAACTGTATTAAAAACCCAGCTCAATCATAACCATGTCCTTGAAGGCAGGGTGGAGATGTGACACCTCCCAGCGCCCTATAAAGCCCAAAAGAGAACAGTGTTGAGTCAGAGCCTGAATCTCGCTAAAAAAGTAGGAAAAATAAATAAATCAGGCATTCATTTTGCTTCAGCAGGTGGTGTGCCGCGTTCCTCTTGTAACGCTTTGGTGGCGTGTGTTGCTAATTATTTTTCGGGTGGAATTTGCTGTGCACAGCGCATGGGGTTCATTAGACAGAGATGGCTTTGAAGTGGCGTTTGAAATTAATGCTGGCATATGTAAATGTTTCGTGTGCCATGGAAAAGATGGATATAAATGATGCATGAGGTCCAGCGAGAGCGATGCTTTCGTTGTTTATACACACCCATTGGGCTTCGTTATGCCAGGAAGAGGCAGAGGAAAATCGGTGGCGTCTCGCACGGTCCATATATCTGCCGCCCCGTTGTACGGAAGCATTTAGCAGAAGGCAGCGCCGCGTTGTTAGCGCGTTGCATCCCAAATCTGCCCTGCCCAGAAATCTGTGCTGGAGATGCAGGGCATCGGCTGCTGGCTCCGCACCGAGCATCTTCCCCAAGTCCCTCGGACGCCCGGGAAGACGCGTCCTGCCCTGCAAATCATTGAGGTCCCGACCTGCTCTGCCTCGCGCAGGCGAAACTGCTCTCTGGGGACACTAATGCTGGGGTAGAGAGTCCCTGCTCACGTCCTCCTGCTCTCACCCCTGACTCATCCTCCCAGAACAGGGGTTGTGGGGCTGTGCTGGGAACTGAGGCAGAAAACACTTCCCTGAACGTGAAGGAAGCCTGAAATAGAAAGAAAAGGAGAACTGCACAGGCACAAGTGAGAGGGCAGGAGGCCTGGGCAAAAAGGCAGGAGGACATGAGCTCCTTCAAGCTCTGGAATCTGGTCGCGGCACTGCTGCTGCTTAACGTGTCCCAGGGGAGGCAAGTGCAGCTTGCGGTGCTGCTCTGCTCTCAGAGCAGCATTATTTCAACTCAATGAGTGCTCTCAGGGACACACATTGTGCACCTCTTCCACAAAAAGGCAGGACCCTGCTCTGATACCCAACAGTGAGATGGAGGAATAGCTCCCCGAGGTCTCCTAGGAGCTATTCTCTGCAGCAGGGAGATTGCCAGGCTRTGTTTGAGGCTTTACCCTCTCCCGACCCTGCCCGAGCAGCTGCCTGCTGTGCTAGAGGCCCTGCATGGGCCATGGGTGGTGGTGGCACCAGCTGTGGGGCCGCTGTGGCTGGTCCTATGGAGCTGCCCCACCAGGGAGACCTCATACAGGGTCCCAGGGCAGCCTATGGCCTTGCAAAGCAGCACCTGGAATTTCAGTGCACCAGGAAAAGACACCGGCAATGGGGTGACAGAACATCAACCCGTGAGGCTGATGAGGCCTCTGCATTCATGGGTGTCTAACTGTTAAGGCCAAGGACATCATAAAGTGGGTGCTGCAGGAGAAATTATGTCAGGAATTGTGGCTGCATCGACTGGAAGAAGATGCGGCTAAAGAACAAGCTGATGACCATTTACCAAAGCACCAAAGGGCCGTGGTGGCCGTTTCCGAGTAGGCAGAAAGGGACTTTGCTACTGGAGGGGGCAGGGGCAATATGAGAGAAGGGCTTTTGAGCCCCAATGCTCTGGGGTGGGCAGCATTGGGAGGTGTCACTGACTGGAGCAGGTTGCTCTGGGTACTTTTAGTTGGTTGATGCTCTACCCAGGACACAGTACAAAAACTCTGGCAGTTCCTGGTCTCCAAAGGATTTACTGCTTGCCCCTGTGGCTGGACATGAGCTGGGCTGGAGGCTCTGTTTTGATCAGAATTGCCTCTTCCCARACAATTTTACAGAGCTTGTTGTTGCCGGAGCCCTTTGGCCTCAACAGGAAGAGCTCCCAGCCTTCAGCTRCCCACAGCTAGTCGGGCGGTGTGTGTGACACAGCTCCTATCTGCTCCTCTGCCGCTGCCGCCGCCGAGAAAACARGCTGGGAATTACCGAGGTGCGACGRCGGAGTCTGTTTTCTCTGCAGTGTTTACAAAATMGCTTGCTCATCAAACAAAAAGAACTGYTTGCTTTTTAAGTAAAACAAACCCAAAATACCTCCGTTCTTATTGCTGCCTGGTGCCTCCGGCTGCGGGAGGGCCGGGCTGGGGACTCGGTGCCTTCCCGGGGCGGGAAGCGCTTGCTCCGTCCGTCATGGACTGCGCAGCAGGCGCCGGTGTCCCCCGGCGTCACCGTCCTGGGTCTGCTCCGGCCAAGCGCCGGGTGAGGAAGGAAGGAGCTGGCTGAGAAGCTCTGCCTGGACGTGCTGGGATTTTGCTGTATTTTCCTTCTTCCAACTGTTTATTTGCTAGCGTGTCAGAGAGCAGCGCTCGCTTCCTCGTTTCTTATTGAGAAGCTCAGCTGTGAAATAACTAAATGAACCATCCCTTCTTATTAGCCTTTGGACTTAGCAGAGGAGCAATCAGTTAATGGCTGACCAGGTTTTGAAGATGCTAAGCACATTAGAAGTGCTAAGTATTATTATTTTCTCTGCAATGTTTTATTTTTCCCTTTGAATACTCAGTTTAAATAACCTTTCCAATTACATTATCCCGTTTCATGCATTCTGCTCCAATTAAATGCAGTGCCACTTACAATTCAGTCACCTCCTTGCTTTTCAGGTCTCTGCGAGCTCTATCCTAACCTTTGCCTCCCAGTCTTGGGCTGAAACCACTTGTTCTGGACCCGGCATCTGTCTCAGCTCTGCTTTTGCTTCTCAAAATCAATCTCATCCACATCTGTTCCCCGCAGGCACTTCGACCTCTGGCTTCTTCTTGCTCTTGCATATTTTTCTTTCTTCAGGGGAAAAACCTCTTGCAACATTTCCCTTTTGCTCCCMCTTGCTGCTACCTTCCTGTGATGCCTTGGAGTGTTTTTATTTCTTCTTTATTTGGCAAAGGGCAAAAGATCGTCTACCCAAAGGGAGAGTTTGTGGCTCAAAGCCCCAGCTCGTGTACTCCTTCTCATCTCTAAATCACTATGCATCTGTATTCATGGCTTTGCAAAGCTGGCAAAGCCCCTCTGAGCTGAAGGACGGGTGGGACAGGCCCAGACCTTGTGCCCAAAGGTGGATCCAGCCCTTGCGATGGCCCTGGAGCAGGAMCAGGCTTGGGGCAGCCATGCAACACGCCGGCTCTCTCCAGCCTTCCTGCTCCAGCGCATCTTGCACAGAGCCTTGGCGTCTGCATGCAATTGTCACTTAGGAGCAGGGATCGCCCTGTAAGGCCTCAGAGGGCTGTGGAGCAGCTCCGGGGCCTGTCAGCCGTCAGCWCTTGAAGGATTTCTCGTGCGTAGGGTTGCCCCGTTTCCGCTGGGATTTCCCAGGCAGAGACTTACGCGTGTGAACTCTGCAGTGGGTGGTAGTGTTGTCACAGCCAGAATGATCTAAGGATATAATAGAGATAAGATTTGTATGGAGGGATAATATCTCTTATTGCAACACCTGAGACAGCTGGAAAAAGAACAGATGAGCTTTTGGGCAAGCAATTCTTGTCAGCCTGAATGGAGCCTGATGCATCCAGGGTACTTCGGAGTGACAGCGGTGGATGGTTCCCCCACGAGGACACCCTGCAGCTGCCCAGCCAGGGGGTTGCTGCGTCTGCAGCCCCCCAAAGCTGCTCTCCCAATGCTGCCCACCCTAACTACAGCTCCTCAGCTCTTCCTGCAATGCAGCSTCTAGGTGGGAAACACTTTGGGGGAGGCAGGTTTTAATGGGAGGGAATGGGAGTCTTGGTGGCATGGCTACGAATGATGTGGAAGAGATTAATTAATCCGGCTGCATTTTGTGAAGAGCACCAGTGTTTRCTTAGGAGATCGCGGCTTTCGCGGTACCCAGAGAGGCCTCCTGCCAGTCAGATGGGCCRCAGAGCTCTTGATTGCAAGGGCAGGTGATGCCCAAGGAGAGTTGTGCTGTGTAAAAGCAACGCTGAGAGAGAGAGAAAAGGATTCAAGAGGCCGCCAGCAGAGACAGCACAGAAACCTCGAGGAGTCCCTTTGCTGTAGTGAAGATCAAGGATGGAGGAGGATGTCGAGGCCGGACACTGCAGCGAACCAGGGCTGAGGGCTGCCTGTGAGGGCAGGGAGGTGCAAGGGCAGACGGTGGGATGTTGTAGGGGGCTTTTCACTGCCTTTCACAGCTGGAAACCCTCGCTGGGAAATACAACAAACCCAGAAACGCCCCTGGGAGATGAGTAAGGCAACGCGTTGGGCAGCACTTGCATAGTTTAATGGTGAAGATGGACCAGGGGAGAAGAGCTCGTTAGATAAGGGCATTGCACGGTGACAAGAGGAGAGGATATAAACCGTGAGAAAYATGATAAAGGATAGAAATGGAAATCTTTTAGTCCCAAAGAAAGCAAGATGGAGCGCATTAATGAGCTCTTTAATGGGGAGGCGAGTAAAGGTGAGCAGCAAATGGCCGTTTCCAGGCGGCTGAGCGGAGTGTGAGAAAACAGATGTTGGTGGGATGAGAGAGGCCATCAGCGCATGCAGGAACATCCGAGCACCCGGTGTCATTAATGTTCCCGTTGAATTATTAAACAGACATACACAAACGCACAGGCTTGGCAGGCTCTTTTGATTGCTCTGGAAAGATGGAGAAATTCCAGAGGGAGGGAAACAGGCGCTTACACCCTCCAGTCTGGACCAAATTAAAGGGCAGCAAAGCTAGTGTAGAACATGGCATCCTGCTTTGCTTGTCCCCACGTGGTGAAAATCTGCATCCCTGCTGTTGTGTGCATGCTCATCCCTTCCATGGAGGAAACTTTCCAGAAAATCAGCGTTTCCTCTGGATCAGATCATTTTACTTCACTAAAAACTGGTGGGAAAAAAGTGGGAATCAGCATACTCAGTGTTCCTGGGTTTGGGAAAGGGGCAGCAGAGTGTCATGGAGAAAGAATTCAGAATTCCTGATCAAATTGCTAGCATGAGCAAACTACGAATTTGTGTTTCAAAAGGCTAAAGGGAGTTGGGATCAGCACGGATTAAGAGACACTCTGCTGTTTTCTAAAGAGCCCATGGAAGAGGTAACGTTGCCCCTGCAAAACTGAAGGCAGCACTTGAGTGACCTGCATGGGCTTCTYGGCAGTGCCACTGATCTGTCTTGGAAGAGTGAGACAGGGGATGCAATACGAAGAGATGTGAAAAATCAGAGTGGAAGCAAATGCAGATAGAAGGTGAGTCACTGCTACAAGCCCTGAAAAGCCAGGTTGGCTCCTCCAGCCCCAGCTGGAGACACTCGCKGCTGATGGGACTATCTTAGACACTGAGGAGTGCCAGCTGGCAGCAGGGTTGTGGTGGTGCAGGGATTGGTGTGCTGTTTTAAAGAAGGGTTTTTGTCTCCAGCTATGCTGAGGAGGAAGAGCAGCTTTGGGACCCACAAAGGTAAGCTTGTGGTTTTACATGGGTGAGATATGGGTGTGATGAGTGCTCAGGCATGTAACTATATCTGATGTGGGCTYCCAAATACCTGCTCTGCTGGCTGAGCTAGAAGTGGAGCAATGTGGTGCACGTTGCCTCCAGTCACCCTCCTCGACYGCTGCTTTTGGGGCCAGCCCAGCAGTGTGGTGCTGTGCCCGGCCCTTACTTGCCCAAGTGACTTTTGTGACCTAGTCAGAGCCCTCCACCCCACGGCCCCCTGGCACCATAGGATCAGGAGGAGAAACAGCATCTCCAACACACATCAGCTGTGAAAAAGGGGACAACCACCAGCTCCAGGGCTACCAGGTCCCTTCTGCAAGTTCTTGCTGCTTTCAGGGTGGCAGCTGAAGCGCTTCCCAGCCTCCTGTGCTTAGGCAGGAATTTGCCCAGGTGGCACTCACTGGGCGAGGCCAACCTTGGTTGCCCCCAGGTTTCCTTCCCTGGGTTTTGTGCTTTCTACGGGCCGTGGTTTGAAATGCATGGAGACAAATTCAGCTTGTGCACCAAGGCAGGTGAATGCCTTTGGGGATGCTGGCTGTGATGTGCTGTGTGTCTATAGGGAGATGTGTTTCTGTCCTAACACATAGACTTAAAGATATATATTATGTCTATATATTTAATAAATATATAAATATTATAGTCATATGATATATATTATATTTTTATATACTGTATAGCTGTGGGCAGACAGGATACCTACACATGGGCTCTAGATGTGACAGACTTTGCAACCCATGGCAGCCTCCCTTGTGGGCTCTGGCCYGGAGCGAATACCGAGCTGAGGATCTGACTTGCTCTCCAACAAGAGTCTGCCCATGTTTGATGAGAGATGCTGGGAAAGCGAATAGAGGGTTTAGAGGTATTTTTAGTCATAATTCTTGATTCTTCCTTTGAAGAATGGTGGTTTAGACACCAACCATTTTGCAACCCTGGGAAATTCAACCGACTCTCTGTTTCCTATGGCTCCTGCACAGCCCTACCCAGGGGAGGGAGGTTTCCAGGTGGTTGCTCCAGGGTGGTGGGCAGGCTGAGGAGCATGGAGGGAGCTGGGAAGGGGCTGAGGGAGGCTGGGGCTGGGGGCACTGGTTATACCCAAGGTGTGCAGYGGGTAACTGGATGGGTGAGGATTTGGGGAGCACAAGCCCTGAGAAGCAGAGGTGGAAGCGGCTGTGTGTCCTCAGCCGGTCCCTGTGCAGGTCTCCTCGTGGCCCCCATGGCAGCTTCTCTCCAAGAGCCGAATCCTGCCGGGAACAGGCAGGATCCTTCCCCCAGTGTCTCCCCCGGCGTGTTTTCCTCCACATAGCTCGGGGCAGAAGCGGCGCCAGGTCCCTCTGCTCCTTTTCTCCCTTTCATTGCCGCAGGGAAACAACTGCTTTCTCTCCAGCTCGCTGCCTCGCGGGACGCGGCCGCCTGTCCTGCTTGCTGGCACAGCTGCTCCGGCTTCTGCCGAGGGCTCACGCTACCTCCTTGTCCTTGCTTTWCATTCCCTCTCTCCCTTTCTTTTCTCCTCCTTTCTTAGTTCCCCTCCCTGCATTCTTCAGATGTGCTTGGACCTGTGGGCAGGTGGGATCAGCCTGCCTGGGTACAAGGACTTTCCTCTCCAGAGGTGCAGGTTTGGCAGCTGAGCAGGAGAACGGAACCACCCCTGCAGCGAGGACGTGGCGTGGTGCCTCCACATGYCCTGGGCCGCTTGCCCAAGGGCTGGTTTGACCTCAGAGCTCTCTGCACCATGGCCATGGCTCATGCARGGATTGAGCACCTGGAAACCCATGGAGATGGCTATGGAGCTATCTCTCCTTGGAGGCAAAAAGCACCAGGACTTGGGTGCCCCTGCTCCTCCACACCTGCAGGGGTTGGGTCTGGGAAGGGTTCGGTTTTGAGAAGCCAGTGCTGCAGTGTCACATCTCCTGCGCTGGTCTTTCGGTTCCTGMCTAGTGAATCCTGCTGTGAAACCAGAATCGGGCTCTGATTTCTTCTGCTCCTGCTGTTTGACACTACTAACAACTTTGCATGGCTCTTATGTCTCTTATCGTCAGAGCTAATGGGCTTCACAAACAGGCAATTAATTAATGGAGCCTCCGTAAGCAGCCTTCCCCCTCGGAGCCACAGGGAAGCGTTCTGAGGATGAGGAGGCAGAGGCAGCCTTGGGTGCRAAGATGAAGTCCCTGGTAGTGGCTCCTGTCCTGGACAGACACAAGCCCTCAGGTAGCCCCCGARCCCAAATCAGCCCCTTCCCTGCTGCTGCCCACGACTCTCCCAACCCTGGAACCTGCCTCCAACGGCTCCGTTTCCTGATGGCCAAGGGCTGTGTCTCCGGGAGGCTGCATTGGGAACACRGTTGTGGCTCCGTGTTTGCTCCACTGCGGGTACCGCAGCCCAGATGCAGGAGCTGCGCCATGGARAGAACAGGGGACAGTTGGAGAAGAAACCCACCTTTAGCTAATGAACAGTGAGGATTTTGATGGGGAAATTGCCCACCTTTTCCTAYGAATCCCCACTAATGGTCTGTAATCTGCACAGAGAGCAGCAGGGAAGGAACGTGCGTGCCACTCATGCTGCTCCSTGGCTGCCCGGCTTGGCTCCTCTTTGAGGAAACATAACCTTTTGCAAGAATACCTGTCAAAATCACTTGAAATATTGACGTGATGGGAGGGGATGGGGCTTGTTCCTGGGCCTGTAGTGCTTGTCTGTTTGGGCTAAAGATGTCCATGCAAAGAAATGGAGATGCAGCAGAAACACCTTTGGTACCGTCGTGGTGCTGGCAGGTTGAGCCGGGGCAGCCCTTTTTTGGCATGATATGCATGTGTAATTTGGAGCCTTACTCCTTCCCCACTGCTTTTTTTGCAGGATTTTTTTGCCTTCTCCCAATTTGGGCTGTTCTTTGCTACTCCACTTCACACCTGAAGCAAACTATCATGGTGGGAGGTGGGCAGCAACTCTGCAYGAAGGTGCAAAGACGTGTCCTGAAAGTTCCCTGTGCTCCTTGGGGACAATCCCTCCTCCCCAACACCTCCAGGGATGGGAATTATTAGCATTTCCTCAGGGAATGTGCCTTCTTTCTCAGTGCACTTGGAAGCGGCCAGCACTTGGACGAAGACAAATAGTGGAAGCCACCAAACCCAACCCCATAGAAACCCACCACCACCCCACCACAACCATCCCGCCGACCAGCAAACCTACAAAAGAAAAGTCCTTCAAACCAAACTCCATCTCTTTCTCTAAAATCCATGATTAAAACCTGGTACAAACAGGTGAATATATAGATATATATATATATTTTTAGTAGATGTAGTATTGTTTTTTTTTTCTCCTCTCTCTTTCTCATTATACAGCAAACATTGCAAATATAGAAATTTTCTCTGTACAATTGGATGACTTCAGTTTACAATGCAATGTGTCGTAAAACCTCTCAGTGAGTGAAAATGTGATCGAGCCTTCGACTGGATGAAAGTCTAAACTGGAAGACTCCGGTTGCAAAAACAGCCCAAAGGATGGATCTCCTTCTGGTCTTTTTTTTTTTTTTTTTTTTTTTTT